>PVIW01002897.1:0-192900 GCA_004026585.1 Noctilio leporinus | reverse complement strand
CATACATTGATGTCTCTCTCCCTCTCTGCCTCTTTCCCTTCTCCTCTTTCTAAAAATAATGAAATAAAATCTTAAAAAAAAAAAAATAAGATTTTATTTATTATTTTTAGAGAGAGGGAAAGGGAGGGAGGCAGAGAGGGAGAGAAACATCAATGTATGGTTGCCTTTCATCTGCCTCCAGCCACATACCTGGCTGGAGACCTGGCTTGCAACCTGGTTATGTCCCCTGGCTGGAAATCAAACCAGCGACCTTTGGGTTTGCAGACCTATCCACTGAAGGTTCATATGAATGCCAGGCAACAAATGCTTAATATTTAGGACCTTAACAGTGCAGGGATGACTCTATCTTCATTCCCTATTGAGTGGTAGCTTCTGTTCTTATCACAGATGAGGCCGACCCTAGTGACAATGAACCAGGCCCCTACTTTTACCTAATGTTCCATTCATTAGGCATCACCAACTGCTATCAAGTGGCAGATATTCCTTGGCACTGAAGAACTTATCATCCAATCAAAAATAATGTATTCCTAATACTCTGGGGCATGAGCTCAGGATCTCTGTTTTATAAAACTAGATTACAATATAGAACTTCACTCTTTAAAAATATGAACTTTTGGAAGCAAAGAGGTCACAAAAAGAAATTCAATTAAGAAGGATAAGAAGACCGCAATAAGGGAAAGGGCAGGAAAAGACTATAATTCTCCCTTAAAGAAACTGCTAGGAGACAAACATGAAGAGAACAAGACTTTCATGTTATGGAATGGCCTCTGCAGCAGAGTTCAAAATGCAGCTCTGGTCCCTCCAGATGTCATTTGTGAATGATATCATAAACAGAACCCATGATGTGAACTGCAGACTTCATGGAAATGTGCTGGAACTTTTCAAATACCTTTTGACCTCTTTATATCATCTCAGGCCTTACCCCATGTTGGCCCAAATCCCCAGGAAGCTTGGAACTGCCCCCATGTGCAGTTCCCCCATACATGCTCATTCAAGGTCAAAGACTGTGTGACAGTCATATGAGAAACTCCTACAAAACAAACAATCTCCTTTCTATACCAATGAAAAATTTCCTTTAATAATAAAAGTGCTCAGTAAAAAGGAAGAATTCCCTACCTTGAACACATTAAGCTGCTGGTTGATTGTCTCTGTCTCCATCGCAACAGGGCCTTGCGACTCTTCATGTTCTTCGGCTTTCTGAAGCAGAGTAAAAAAGTCCTTCAATTTGCTGTAGAATTCACCAAGGCGCTCCACTGTCTCTTCCACCTGCTTTTCTCTGGCTTGTGCTCGGTCCAGCAACTTGTTGCACTGTTTGCTTAAAGTCTCCAAGTCCCGTTTAATTCCAACAAGATCAGGGGAGGGCTCTTCCGTGGCCAGCATCAGCTTGCAGGTTTTGTTGGCATTGTCATTGCTAGTGATGAGGGCTCCTAGCTTCTTCAGGAAGGCCGTAATAGCCTCCTTTTGCTTTTGCAATGTTTCTACATCTCTCCCCACTGGGGCCATGCTATCCAGTTCATCATCAAACTCTGCAAACTGAGAAAACATTTCTCGGATGGTATTCTGGAAATGCCCAATGCCCTGCAGCTTGGTTTCTAAGAAGGAGCACTTCTCATCAACCTGCTGGCTCAGGGCATTATGCTCTTGAGCTAAGGTTTCTGCTTGTAATAAAACATCAGAGGCTCTCTCTGAATCTGAGGCTTCCACCACAAGGTCCTGTGCAAGTCCTTTGGCCAAATCTACCTGATGCTTCAAGGTCTGCAGTGATTTCTGCTGAGTCTGCAACATGGTCAGGAATTTGTTACTGTAAGCCTGGGGACCGAGAGAGTCATGGACATCGAGCTGTTCCTTTGCACACTGGAGCTGCCGTTTAGCTTCTTTGGACACTTCTTGAAATTCTTTAAACTTCTGGGCCATGTTCTCCAGAGAGGATTTCTTACTGTGAAGTTGTTCAGCGACCATGTCCACCTTCTGGTTCAGTGCCTTAGTCTCATCTGTAACAACCTCTTTATCTGTCTCACAAACACTAAGCAAGCTGTTGGCTGCGTTGTTTAGCAATTCTATCATCCCAAAGCGCTGGTCCATTTCCTTCTGCAAAGACTTTAGCTTGGCAATAGAATTCTCTGTTTCAGCAGGATCCAGGCAAAATTTTATCTCCTTCAGGTTATTTTGACATTTATCTATCCACGGCCGAAGAGTCTCCACGTGCTCCCTATACTTGAGGGCTTTTTCCAGTGCATCTTTCACCTTGTCTTCTCTTTCTTTCACCTGCTTATTAAATCCGTCCCAATTGGTTTTCATTGTGTTAAGTTGTAACTGTAAGGCTGCCTTCTCAGATCCTTGTGTTTTTAATAACAAGTTTTCACCTTCTGCAATGGTCTTTTCATAAATACTAGACTGAGTAGCCACAGTTTTACAAAAGTCTTTCTGATCTTTAATTAATGTCTCCAACACATCGAGTTTGGCTGATACTGGGTGAGACTTGCTTAGCTCTGCTCTCTTTGTATCCAGCCAAGCCTGAAACTCTCTAGACATTTGCTGAAATTGATGAGAGCTAGCACAGGCCGCCTGAAGGTGCTGGACATGATTCTCTAGAAAGGAAATTACAGGCATGTTTATTTTACATCAAAATGCCAATGTAATCTATGAAAAGCCAGAAGGAAAGTCACCAAATCAATGTATGGGACTGTCTAACAGCAAGGATTGTAAGCACTGACTACACAAACTACAAGTAAACTTAAGTTACTGACAACGTGGGGAAAGGAGCAGGACATAGGCAAAGTGATAAGAAGAAATATAATCAAGGTAGGAGGAAGGAGATGAGAGGCCCAAAACAGGTTATGGGAACTGGTGAAACTGCATAAAGGTACGGGGTGGTGAAGAACAGTCCCTCCACACTGCTGTGCAGAGTCGTCTCTGTTCCAATAGTTGGAAATGACAACTGTCCACAGTTCTAAGCATGGTCATAAATAACCCATCTCTTATCAAGTATGGCAGTTTCACTTCTATGATTTTTACCTCACCATGGAGGCAGGATAATGAAGTACATAGTTATGGCGTGGGTTTGGGTCTTACCTCACCCTCTGAGGATCTGGAAAACCCAACCCTGGGCAAAAGATCAAACCTCTGAATCTCAAATGTAAACTAACAACATTTACAAAAGCTTTTGCGGCAATTGAGTGATAGTACATGTCAAGTTCTTAGCTTAATACCTGTCATGTAAAAGCGTCCATAACAGCAATGATTATAACCTTAATAGCTAATATTATCAGTATCATGTCAAAGTAAAGCAAATCTAATCAGTTACATATATAAACTGAGAATTTACTAGGTGCAAGACACCCAGGGTGACACCCAACATAGTAGTGAAACATGCACCTCCCTGGCAGGTCCTTGTGAATTCCAGTAACTCATCGCCGCTGCCTCTGACACACACTGCCACGTGCGTCCAGGAATCGTGGCTACAGCAGGGGAGAGGACAACGGCCACCAAAGCTTTTCTTTCACACGCTCCCCTAGAAATGCGAATGTCTGTGGCGGAGTCAGGTACAAGAACAGCAGATGGGAAAATGACCTAAAGCTTGTTCACTAACCATTTTCATCTGTCTGTCGGGTGAAATAAGACTGTCACATGGCTCAAATGTTCACATCTTTTAGAACCCAATTTGGAATACCTGAAATTTTAATTGGTCTCCATTAAGTGGGCTTCACCAACACTGTCCCTCTGCCACCTGCATGGAACGACCCTGACACTGTGTGCACCCATGAACACAACCCATGTGAGCAGCTGCCTCTTCACGTGTGCTCCAAATGAGAGCAGGTCCCCGTCAGGGCCCGGACGGCTGGAAACGGCCAGCAAGTAGCCAATCTATGGCCTCTATTTTCAGGAAATGTATGTGTTAGAAGAAGAAAGACAAACCTGCTTTTTGTTCAATATCCGCAAATGATTTTAAGATGCCTTCTAACTGCCTCCTAAGTTCTGCTTTCAAGTACTCTTCTTTGACCAGGGCTGACAAGTCCTCGCAGAGAGCCTGGGCCACTTTTATCGGCTTCCTTTCCTGCTCCAGGTCCTGCTGCAAGTTCCGGGCTGTTTCTAACTGCTGCTGCATCGCATCAGGGTGTGTGCTCACAGGCGCACTGCCACTGAGTTTGTTATGCAGATCACTCAGTTTATCCGAAAGGCGTCTCAGCAGGCTTTGATACTGTGTGCTTTTAACAATGGCTTGGTCAATCCAGTCACACCTGTCCCTCAATTGTCCTGTGAGGCTGTCCCATTTTTGGGTCACAGCCGCTAGCTGCCCCTTCACAGTCCCGTGGAAAGAGGGGTGTTCACCGGGCCGACTCAGGATGCCCTGACCAGCTGCTGTGAGCTGCTCATATTGAGGCTTCCGGGTATCAAATTCTTGCATCAGAATCTAAGGCAAAGAGGGAACGAAGGTAAATAAACACACCAACTACTGAATAACTAATTGCGGAAAATATAACCTTAAGCCTCTAACGAGACAGAAATGCTACTTACTTATCTAAGTTTTGCTTTTGATTTTTAGCTACTGCTTTCCTAGTGTTTATTTTGAGGGTAGCGCAGTTATGTTAAAGTAATCCAAACAGCTACAGGGCTTCATGGGGATAACATTTCGCCCCAAATTATATCCCCCAAAGGGGGACTGAAAAGGACCTTTCAGCAGCCTGGACAAAATGAAGAAACTTACGTATCGATTTTCATACACAAAGGGAAACACTGCTATTGGACAAGTTCACATCACCCCAATGCAAATTTGTTTTTTCCCACCTGCACTTTCCTCTTTGTAGATTTTTCAATTACAGCATTTTACACCAAAGGAGGTGCACAGTGATAACTGTGTTAGGATGCATTAACTCATGGCACATCGAGTTAGGAAGGTTTCTTTTACTGTAAGATTTATCGATAGCCATATAAGAATGGTTTTGGCCGATAAATCACCTTGCTAAAAATGTGCAAGCTCAATACTGGCTCTCATTATAAAATGAATGATTCAAAAATGTCAATTATTTTATCTACCTCTGACAAACCACCAAAAGTGAGGGCAATTTTTTCTCCTGAGAGTTTATTTACAGCTTTTGTTTTCATTCTCTCCCAGGTCTCTTTAGAGTAATGAGCCTCCCTGCTCTATGGCCACTACCCCACAGTTGGAAACCTCACTGCAACGGCAGAGCAGCTTCGCTTCTTACCGCCGACTTAAGTTCTATGGATTTTCCCCCTTGTGGATTTATGTGCTTCTAGTTAGACTGGTCTAACTAACCCTCTGGGTTTCAAAGCTCCCCTCTCTGCTTCCCTTATTCTTTTTCCTCCTCTTATTCTGCTTCTTCTCCCTGTCAAGACTGGACTGCATGAGTTTTACAAGTTTCGTTATCTACCACCACACCCAAAATAAACAAAACCTCAAAGGAGTAACTTCTAAATAATAAAAAGTGTACACTACAGTCTCATAAAAATGTTATTACTTATATAATCACATTAATACTTCAAAGAAGGCCCTTTGTAACAGGGTCTGAACAAAGCACAATCTGACTGAAATGATCAAGGGATTTGGGCCACTCATGGGCTCAGCAGACCCCTCTGGGGTGCCTCACTGCCTCGGTTCTCTGGGGTTCCTCATTATCCTCAGGATGTATCTATGGGCACCTGAAACTTGACAAATACACTCCAAGGCAATAAAAGCACACACTGTCCAAAGAGGATATATTTGTTATGAAAACATTTGTCTTGTTAAGTCAAGTAATACTCACCTGCACCTGCTGCCTTTGTGTGTTTAGCATATTTGGGTCAATTGACAGGGGCCCAAGAACACTGACCATCAGTTCTTTTTCTACAAGCCACTGTTTTAACTGAGCCTCTACGGTCTGGAACTGAGTTAGATTATTAGAGGACTCTTCCAGTTTTTGTTGTCTATCAACTGTTAATTGATTGAGTTTTTGCCACTTAGATTCTAAAAGAAAAAAAAGATAGAGAGTAAAACTGCTGTTTTGTTCTTATACATTTAACATGACTATATATCTAAGAAAATTGTAGGATGTGACTCAAAATGATATATAATGGCTATCGTTCTGTATTTATAACTCTTCTTACAGAGTTGATCAAAGTCTAACCTAAGAGAATTACTTGTATTTACAATATAGACTTTATGGCTCTGATGGTTGTTCATTAGCTGAAATAAGAGGAAAGTATATCTGAATCTGATCTTAGAAGCCAGTGCAGAGTATGGGATATTCCTTAAAGCAAACAGGATCCTGAGCTCCCTCTTTCCTTCCAGAAATCCTTGTATCTGTTCATTTAGCTATAACTGACTGGCTAGAATAATGAACATTATTAATATTAAATCTTCAATGATCAGAACTAAGCAGGTAACTCCTAAATTTTTATACCTATGTATATCCAGTCACTCTTGTCTATTCAAGTTCCAGCTGCTTGAAAGTTATACCCGGAAATCTCACCAATCCTTTAAACTCATGAACATTAAATTTAAGGGAAAAAAAAGCTCATTATTTGACTTTGGGTGGTGAACATTCAAGATACAGATTATAGAAGTGTACATTTGAGAGGATGCAAGCCAGGTCTCTAGCCAGGTCTGTAGCTGGAGGCAAGTGAAAAAGGCAACCATACATTGAGGCCTCTCTCCCTCTCTGCCTCTCTCCCTTCCCTCTCTCTCTAAAAATAATAAAATCTTTAAAAAAAAAAAAAGTGTACACTTGAAACCTATATAATCTTATTAACTAATGTCACTCCAATAAGTTCAATAAAAAGTTTAAAAACTCATATTCCTATAAAAATTGGTAGATTTTTCTGACTTTAAGATTTTATTACATTTTTAAAATTTATTTTTAGAAAGGCAAGAAGGGAGGTAGAAGGAGAGGGAGAGAAACATCGATTGGTTGCTTCTGGCATGCCCCCAACCAGGGACCTGGACCCCCAACCCAGGCATGTGCCCTGACCAGGAATCGAACTGGTAACCTTTAGGTTTGCTGGCTGGCACTCAATCCACTGAGCCACAGCAGCCAGGGTGAAATTTTTTCCAAAGGTTATTTTCTCACCTATGTCATGGACGTACAATAATTCAGAATGTTCTTTCATGACTCTCTTAACTTGCCTTTTTCCTTGATTCTAAAATCTTAAACCTGTACCTTCACATTTCCAATGCCCTAACTGCATTTTGGTCTTCATCATGGTTTGCACAGACCAGCGGTTCTCAAACTTTAGCTGCATTAAAATTACCTGGAGGGATAATTAACATAGGCCTACCCCCAAAGTTTCTGATTCAGTAGGTCTGAGATAGGGCCTGAAATTTTGCATTTCTAACAGTGTCCCAGGTGATGTTGCTGATGTTGTTCCCAAGACCATACTTTGAGAACCATTGTAGGGACCCTAGACTATCAGTCTTCTAACTGGTTTCCCTGCTACTAGTGTTTCTCAGCAGCAATCCATTTGGTTCTGAAATATTTCTCTCTAAAAAAAAAAAAAAAAAAAAATCACTTTCAGCCCTAGGTGGTGTGACTCAGCAGACTGAGCGCTGGCCTGTAAATCAAAGGGTCGCTGGTTCTGTTCCCAGTCAGGACACACGCCTGGGTTGCAGGCCAGATCCCCAGTTGCAGGTGCACGAGAGGCAACCACACGTTGATGTTTCTCTCCCTCTCTTTCTTTCTCCCTTCCCCTCTTTCTAAAAATAAATTAAATAAATGAAATTTTAAATCACTTTTAAATATGTCACTTCCTTTGCTAAAATTCTAGCGTAACTGACTCCGTACCATCTACATGATAAAATCTCATGGCCTCTGCTTGACATTCAAGGCTTCCCACACACTGACCTAAGTCTACTAATCTCAGAGGGTTTGCATTTCAAAATGAATCCTCTGATCTAGTACCGCTGATCTCACCAATATCATCCAAACAGGCTTCTGCTCACACAGGCCACGCCACACTCTGCCTCCTCTCCATGTATCTCTACCCTTCCTTCACCATTCCTCTGGATTTCAGCTAGGAAGCCTTTCCTGCTCTCCCCACCCTGAAGACAACCTGATCCTGAAGCCCAAGGTTACTGACCAGCACTGGAACATAGCATTCACTCAATAAACATTCGTTGAAGGATACAATTACTTGATCTGATGGATATTTTTCACCTGGCATACTATTCACTAAAGGCCTGATTTTAATAGGACCCACCCCTGAAACCTTATCTAATGGCATCATTCTACATGGCAGGTTGTAGCCAAACACAATCTAACAAAATATGCAATTAAAACAAGAAAGTAAAAAATATCTAAATCTTATTAGGAAGTTTTGAAATATATATTCTTCCCTCCAACCCCATATTGTGAAATGTCTTAATAATATCACTCATCCCCCAGGGGAGAGCCAGTGAATCAGAAATAAATTTATTATAATGCATCAGGACTCTCCATAGTTAGAGTAAACATATTGTAAGACATATCTGACTGTAAATTTATGAATTTATCACAGCATATCTGACTCCACGGAAAAAAATCTTTAGCTAAATACAATAGTATGATTGAAAGTAAAATAATTCTTATTATCATCACAGTGAACACATAGCATTTACTGGATTCTGATGCACAATTCTATACAGTAGGGAAAATTAGTATCATTGTCTTACGTTCAGGTTCCTTATTGTTACAACAATGAAAAGGGGTGATAAGATTAATAGGGCTTGTAAAAATCTTTAACCTAGGAGGAACAGTTTACATTGGGACAGGATTGACATGAGAGGATAACTCTGTATAAGGAAACACCACCACCAGACTTCTGCAGGGAACTACTTTGGATACTGGTGGGCGAAAGAAGAAGAGCACAGAGCAGGAACCAGAGGAGACCCAAAATGAATCCCATGGAAGAGAAGGGATCCTACCTTTTCCAGAGAAATAAACTAAAAGTAATGTTTAAATAACAAAGCATAAAAAAATCCAGAAGCACCAAAAATCTAGTAAAACATAAGCAATAACGAAAACATATTGCTCAAAGCACAGCATGTTATTAACTAGCATCTATTGCCTTCATAAAAATAAATGTAGGTACTATGTTTAGCAAAACAAACAAACAAGCTAACAAAAAACCCATAGGATAGCATATGCCAAGTTAGCACAATTTAATTTTAAATGAAACTTTTAAATATGCAAAAGTAGACTGTGAAACATTAAAGCCAATCCCAAAATAAGTGAGGTTGTTGGATGGATAAATGTTTTCTAATAAGGGTTAGGATGTTTTTTTAAAAGCCTGAGCTTCTGTTCATAGAATCTGGTGTAAGTCATATAACATACCTATTTCTGTCAACATCTGTTTCCATTTGGGGGCCTCAGGAGTATTCGGGTTCTCCTCCAACAACTCTGTCAATTTGTCTTGCAACTCCTGCACTTTGTTTACATTTTGCTTCAATTCTGCCTCAAATGACTAATAAGGGGAAAAAATAAAGTACTATATTAAAGTATGTCCACATCAAAAGACAACAATGCAGATATAATAAATATTTTTTTCTCTAACAATCAAAAGAGGAAAAGTTCTGCTGTTAAATGCTGATGTGGGTGAGGATCTGGGTTCAACAGTCAGTTTTTTCCTTTCTTGTTCTCCATTACCTGATAAAAGAATCCCAAAGAGGAATACTATAACTAGAGAGATAATGACTCATCCCCATTATACAGGGAGAATTTCATATTATTCTCAAAGAAACCATTTTGGAAAAAAAGAAAGATGACATCAGAAAGATTGTAATTAACAAGAAATCAGTCTTGACAAAAGCTGCTAGATTTGAGAACATGCAAGTGAATAAGTATTTTCTGGGCAACACAACACAAGAACTCAAATACAGGCAAGTAATTTGTAGGCATTTTTGCCATCATGTAAAACCACTTCCCCAATACTGACAGTTGTAGCAAGAAATATTGTCTATTAAAGAACGTGACAGCATGGGCTCTCCTATTTCACACTAGACAGAACAGATCCCTAATACACTTAGCCCTTAAATAAATCTTTTCCAATAGTTGACTGGTTAAAATCCTAGACTTAAACTGATTTAAAGGTGGCAGAGTTGCTTATATCCAACAGTTCACTCATCTTTATAATGTCTGTGTGCAAAAACAGGTAATTGTTATCATCAATCTGTACAGAAAGGCACGTTAAACAAAACTGGCAAATTATTTGCTGAAGGTAATGGAGCAGAAATCAGCACAGGGCCGCTGACTGCCAAGGCTCAGTTTTAGATGCTAGCCTGTTCTCTTCCATGTCTTCAGTGACTGGGCCCCCGAAATGTACCTTATTCTGTTCAACTTGGGTCTTCACAGCTTCAGTGTCTGTAGGCGTGGGTGCCTGATGCCACTTTGTGGCAGTGTTGTTCATCTTCTGTAACCACTGCATCATGGCACTTGATTCCTCCTGAGCCTTTTGCAACTTGGTGAGTTTAGTATTCAGTTCGGCTATTTTGTCCTTAAGTAAGAGGCCAAGATCTTCGTAACCATGGCTTATGTCAGTCATATCTTTTTTAATAGATGTTAATCCTAAGAGTAAGACAAATTATTACATTGACATATATTCAATATGTTTAGAGTAGAGCTCTAGAAAGAGAAGTTTGCTTTATATGATATTCCTTTCTGTTTTGTCAATATTAAGCCTACAATAATAAAGCCAGAATTTTTAGAATAGGTTAGATCATCTTATAATGGTATTTAATGACAAATAAGTTAGGGACATTATGCAATATAAGTGAAATGAAATAGATATTTTAAATAGAATAAAAAACCAAAACCATGAAATATTGCTTATTAATTCTTCAGGCATCAAAATCAAGAAAACAGCTTAAATAATATGCCCAGTGGAAAAAATTCTCAAATTAACCAAAAAGAAGAAAACAACCATATACCTAACAGAATTGCTGAATTGTACTATTTCAAATTAACAAAATTACATAATATGTCGCATAAATAAGATTTTTATGGAGAATCTATTATATTAATACCATTTTAATTAATTTGAAATTTCAACATGTAATCCTACTCACCTCTCAAAAAGGAATACCAATTTATTTTAATCAATAAGCATTTAAAATTACTCTATACCTTTATTTGTCAAAACTTCCTGAGTATCTGTGGCTGTTCCTTTACCATTTAATATTACTCCACCTGCAAAAATATAATCACTGAAGTCATCATAGATTTCCATAGTATTTCTATACATTAATAGTGGATGACATTAAATCAAACCCCTGTAAGCAGTAATTTTGAAATTGTAATTTGAAAATATAATATAATGATTCAATTTCAAACTCAAATGAAGATGCCAAATTTAAAGATCAAACCATATTTTCATAAAATTCATTCTTTTTTTTTTTTTAAGATTTCATTTATTATCTTCAGAGAAAGAGGAAGGGAGAAAGGCAGAGAAGGGAAGAAATATTGATGTATGGTTGCCTTTCACACGCCTCCAGCTCCAGACCTGGCTGGAGACCTGGCTTGCAACCTGATTACATGTCCTGGCTGGGAATCGAACCAGTGACCTTTGGGTCCGCAGGCTAAAATTCATTCTTAAAGTAGTGACATGATCACCTTCAATATTGGCATCTTAGTAAATTTATATTTATATACATTACTCATTAAATGTGAGTTTATAATACAATGTCTTTATTGGTAAAGTTACTTCAGTGATCAAGTCTCTGAAGCTCAGAAGTTGCTCAATGTGAGTGTTGCACAAAGCATCCAAGATTGACAGACAAAAAGAACTTCTGCCTTGCTTAAGAAATTGAAAATTGTCCAGTGCATTTACATAGTGTTATCATGGGTTGCATAGAGGCAGAGAGATGTAAAAAGACATGACAGAAAAGTTAAAAGTTAAAAAGAAAAAAGTCCTAGTACTGAACTCACATTGTATCGACAGGGAGAGACAGGAGAGCCCAGGGGCTCTCAGCACCTGGGCCTCAGCCTGTCACACACCTGAGCTGACATCCCAGTCCCACTAACTACTCGCTGTGCAACTGCACAAATTAATCAACGCTTCACCACACTGATGGGGAAACTAATGCCTATGTTATGAGACCACAGGAAAAATTAAATGTAGTAAATCTACCACCTAGAAAATAAGAACTGCTCAGTGACCAGTAATTATTATTGGTACTTTTTTCCATAATCAGAATATTAAACAAAAAATTAGACTTTCTCATTCAAGTATGCATTGCTATCCATCCAATATACAAAGGCATTTCCCAAAATTAACCACACGAGAGCAATCCTAAACAAACAAAAACATTTAAATATCTGAATCTTAATCTAAATTTTGTCCCTTTAAAAAAATCACACACAATGGCATTTCAGATGGAAAAGGAAACATCCTGTAGACATTCAAGATTAATTCCTATCATGTCTAGCAGTTATCAAGAATAAGAAAAACAGGCCCTGGCTGGTGGCTCAGCAGATAGGCACCGGCCAGTGAACCTAAAGGTCACTGGTTTGATTCCCAGTCACAGCACATAACCAGGTTGCAAGCCAGGTCTCCAACCAGGTCCATAGCTGGAGGCAGGTGAAAGGCAACCATACATTGATGTTTCTCTCTCTTTCTTTCTCCCTCTCTGCCCTCTCTCTAAAATGATGAATAAAATCTTTCAAAAAATAGAAAAATATTTTTAAAGGGCAATGTAAACTATTTTCTTTTCTAATTGCATATGTTGCTACACTTGTCCCTGCTTTTTTCTCCCTTTGCCCATTTTTTCTCCCTTTGTCCACCTTCACGAGTGCCATCCTCTCCCCTTTCTCAGTCAGTCCCCATATTTGTTGTCTGTGCCCATGGCTTATGCATAAATATTTTTTGCTTTATCCCTTTACCATCTTTCATCCATTTCTGCCTGCCCTCTATTTTTACTTATTACAAATATAAAGTGGACACGAAGAACTAAAATAAAACACAACAGAACTCCTTTTCTTGACATTTCAGGAAATCTGATTAGGAGAAAAAGGTGAGATCATCATGCCACATATAATATGAGTATTCCCTGAAATGGAATTAATAGAGCAGAATAAATGGTTGGTTGAGCACCCCATATGGAATGTCTCTCACAATAGGGGCAGCTGGGGAGCTGGGCAGAACAGATAAAGCCACAGAAACTTTAAGAGTAAAGATATGAGATCTGCTTTCTGTCTAATCTTGGATTAAAAAAAAAAACTTCTTTACCCTTGAAATTGACAATAATGTAAGTATGTTTTAAATTGAAAACTATTCCCACAAGTTAATTGTATCAATAGAATCATTATATATGAGTCTCCTTTTCTTTTGAAACAAGTGATTCAACCATAATAAAGATTGTGATTTAGATGTGCTGGTTAACATGTTATATGATTCCTTCCTTTGTGAATAGTGTAAGGAGTAAAAGCAGCTGGGAATAAAATGGAGGCGAAGGTCCACTATCAAAAAGAATGCGTTTTCAGCCAGTATGGAAAACAGTATGGCGTTTCGTTAAAAAACTAAAAATGGAACTGCCTTTTGATCCAGCAATTCCACTACTTGGACTATACCCGAAGAATCCTGAAACACCAATTCATAAGAACCTATGTACCCCTATGTTCATACCAATGCTATTTACAATAGCCAAGAGCTGGAAACAGCCTAAGTGCCCATTAGTGGATGATTAGATCAAAAAACTTTGGTACATTTACACAATGGAATATACACAGCAGAAAGAAAGAAGGAACTCCTAACCTTTGCAACAACATGGATGGAACTAGAAAGTATTATGCTTAGTGAAATAAGCCAGTCAGTGAAGGACAAATACCATATGATCTCACCCATTACAGGACCATAATGAACAAAACAAACCAACAGTCAAAACAGAACCAGATACATGAATACAATGAATAGACCTTCAGTGGGCAAGGGGGAGGGGAGAGGAGGAGGCAAAGAAGGGGAGCAGTTTAGTCAAGGAACCAGTATGGAAGAACCACGGACATGGACAACAAGTGGGATGGACTTTGGTGGGATAGGGGACAGAGGGAAGTAAAAAGGGGATGGATGTAATACAACAACAATAAAATTAAATTAAAAAAAGAAAAGAAGAATGTGTTTTCTTCCCTCATGTCCTCTTTCCCAGGAAAAAAGACTCACTCTTTACCAAATATTTCAAATAGAATTTTAACATCTCCATTAATTAAGATAAAAACAAATAAATTGAAATTTGATCTTTCCCCTTTCCCATACAGTGCTCCTTTTTCTACAAGTTTATTTGTCTATATTTTAATTGTAGTCTTTAAATAAAATAAAACATAAGTGGGATTTAAAATCTGACTAGGGCAGATACTTTTCCACGACAGCCTTTTGCATGTGTACAGATGCCATCTTTATTACTTTCCCTTTGCAGTTTTGACATCACTTTATGCATCGATTGAAAAATTAACACACACAAATAAAGTGATCAATTCTTACAGTGTTTGCTATGAATGTAAACAAAACACATACCTGACTTAGCTGCTGCTATTGCCTTCGCAGGGGTAGTCAAGGCACTTATTAGGTTGCATAGTGCAATCCCACTGTTGTTTACTTTCTCAATCTCCGGTGTTTTTAAACTCCACTTTTCTTGTAATTTCTTGAGGTATAAAAACACATTATTTCTCAGTCTTCATAATAATTTTAAAGTTACACATTGTAATCCGATTTCTTAAACGTGTCTTAAAATAATAATGACTGTGGGTCCCGATTCATGGGGGAGTGGATGGAAAAAAAAGGCATCATTCCTATCCGTTCCAGCAGGCCAGGTGACCGTTAACACTGTGAGCGGTGACAGGTGAGGGAGTCAGCCTGCTTTCTGCCCCAGCCCCAGTGGAAGCCTAGCTCTTCCCAGCTGCTACAGGTTCTAAACTGTCAACTGTAAGTATGGAAAACCATACTAGGTAACAGTCAAGTTGTAAGAAGAAATGGACTAGCAACCATTTAAAAACTGGGCATTCAAAATTCCATTTAATAATGAGTTTTAATCATCAAAATGTCCGTGAATGTTTAAAAATGCACACCTCCACAAATTTGGGGTATAAAAATTGGTGCAACTGGTTGTAGGTTTTGACTTGTACGCTTTGTACTGGAGATTAAATTAACTTCTATCTTCAAATACTGGTTATAGTGTTATACCCAAGCTATAGTAAAATGCTGAGTTAAAAAGAGATTCTTGGTGGGGAGGGGGACAGAGGGGAGCAAAAAGGGGATGGATGTAATACAACAACAATAAAATTAATAATAATAAAAAAAGAGATTCTTTCACTTAACATTAGGAGACATGGCATTAAAAAATAGCTGAAACTAAGTAGAGACTTGGTGGGGAAGGAAACTTAGATACTATAAGACTCAATAACTCATTATGTAGCTCTTAAGAAGAAGCAAGTTAATTCCTCAAAGAATCAGTTAACCCCATGTCATGATTTCTAAATATCACCAAAATATACTGTATATACAAGCGGATCTAACTTATGTGACACTAAATAAAAGGAAACCACTAGTAATCTGAACCTCTCGTTACTAACACAGACAAATGAATGGTTAGTATGAGACACAATGATTCACCTTAGTTTCTTCCAAAGATTTTCCTAAATCTTCTGCACCAAAAGAAGGCTGCACAATGGGAACACTTTCTGTGGTTTCTTTTATCCATGACTTTAATGATTTAACAAGGACTTCAAAAGCATCCATCTGTTCTTGACAAGAAGATACAGCTTCTTTTCTAGATAACAAATTATGAAAGAATTTAAGCCATAGAAAGGAGATGCTCTAAAGGACTAATTATTTTATTATTTTTAAAATATAAAAAAAAAATATTCTTCTCATATCAGGTTTAGTATTAAGAAAAAAATCTTCCCCCACATACATGCTCACCATTTGATACAGGAGGATAGGTTTATAGGTGGTAAGTGAAATCAGCTAAATAACTATTTGTCTAATTCTCAGAGGTAAGATCTATAGATAAAGTTAGAAGGAAAGAAATCTGTACCCCATATGTAATGGCACTCCATAATGCTACATAAGCTCTAAAGCTATATAAACAGTTTTAACATTATTTAGATTCAATGAGCTTTGATCTGTCCGCTTTATTGGTGCTAACCGCCAGCAGGCACAGAACCAGAGGGGAAACATTTACACATCACAGACATGAAGAAAATGTCACGCCACCTAGTGGTCTTTATACTATACTACACCCGCTTTAGTGGATGAATAAAAGCAGGTGCTTTTGAGCAGATTTCAGGCACCAAAAGAAGGGAAACCTAGTGGCTGAAATATTTTAATGGGTGCCTCCCCTATGGATACTGAGAAAGTGCCACAGTTAACTATATGGATCTTTCTGTACCTCAACACCATGGGGGGGGGGGGCACGTGTCTAGCACAGGAACAGCTGGGAAGCACAGGAACAGTTGAAACGTGGACAACATGTGGATAACATGTGCACATGTGCAAGTGTGTGGAATACTGGCACATAAAAGTACACTGCAGCTGGACTAATTACGGATGACTACGTGGTTTCAAAATTGAATCCATTTGAATGAAAGAACCTAAAGTTTACCTAAGACAATCAAGGCTATTTCTTCTGTGTAAAATATGAATTAAATGTTATATGACAAAATAGAAAATATAGTGTTGTGAGAAGCACAGACAGCACTCAAAAGTTTTAGAGAGAGAATTATGAAGAAATAATAAATAGTTGAAAGAGAAATGACTATTTTCTATTGGGGTGGGTCCTTCTGTATAAACTTGAACAAAACCAGATGTACTACATATGCTAAAATAACATAAGATCAGAAATATAAAAGTTCAGTCACAAGGCTTATCCCTGAACAGTATTAGAGCTTCATTCTCTTATTTCTTATCTTGATTATTCATAGAGTCATGTCTTATCTACAACTCTTAAACAAAGGAAACTATTTTCTAAAAAAAAAAAAAAAAAAAAAAAAATGGCCTGATTCTGAATTGAACCCAGAAAACAATGAACTATGACCTATCTTAAGGTTATGTCTGCCTTTGCAAATAAAAATGTGGTATTTGCCAAAGCCTTCAGATGTTACAATAAGTTTAGGTTATTTTCAATAATACACTACCATCGCCACCTTCCTTACATAATGCTTTCACTTTTAGGTCCAAAGTCTTGAATTACTCTCCTAAATATTTTAACAAAACTACATTTAATTCTGATAGCAAAAAAAGTCAACATAAAAGCACTTACAAAGTAGTTTATGCTTACTCTCAAGTTTTTCAAATCATTTCAAGTATCTCTATAAGTAAATAAAAATAACTCATTTTAATTACTATTGCATAGAATAAAGTCCAATTTCTTAAGTGGTGCTTACTTTTCTTTGATGGTATCCTCCACTTCTTTGAATTTCTTTGACAAATTATTTGTTTTTTCAAAAACCAGGGCCTTATCGCCTGGTAAGCCATGGTTGGATATCTCCTTCAAGAGACTCTGCAAAACTTCAAGATCTTTCTTATGTTCTAAGAATTCTGAAGTTGATTCCTACAAAGCATTTAGATATTTCATCAATATAAGGTGTTGCTAGATCTTCAAATGGCATCCCATCAATAAGTATGTATGTGACTAGAATCTGACATGAGAATAATCCTGCCCTGTGATCAGTATTTTAAATATAAATAAACATGCAGGCAGGCTGTTCAGAACACAGTAAATTTCATTTAATTTAAAAATGTACCTTTTACACCCGTCCCTTTGTGAGTTCTGTCATATAAGAAGCTTGTATCATCTATGGTATGTGGAAAGTGAGATACATCGTTCATTTCTAATCAGTGAGCAAAGGCTCCAAGGAAAAGTCGGGATTTGTGATTTGTAAAGAAAGCAAGATATTTACTCATCCATAAGCAAATGAAATGATGATGGTTAATTATAATTCTGCCAATAAATGTATGAGTTTGTCTTAACTGTTTATATACTTGACCAACCTGGTAAATATTAAGGAAGACATACCTGCACGTACTGAGATAATTCAGTAACATCTTTTCCTGGCACGTCTGCCTCAGTGAGTGTCTGAGTTTTTGTCTCTAAAAACGTTTGAAGCTTTTCTGAGAGGTTCTCAAACAGTTCTACTTTGGTTTTCAGCTCCTCCATTTTTGCAAGTTTCTCTTTGTGTTTATGACTTGCTTCTGAAAACCGAGCAGACAGGTCGTTCATTTTGGCTTGCAACGAGGATGCGGTAGAGGGGTCTGTTGTTTCCATAAACTTCTTCACTTTTTCATTCATGGCATTTATACTACTCTGGCGACTTGCGATGTCCTGTTCCAACATCTGAAATGAATCAAGTATTACATATGTTTTATAAGAATGTTTACAAATAATGTCTGAGAGTTTTAAAAAATTACTCTTCCTAACAACATACGCTTAACAACCTGTGACTAAGGAAGGTTAACGGTTGGGACTGACTGACAAGTTTGATCTGTCCTTTGAGGAATCCCATCCCAAATCTCTTCAAGGCAGAGTAGAGAACAGCTGGCTAGTGACCTGAGAGAGGCAAGAGAGGGCTGCTACTCAGTAGCCCCCCGGGCTCTAATGGAGCCTGGGGATTATCCACGGTCCTAATTCTTAAAAGGCTAGACAACAGCAAGACTGATCTGATTAACCTCATGTGCAGCTGGCTGAAGCAATGACAACCTCGATAGGACTCGGTGTATGTGCAAACCCTCTATAATGAATAATATTCATAGAAAAGGATACCAAACTCTTTATACTCCTTCATAGAAAAATCACTTTACACATCTGTTTCTGTGCATGCACTACTTTCCAGTTATATTCAGAAAATGTCTGTTCGTCTATATCCTTAAATTTATCTTAAATTTACTATCCTTGGAGCTATATAGGTGGTTTTATCTTTTGTATCTTAAAGTTGTATTATTTCTGAGGCAGGTGAAAGGCAACCATACGTTGACATCTCCCTCCCTCTCTGCCTCTCTCCCTTCCCGTCTCTCTAAAAAATAATAAATAAAACCTTTTAAAACAAAGTTATATTATTTCTTCTTTTTTTTCCACATGTCACTTACAATGTTCTTACTGATGATATCCTGAAGGGCGGCAGAGTTTAAGGGCACTTGGCCTTGTTCTCTCAGGGCACTCTCCACACCTGCCATCCAGTCCAGCATGTCATGCAGGCCATCCTGCACACTCAGCGAGCGGGTCAAGGTCACCTGGAGCTTTTCACTGCGTCCGTTAACAGACCTGGACAGCTCGTCGTATCTCCCAACAATGTCATCTAGTCCCAAAAAATCAGGAAACGTTATCCACAAAGTTACCTTTGCCCTAGTCTTTCTTCAGAATACACTGCGGAAACCACTAAATTTCTATACCAAAACTGGAAGAGAAAACAAGTTTAAATGATAAATTCATAATGCATAATTAGAGTACCATCTAAAACCTTAAAAAAAAAAAAAAAAAAAAAAAGACAACACTGGAAAAGGAAAAACACTTTTTTTTTTTTTACTGTTTTTTGTTTTTTAAATTTTAGTTCACCATTTTCAGAAAGAGGGGAAGGGAGAGAGGCAGAGAGGGAGAGAGACATCAATGTATGGTTGCTTTTCACCTGCCTCCAGCTACAGACCTGGCTGGAGACCTGGTTATGCGCCCTGGCTGGGGAATCGAACCTGCGACCTTTGGGTTCACAGGCCGGCGCCTTAACCACTGTGCTACCAGCCAGGGCCTAGGAAAAACACTTTTTAAAATAGTGACTACATGTATCATCTGCATTTGAAAGGAGAGTTTTAGATGCAGGGACATTTCAGTTGTCCCAGAGAGATGAGAGCGGTCCAAACAGCATATCTTTGCAGTAAATGCACATTCTCACTCTGACATTTCAAATTAGCCATACTTACTGATACACTATATGGGGAGTAAAAGGTGACATTCATACACAGCTGTTTTCAAGGAGCAAAATATAGTCATTAAGACTTGTCGAGAATTAACCTTTACATAAAAAATTCTCTCCCTCTCTCACACGTGTACACTACGTTTCTGTCATCATCCTAAGCAAAGTATCCAAATACACAGAAATTTGCAAATGCACATGTACTGAGAAAATATACAACAATGAAAATCCACTTAAACACAATCCGATTTAAAAATGGACAAAAGACCTGAATAGATACTTCCCCCAAAGAGGGCATACAGAAGGCCAACAGACATGAAAAGATGCTCAATGTCACTGATCATCAGAAAAATGCAAATTAAAACCATCATGGGCTATCATTAATAAATCAACAAACAACAAGTACTAGTGAGGCTGTCGAGGAAGGGGATCCCTTCTGCCCAGTTGGCAGGAATGCAGACTGGTGCAGCCACTGTGGAAAGCAGTGTGGAGATACCTCAAAAATTTCAAACAGATCTGCCTTTTGACTCAGCAATCCCACTTCTGGGAATACATCTGAAGGAACCCAAAACACTAATTCAAAAGAATTAAGCACCCCTATATTCATTACAGCATTATTTACAATCACCAAGATATAGAAGCAGCCCAAGTGTCCATCAGTAGATGAATGGATAAAACAATTATGGGACATTAAATAATGGGATACTATTTGATTATAAAAAAGAAGACAATTTTACCCTTTGTGATAGTATGGATGGTCCCAGAGAACATTAAGCTTAGCAAAATAAGGCAGAGAAAGATAAGTACCATATGATTTCACGCTACGTGGAAGCTAATAAACAAACTGAACTAACAAGCAAAATAGAGAAAGACTCATACGTACATAGAGAGCAGATTGTGAGGGGCTGGTGGGTGTAGGCGCAAAAAGAAAAAAGGACTCATGGACACATAAAACAGAACGGTGATTGTAAGGGGGATAAATGGTAATGGAAAAAATACAATAAAAATAAATAAAGAAGGTTAAGATTATGCTTCTAAAATATATACAAATAGACCTTATTTTTAAAATTAAATACCAGACAAAAGGGAAAAGCAAACAAAGCTAACAGGCCTATGCATCTCAGATGAGATGAACTGCACTTTCAATTCTGAAAATGTAAGATGTTTTAAAAAAAATAAAATCTTTCTGGTCTAGTTTTAATTTGCATGTAAAGCTCTGCATTTTAACATCCTAGTTCTATACTGCAGGACAATGAAAAGTTTCAAGAACTTTTTTTTTGGCTAGGAAAGTAGGCTGGCTAATGGTTTTTACTCTCCCTTTCTCTCTCTCAGTCTGAAACAATCTATTTTAATTGTTAATTTATCACTTATTTTCCAATATTTTGTAAAGTATTTTAATTATTTCTGAATACTTCTGTCTGATGCACTGGAGAATGCTTCAGTAAAAGACAATTTGGACCTGAAACGTTTCTATAAAAATGAAATATCTTACATGCTTAAATTTGGTCCAGAGAACATATAAACAAACAATATTTCTTTTTAACTTTTCTAGAATTGTCACATGAGGAAACAGACAAACTTTCACTCAAGTGAAACATTAAGTTCAGAGACAGATCAGGCTTACATCATGAAAACACAGTGAAGCCCCTTGGAATGCTGCCAGATGAGGGGGACTGCATTTAATGAGCCCCATGGTGCCACCAGCAGGGAAAATAAGCTGAGGGTTCAAGTAGGCAGGTCCAAGGAGGCATCCTAATCCAAAAGAGCTAATACTCTGAGTTGTAGGTCATAATTGGCAGGTGAGCTGCCCCTCAAACAGGCAACTGATCTATAGGGTCGCATCAGCTATCTCTTTAACCATGGCAAGTGATTTTCTGAGCAGCCATTTTCATAAAATTAACACAATTTAGTTGTCTTATTTCTGGACTTCTCTGTGATGAGATGCTTTCAGTGAAATAAATTCTTGATTTTAGTAATTAAAATTATTTTAGAAGAAGGTACACAACAAAATGTACTAAAAGTATTAGTTTTTTTAGTGGTTGATTTTTTTAGAAGTCAGATCTTAGAGAAACTGCCCTAAATCTTAAATATACAGGGTGGGGCAAAGGTGGGTTCATGAAATACACGATTTATTCTTATACTATTATTTATTATTGTATTGTTTCCCATACAAATAACCATAAACCTACTTTTGCCCCACTCTGTACTTACACACATTCCTAGGCAGTTATGCCAGAGAGAAGTTTTGAAGTCTTACAATAATATAACCTATGAATTGTAAACAAATAAAAGCAAAACTAAGTATAATTAACAAAGGGAAAAATACCAAAATACCTCTTCGAGTAACAGAAATACATGTAACATAATCTTTCTTTCTCCTCCAAATCCCTATGCCCAACTCCTCACAGCAGTGGCTGCCAACATGGCATGTCAGGACAGGCATTGGAATATAGGGGGGAAAATGTTAGACCTCCCATTCGCATTTTTGCCTTAGACTTGAAAATTATAGTGTATTTTGTGTTTTATGATTACAGTATACACAGTATAAGATAGTAGTATGTATATGTAACTTATAAATATATGTGCATATATGAAGGTACATGCTGAAAATTATTTGATAAGGGTGCAAGATCCAAAGAGTTTAGATGTCTGTAAGAAAAGGTTTCCCCCATACAAAGTGGTTTTAGAAGAGCAAAATTTATTCATTCTGTCTAAAGTTTCTATTTAGATTTTAATTCATTCACTCTTTTGGGTGAAACATATGTCTAATCATCTGCTCATCTCTCAACCTCCCATGCTCCTGCTTTGGATAGAGACAAATCCCACCAAGGTCTATTTTGGTAAGTTCAATTCTACGTTTTGTGGTGACTATTAGATAAAAAGTTTCTGTTACATTGTCTAAATGTAACACTGAAATTTAAATATACTTTTCAAACTACACAGCTTCCATTTCCAGATTCTAAATACTCCTGCCAAAGAAAAGGAAGCAGGCTTGATTTCTCCCAGAATGAGAAACACCATTTCACAGAGAAAGGATGTAAATGAAAGTATATGCTAATGAACCTACTCTCTGTATCTATTAGAATCCTTTCACTATGAACTTACCTGAGAGGAAACAAGGAAATGAACACTTACCCAGTGTTTGCTGGATTTCATTCTTGGCTGGAAGTAAAGATCCCCTGGCATCTAAAAGCACTTCAGCTGTTTTCTTCAGTTTCTCTACAGCAACCTGCTGACTTGATATCTGTCCTTGCAGAGCCTGGAGGATTGAATGCTTCCATTATACTTGGTAGGACTAAGTAATAGATTTCTAATAGGAGAAAAATGACTTACAGTAAGATAAAGTTAAATTGGAAGAGTAAACTTTTCATCATTATAAACTTACTCCAGAATTCTTAGACTAAAGCCAGTTATAAAGTGGCATTAGCAAAATCATCAGCCAGCCAAGATAATATAAATTCAGTCTTGAAATAAACTCTTGAGCATATGTTCATGGTAACTGGCCTGGTGCCTAATCCTGTAACCCTCCACCCTTAGCCTGAGTTGCCCATTAACCCCCATTTCTAGCCTTTGTACAATATCCCCACTACCACCAGAAAACAAAAACAAATAAAAACAAACAAAAACCAAGTAACTCCACTTTAAAAGATCACTATGGAACTCTTGCCTCTGCAGATCCTGAGGCACTACTGAGTCATATTTTTTTCAATAAAAATCATGTTAACATCTACCATATTCAAAAAAGATCCTGCTACATTTTGTGAAAAATACAGAAATCAAACAGACATGGAGCCTGCTCACAGGGATTTTGTAGTCTCAGGCAAGGAAGTGATAAGTGCCAACAGTGAGTTAATAAAAGTGCTACTAGAAAGTGAGAGAAGGAATAATGGAAGGGGAAAAGGGTACCACCTCTGTGAAAGAGGTGTCAAAGAAAGTGTGGGTTTAGGCATGCCGAAGTGGAAAGGGAGAACATTTCCCTGTAGAATGACTAGAAGGAGCAAAGATGGGATTAGACACATCTGGAAAAAATGAGGGTCCCATCGAGTTTGAGAACGTGTCCAGTTGAGTAAACACTAATAGGACTGAAAGGTCTCAAATGTCAAGATAAGGTATTTACATATTATCTTGCAGCAATGGGGAGAATGAGCTTTTAAGTAAGGGGCTGACATGCTCAGAGAGGTGTCATGGAAGGCTAAGTTTGTAACACTGTGTGGAATAAGCTTAATGGGGAAGAAAGGAAGCATGAAGACCAGTTATGGGCAGCTTTGCAGTAAAAATGTAGAGGTGGTGCGTGTCTGAGCTGAGAAAGAACTGGTTATAGTAGACTGTTTAAGTCTTGGGAAGAGTCCACAAGACTTGATGATCGAATATCGAAAGCTGCACTGCCCGATATGGTAGCTACTAACTACATGGGGTTTTCTATTTAAATTGACTGAAATCAAATGGAATTCTAAATTCCCTTTCTCAGTGGTACTAGCCCCATTTCAAGCACTAAGTAACCAGGTGTGATCTGGACCCAGTAGATTAAAGAACATTTTCCTTAATCGAAGAATGTTCCCCTGGACATCTCTGTCAAGAGGGCAGGTACAAAGGAAAAGAGGTAAGATTTGAGGAGAGAAGTACCCATAGTTTTTGAGCCTAGATCATAAGTGCAATTCATAAGCCAATGTGGGAGCAAGCTGAGGAGTAAAGGAGAGTCTATTTGGGAATTCATGACTTCAAAGTGCTTTCAGGACACTCATGTAGAAAGAAAAGGCAGGGCTGACATAAAGGAGACTCAGAACAAAGGCTGGAACTAGACATCAAGCATGGGCGTCCAGGCCTGTGAAGGGACCGAAGGGAGAAAGTGCAGAAACACCAGAGAAGGGGCTCATGGAGAGTGCTTACATTTAAGCGATAAAGAGGAAAAGAGACAGCAAATGTGATCTGGGAAATGGAAATGATCCCAGAATAATTCTGTCCCCAGAGCTTAAAGGAAGAGAGAAAGTGGGAACAGTTAACTGTCAGCTGCTTCAAAAGGATAACGGGACCTTTCATGTGCTGAGCAGAGGTCCCTGGAGCTCCCTGAGTGAGCAGATGCATGTCAGCAGCGAGAATGAGGCGAGGCGAGTTGAGGCGAGGCGAGGCGAGGTCGAGACGGAACCGTCAAGTCTTGCAGAAGTTTGGCCCTGCCTTCCTGACACCTCTGTCCAAATGGGCTGCCTGGCCACCCAGGCCCCATGCTTGGCTTTACTTCAACTTGAGGTACTCAAGCTCCTCTTCCGCTCTCACATTTGGATTTCAAATGCAAATTCCCACATGTCCGACTACAGATGAACTCATCCCTGGCCACAGGCCCAGGTTTCCAACAGCCTCTTGAATGTTTCCATCTGGGTGTAAACGGTCACCTCAAATTCAAAAAGCTAAATCGGACGGAACCCATTGTCTCATCTGCTGCACCTGTGCTCCCTACCACCTGCGTCTCATCACCCAGGTGGTAAACCCGAGAAGCCTCCTCAACTCCCTGCTTTCCATGCACAGCCACCATGAAGATCTAACAATTTTACCTGCTATTTTTTACAAATCAGACCCCTGCCATGTATTTCTGGATCACTGTAGGATAATCTCTCATTCTCACTGGGTTCCCTGCCTCTAACAATATATTCCCTGAAAAAGCACCTCCTCCCACCAATGTGTTTTGCAACAAATACAGATCTGGCTGTGTGTATCACTCCCCTCTTTAAACACTTTCAGAAGCTTCCCGTTGCTTTTACAGTAAAGGCAAAAACTGGAGCATGCTATAAAATGCCTGGTGAAATCCATTCCTTAATTCTATCTTTAATCTCACCTTTCTCTACTTTCTGTTCCTGAAATGTCCAACAATACAGCTATTTCTTAGCTTTTGCTCATGCTAGGTCCAATGCCTTCACATCACTACATACCAACCTTCCCACATGCAACCTACCCCCCATCATCCTGAGCTTGGCTCTTACTCAGACTTTAAAATTCAGCTGGGAAGCCTTCCTTAACTTTCTCTCAACCCTATTTAAGTACCCCCCCTCAGGAGTTCCTGTGAATATCACTGGATTTGTCTCTCCTATAAAACTATAACCTCCTTAAAAATTAGGAATTTATCCTACTCAAGTTTCTATTATTACTGCCTAAGACCATGTATAGTAGACCTTGTTAAAAGTTTCTGGATAATGAAGAAACCCAAAACGCTAATTCTAAAAGCTATACGTGCCTTTATGTTCATTGCAGCACTATTTCCAATAGCCAAGATATAAAAGCAGCCTAAGTGCCCATCAATAGATGAATGAATAAAGAAGATGTGATACATATAAACAATACAATATGACTCAGACAATAAAAAAGAATGGTATCTTGCCATGTGAGACAATATGGATGAACCTAGAGGGTATTATGACAAGTTAAATAAATCAGAGAAAAGAAACATACCATACGATTTCACTTCTATGTGAAATATAAAAAACAAAATATACAAACAAATAAAACAGAAACAGACTCATAGACACAAAGAACAAACTGATGGTTGCCAGATGGGAGAGCGGTTGGGACGATGGGTGAAAAAGGGGAAAGGATTAAGAAGTACAAACTGGCAGTTATAAAATAGGCACAGTGCTGTAAAGCACAGCACAGAGAATACAGTCAGTAGCAGGTGAGTACTAGATCACTTCACAAGTTATGTAAATATCTAACCACCATGTTGTATACCTGAAACTGATATAATATTATGTGTCAAACAATAATCGAAAAATAAATGTTTTAATAAATAAACGGATATTTAGAAAAAGAATAAATGAGTGAATGAATAAGTAAATAAAGGAAGATATCAGGTGTGAGACTTTTAAAAGGTCCTCTCTTATTTCAGCTTTCAACAACAAAAATAAACAAATGTCAAAAGCCATTAGCAACAATTTCCTCAACTTATTTTCAGATCCAAGAAATTGTGGTAATATACAGGAGGAAGCTGTGTTTATGTCAGAAAGCCCACCCAACTATGACCAATATGAGATCTATAATCTAAGTGTCAGATCCTACAGTTGTTCCAAGAGGCCAAAGAAGCTATATCAGAATGAATCTGTTAGGGAAGTTCTTTGAGAGTTTAGTTACAGAAAGTATTATGTAAGAAATTTCTCAAGGAACTTGACCTCTAAGCCACAGGGACAGCTTATTTGCACCACATGGTTATTCAGTATATAAAATAAGGTTAAGGGTACCTCCAAGAAAAATGTTGATTTTAGAATGAGTTCCTTGCTGGCAAAGGTTGGGTTTTAACATTGTGTCTTCACAAAACCTAACAATGGGCCTGGCATATAAATGTCTACCAAACAAATAAATATATGTGAACATTGTCATGGTTCTAGAAAACCACCCAGTAACAAAGGTGCCCTCACCTACTATGGTAAAACTTAGAAATAGATTACAAAGGAAGCATTTCTTCTTCATCTCTTCAAAACATCCCATGCCTGTTCTCTTCATAATTATGTTAGAGAGCCAACAGTTTTTCATTCCTAACATGATCTCAGGTTACAATTTAGCTATAACGGAGGTTTATAGTACTACTTTGGGAAAGAACTACAAATTCAAGTATTCAGATCAGTACTATATATTGTTTTTCGTGGATTTCAATGAAATTAAAACATGAAATGAACATCAGAGACAGGAAATGCTGGAAGTTTCTGACCTTGATCTCCAGCCCAGACCAGAAAAGGATGAACTTGGGCACTTGCCCAGCTCATGAAAGTTTCCTGACTTGTAGCCACCATAGAGATCCGCAAAAGGCTGGAAGGTGAACATGTGAGTCAACATGACCTAGCTCTATGGCTGGTTCCAAACCCAGTCTTGGAAAGAAGCAGGGTCACCACCTACCTGTCCTCCCCATGTGTCCCCTCCTCTCATCCCATACCTCCATCCCCCTTCTCTCTGCCCTGGTCTTAACCTGTATGTTGTACCCCATGGTATGACTTAGCTTTCTTCCAACCTACAGTCACCAGTCTCAGGCTATCCCTAAAGTTAAGCTCACTCAGTAGGGTACCTTTTTTCCTGGTTCACCACACAATAATGATTTCTGATTCTGTAACTAACAGACATGACTAATTCTGAAAGGCAGTTGTCTAACTGGCAATGCAGTGTTTACTTTCTAGCTATAGCATCAATACTGCTACTACTCACCTACAGAAAGGAATCAAAGAATAGACTTATGAAATTAAACTTTTAAACGCAAAATTATTGGTTACATTGAATAAGAATATTTCAAAAATTACCTCCCCTGACATTAGGATGTTAACATACACTTTAAATTTAAGAAACAAGAGACCCTCCTGGTCACAACAGGTGTGGCTGAGACCTCCACAATTGTGCAGTTCCCATACCCAGCCTGCAGTTTTAAAGGAGCAGATATGCTTTTTGAGAACTGTGCTGGGTAATAAAAGTTAGTGTCTCTACGAATCATGGGGAACACAATAAGAATACTAATTCTGGCCTCACAGCCCATATGTGACAGTGACACCCCTTCTCCCTGCTATTCGTAAACAAATACTCACTGAGTACCTACGATAAGTCAGGCCCCGTTTTAGCTACTGGGGATATAGCCATGAACAAAATAAACAAAAACATTTGCCCGCATGGAGTTTAATTTTAATGGTGGAGGAAAACAATAAGCAAAATAAATATGTATACACAAGTGGGGCAGACAACATAGGTTTTTATTTGTGGAGGTGGGAGTGGTAAGATGCCCCTAATACGTTATAACAACAAGGTCAATCCTATTAAACACCAGTGGGAAAAACAATCTCATTGGAAAGAGAACCAAATGGACTGTTGAGAACTGAAGTTTTAACTCCCTCTAGAGTGAAAAATATACTTTTTCATCCTCTGTTCCTTTTCATTAGGTGAAACTATCACAAGACTGTGGGGAAGTGAAAGGTTTTCTATACAACTATTGAAGGGTTAGGTTCTCATATCTCTCTCTCTCTCTCTCTCTCTCTCTCTCTCTCTCTCTCTCTCCCCCTCTCTCTCTCTCTTCTCTCTCTCTCCTGTCTCTCTCTCCCCTTTTTACCTTGGTCTCTTCTAATTGTCTTTGCAGATTTTTAGGGTCCACAGCAATGGGTTCAGATAAGCGTTTGCTCGCTGCGACCTCGCAGGCCTGGAGCTCAGAAAGAAGTCCACGTGAAGCATCTTCATAGTGTTGATATTTATCGACCAGGTCTTTAAGATTATTCCCAAGGACACTGCACTAAAAAAATCAAAAGTAAAAGGGTGAAGAATTAAAATCTACCATTTTTATTTGTGATAAATAACCTCAGAACCTGAGTACAATAACTTAGAAAACAACAGACTTCAACCAATGTGAGTTAAAACTGTAGGGCTAAGGTTTTTCTTCATTGTATTTCCAACTGAAGAATGTGGACATCAGTCATCAGAGGAAGCTGATCTACCAGGCACACTGCCACTGAGTTTTATACACCATGCATCTAGACAAATTTGATGGAAAGGTTTTCAAGGTGCTTAATGAATCACTTCTATATGTTGCAAGATTATTACAAGGAAAGCAAATACTCTAGATCAGAATGAAGCAAGGGTCAAGAATCAATGACTCTTCAAATCATTTGTGCAACTTTAGTCAGTCTGTTCAAGATATATAATAATCAGGGGAGTGTTTTCTTAGTTGTGTTAAAACAAAACAAAACAAAACAAAACAAAACAAAAACCCTCTTTCACTTGTTCAAGGGAATTAGAAGCTGAAGCAGCCTGTGACTCATTAAGTATTAAAGTCTTACATAGATCAAATATATCTTTAAAACAAACACTTGTAGTATTTGTGAAGGATATTATCTGAGATGAAACTTAAATTATCAAACATGAGAGGCTGCAAAAATTAGCAAGCCATTCAGTTTGCTTGGGGACAAAACATAAATGCCACCTAGTGGTCAAATGGGGCATTACGGAGTTTTAGAGTTCCCGGCCTAGAAATCATTCAAAACTAACTAAAAAGAAAAATAACTTCAGGCTCCTAATTTTTTAAATACAATTTGTCTAAGTAAAGAAGATAAACAAAACGGAGGTAAACAGGGTAAAAGTGCCTTATTTTCCCTGCTTCATTTTTTAGGTTTCTCACTTCTAATCCCCAAACAAAAGTTAAGAGGATGGAATAAAAACTATCTTCACAGGTGGATCTTCCCCTTTAAAAAACAAAAACAGAATTACCTTCGAGTAGAGAGACCTGAACCGATCGGTAGCGTGATCCAATCTGCTCTGGACTTCTCTGAGAGTGGCAGAGGTGTCGATACCGTGCTGATCAGCCTTGCCGCCCCCTTCTCTTCCGCTGCAAGATTTGGCTGCTTCTAACACCCTGTTTCCAGAAATGGTGATGTACCTCAAGTCCCCTTTGTGAGAAATAACATCTTCTGAGAAACTCTTCTGCCTCTTCAATTTGGCCATTAAACCGCTGACGTCATCTGCACCTGCCTCCAGGTTCTCGAGTTCTTGTTCCGACTGCCGCAGCCAGTGTTCAAACTCCCCATAATCAGCATCGAACTTCTCCAGCTCTTCTTGCAGAGAATGCGTTAACTTCATTTTCTTTTCTGACTCGGCCAGTGCAGTTTCATAATGCGCTTTTAATTCCTTCATGTTCTTTTGCAGTTTCTCTTTTTCCTCGGGAGAGAGATAGTGACCCTGTTTCTCAAGCAAGGCTTGCGCAGACTGAGTGGCCATGAGGACAGCTTGGTGCTGAGAGACGATCTTCTCATGCTGGGCCTGCATCAAAACAAATTCACGGTGACCTTGAAACAATGGTGGGGTTTCATGGAGGTTGTGGGGAGCTCCCTGTGGCCTCAGGACCTGCAGGCTTAAATGCGCTACAGAAAGGCACCTTGCCTCTGGTTAACTTTTTCAAAACACATTTGCCTTTTATTGGTGAATTTCAGAATAGCAAAAGCTACATTTTGAGCACTCTAATCTTATTTTTAAGAAAATTTCCAATCTTCTCTTGAAAGTATTGATGTAATCACATAGGATAAGTACAGTTGTTGAGAAGTTTGAGGGGGAAAAATGGAACAGGTTTCTCTTCTAATTCTAAAACAAGCAACTACAATCAGATCTCACTTTATTCATTGCTTCCTTGCAACCATCTCAGAGACTGCTAATGTCTTAACCCCAAGGACCTAAAACAGTGCTGGCACATGAGGGTAAATATATGCTATGAACTAAAAAAGTTGAGAAGCATTACTGCAGGGCAATTATTCTCTTACAAGTCTGATCCCAATTTGTCAGCTGAGAAGAGGCTCATTCATATTTGTACCCTCACTGCCTACAACAATGCCTGTCACATCATGGGCAAACAATAAATATTTTTGTCTTAATAGCTTTTCTCCCACAAGCTGTCTTTGATATTCAAATTACCCTCATATACTACCCTGCAGTAGGTCTGTTGCACATAGTAGGCTGGATGATCATATAGAATACTTTATAAATGATCCGATCCACCACCTTCTTTTTACAGATGAGAAAACTCATGGTGTAGGAAAATAGCTTCACCCAAGACACATGGCACAAATAGAGAACTAGACACAGAGCCCTGGTCACGCCCAGTTCTCCACTCTACCAGGAGATTAGGGATTTCCAAAGCACTTTCAGAGTTTTATATTCTTAGAAGTTAAAAGATCAGAAGGCAAATGTCATTCTGTGACTAAAAACAAAGGCTTTCCTATTACGCATCTATATGTTTGAGTCAACCCACTGGTTATTTTTCACTACTCAGGTCAAGTTACCAACCTTTCCTGACTTGTAACTGACTCATAATCGTTTAGGATACATTAGATTTTTCATTATAAGAAACAGTTACAATTAGGTGTTGTAATTGTCTCTTGACATTATGATACATAAATACTTCCCTCCTTCTTCTGGTTGATCATCTATTTCCTGTAACATAAGAACCTCACAGAGAGAATTCTATTCCAAAAACTCCAAATTAGAGGAAAACACAGAGAATTGCAAGTTCCTAAAATCCAGCCATCTCACTACCAAAAGCCAAACACTGAAATAAAATGATCAATAATGTGACACTTTAAAATGGTTTTCAAAAAGTTTTTTGCTCCTATTGTAGCATTAATGTTAACTTTGATTTCCAACATGCAGTGAATTTTTAGAAGGGCTCTCACTGCTCTTCCCTTCTCAACAACAGCATTCACAATGTGGATGCAGAGAGAACGTATAGCAAGCTGGTCTACAAACACGAATTAGCAGAGTGGCTAAGCTCATGGCCTAGTTTTAAACCCAAACTCCATCCCTTACTAAATGTGTCACTTTGGGCTAGTTACTTTCCTTCTGTAAGTTATAGTCTCCCCATCGGTAAAATGAGAATAAAAACCCCAGAGAGTAGCTGTGAGAACAGAATGAGTTAAAGGGGAAAACCTAAAAAGTAGGCTTGACCCACATAATTGCCCTATAATTGTTAGCTTTAGTATTATTACTTCTATTCATTCCTTTCAACCCTGCTTCAGTTATAAGAATGCCATATCTAATGACTTATTTCTCATTGTTTTTGACTTGCTTAGAATTCTCACAATTTATATTTGACATAAATGAGCTTAGACTCAATGGTCATTAAGGTTTGAAAAGATAGCCCTATGCTAAGTTGTTCCTATCTTTATAGACCTGAAAACAGAATTTTACAGTATCATGTTTAAGACAACAAACCTTAACTTTCTGGTACTGCTGGTTCAGATTCTCCTCAGTGGTCCCAACGTGCCCATCCACATCAGTTTCCAGCAGGTTACCGTTGACTTCATCCTCTTCGCCAATTGCTGACTTGCTGTCGCCCTCTTGAAAATGAGTCCCATTCTGCTCAATTACCTCTTTCTGTGTTAACCCCACCCTTTCTGAGTCTTGGTTGACATTTGACAACCAGTCCAAAAGGTTTTCTATCTTGGATTTGCTCTCTTCCAACTGCTGCACAGCTGCTACCTGTCAGGGGGAGGAGGGGTTGGTATTACCAATGGGTGTTCTGAATGTGGCCAAGGTATTAGCCTAAAGGCCTCCCAAAAGTACATCTTCAGGTCATTTAAAATTAAGAATGTGGATACTAAAAATAGACACACATTGAAAACCGAACACGTTAAAGTTAAACCTTAGAGGGATAGGAAGTTACTTTGAAGTTTTCACTGTTCTTAAAAACTGATTCTAAAATTTTAACTATGGTACTGAATGAGTCCCCACACATTTCACAAGGAAAAAGTCTCACAGTACCACTTAAACTTTTTTAAAAAGTTAAGCAAAGTGATGAACAAAATAGAAACAGAGGAATGGAAATATGTAACACACACCTGTCAAAGGGGAAAGGTGACTGGGTGAAAGAAGTGAGTAGCCAAAGACAATATAGGCACAGCCCATAGACACTGACAGCAGTGTGGTGATGGCCAGAGGGGATGGGTGGAAGTTGGGGGGGGTGGAGGTGGCGGGTAGATTGGGACATCTGTAATAGTGTCAACAATAAAAATAAAATAAAATAAAGAAATAAAATTATTTGGTGTAGTATTTGGCCAATTAAAACCTGGAAACAGAATTCTAGTCCCTGGTGCTACCCATTACTTATCATTACCTGATATCACTTAAAATCAAGAAGCCATTATACTAATCCTTTACAGCATAGCAATAGTGTACCTCATACTTGAATACAGACCTTTTCAGTTTCTTCCTTGATTGCTGTTGTCATAACTTTATCCAGCTCCTTTTTCGACTGCTCTGCCTTTAAATTAAGTTGTTCACACTTTATCTTAGCTTCATTAAGTTTCTGTTCAATCAAAGCCTTATCTTCTAGTGACAGCTTTTCGCCATTCTCTTTTAAGAAGTTCTCTGTGTTTTTCACTATTTCTGCCAATGCCTGTGCATTTCCTTGCATGTCTTTCTGTAATTCCTTATAACACAAAAGGAAAAAAAGCTCATGAAATGACTACCTATTTAATTTTTCCAAAGTTGCAATTCTAAACAGGGGGAGGGGGGTGGGGGGCAGATGGGCAAAAGAAGGATAATCCAGCACATATAGCCTGAAAAGGAATACTCAGTATGTTCATTGGAGCTAGTTTGTTTAAATCACAATATTTACTATAACTTGAAATCTCACATAACAATAAAGAAAGGTATGAGACTTTCATGTTTCACAGAGACATGGTTCATAAAGTACTGAAAAACAATGAAGTATTCAATATATAATTACGTAAATTTGCATATACCAGATGTATTTGCATTATGTGAACAAATTTATAAAAACTTTTCAATACAGGATCCTATTATTTATTCTCTTTCTAAACATTTATATTTAGTATGTGCTCAGGGTAAAAACAGATAGTTCTTTAAGGTTTGAACTAAATTGTTCCTATAATTTCTATACAAAATAATCTCTTCTAAACACCAGAAATCTACGTAATAATGCTTGCTTCTTTGTTTCAGGTGTTAGGAAGCTCAAGATTAAGAATTCTCCACAGTAGTAGCTTTCTTCTGTCCAGATTTCTCTTTTTTCCTTCTGTTACTCCTTTACTTGGCATTTTAATTCTCTATATTGTACTTTATTTAGGCTTTCGTATGATTTTTCCATTCTTTCCAGACTCCTCAAGTTTTTCTGAGTATTTTTGAAAGATGAAAGGGATCAAAAAGAGCTAAGACAGGAAAAGAAGCCAAACTGGTGGCTAAGTTCACCTGATTTGAAAGTGAATGGATTGGCCTTAAATGTATTCAAGTCTTTACTCATTTCACAAGGTACTTCCATTATCAAAGAAACTTACTTGACTTGCTTGAAGTTGAAAATGTAACTCTTCGTATAAAGTGTACAACCCAGGAGGCCCGGGGTGTGTCTTCTCTTAGAAAAGCTAAAATAGCTGCTATTTTTCAATAATCCTGGCTGTTTTCCAAATAACAGTAATGGAACTTAACATCAACAGAGAAGAAACTATACAAAACCAAATTCTACCTCTTGCTTGGACTGGTACTTCTTTAACTCAACTGTGCCATCTCCAATCACGAAGGCCTCCTGGTGCCCAATCAGGCGGTTTTCAGTTTGGGTCAGGAGATCACAGATCCCCTGGAGCTTCTCTTTGTACTGCTGCTGGCGCTCGGCCACAACCTAGAGTGGAACAGAACCAAAGCGTCTGTAAGGGTGGGCGTACATTTATGCCTGCGATAACTCCTTATCAGAATACAGTTTGCAAGTTTCCTCTAAATCAGTTTTGTGAGTATGCTGTAAACACGATAGCACCGGGGTACAAACTGAGCAAGGTGATGCAGAAAGTAAGAGCCTGTCCCATATACGGCAAGAAAAGTGATCATGTTTGGATGAAACTGCTCAACAGAATACTGGCCATGCACATGTGTGAGAGATGGAACTTCTGACCGACAGGAAGAAACATTCCATTTTCTTAAGCTCTTGAAACCTGCGACACACACAATTAATTCTGTAAAAGGATATCAAAACAGAAGTTAGTTGTGGTTTGTCTGTTAATATATTTGATATGTGCTATAGGTTATCATGCTAGAGACAATGCCTGAATGTTTTAAGAAATAATGAAAAGAACAATGCATGCAATATTTTTACTTTATCACTACTACATCTATTCCATTCCCACCTCTTGTTCATTACTGATTGCTAGTGGATGCAGCACTCTAATGTAATTCATTAAATCATTCTAAGAGATTTATTTCATCGATCAGTTGCTTGCATCTTTTGTTTTCCTATTACACACACACATACACACACACACATCATTCATGTTATAGCCATATACCATGTTTCCCAGTAGCCTAACACATGCTGAGCAAGGTACTGAGAGTTTTAATATTCATCATTTTACCAGTGTTCACAATACTACCAGGTATGCACTGTTACTATTTCTAATTTACCAGCTAGAAAACTGTGGTTAAGGGACTTGCCCTAGGTCCCACAATGAGTGAGTGGCACGGCCAGTGTGTGGACAGAGGCAGTCTGGCCCCCGGGCCCTGTCGTGAACTGCTGTGCCACGCAGCCTCCTAGAGGAGCATACCCTATGCATGTGGTCATCAACCCTCCCCTTGACATGCGAATGCATTTACATACCCTACTCCTAGAAAAAGAGGGAAGACTCGCACCCGAACGAGTAGCTTTAGGGAGTCATGAAAATTAAAATCAATGAATTATAACATTATTATTGAAAGGAATATTATTTTTATATATTGTAGAATCTATGCATTATACTCTGCCCATAAACTGCCTTTCCAGAAAAGTCTCTATCATGCCATAATCTCTGGTGATCTGCATTACAGGTTTCGCACTGAAGAACTAAAAACAAAAAATCCACAAAGAAAGGCAAACCTTCTGATCACCAAGATCTTGTTCTAGCTGTAACTGAGTCTCTAAACGTTCCACCTGAGCAGTTAGTGATTCCTGCACATCAAGAAAACACTTCTGAGTTGCGTTTAGGAGCCTTAGCAGCTGTTTGCTCTGGCTGGGAGACAGGTCCTGGGCATGTTCAGAAACGAAGAACTGCACATCAAAGGCTGTTGTCTCCAGCTGCATTTTGGTATGTCCAAGGTCTTTCAGCACATTCTGTGAACAAAGCGATGCAAGTTACCAACAGGGAGTGAAGCAGAACCATACAGTTTACATCAATGATAGCATTTATTTTAAAAATATTCTCCTTATAGCAAACTCAAGGTTTTATTGGTATTTCCATTTTGTCAAAAAGCTATTCATTATCTAATAAAAATGGCAATGATGAAATTCTTTAAATACTTTAGTAATTAATATTATATACACAAGCATAAACCCGCTAAGAATATTTTAATCTTGCTTGCCTTATCACACTTTAAATGTAACTGATAAAAGGTAAAGGTGCAACTTACATTACGTTTAGCACATTGAAGGGAAACATTAAAACATGGCTTGCTAATATTTATAGCACCCATGCTATTGTGGTAGCACATGAATGAGACTCTGGAGAATTTGAAACATAAATTAAGAGGGCCAGAATTTCAGCTTTCTGGCTCCCATGTTGGGGGCCTAACCATTATTCATAAGGCAGGCTGTTCCAATTCGGAACTAGCAGGGTGGGGGGAAGCATGGCAAAAAAGACTCATACATAAATACTATTTATACTGTGATGCATATATATAGGATTAATTTCTACTAATATGAACTTGACTAATAAATAAATACATAAATATAAATCTCAACAGTGGTAGTAAGAGTTTCATAAAGCAGCCGGGATAGCATCATGATGATCCATAAAGTTGTGATTATTTTATAGCTGTGTCAACTATAAACCAATACCTTGGAGAGACAAAGAAAGGAAACAATCCTGTGTAGCCTTCACAAAGTCATGTTTTTTGTAAATAACTGTTAAATTAAGTCCATAGTTTTTAAATGAGCTTTGTCTTACTACTTTGATACCTGCCTTGAGACACTCCAACCTTTGCTTTACATGTTCAGTCTCTCGAACATTCCCAGCCTCCAGGTCCTTCACAGACTTGCTCTTCTCTGCTATCCAGTGTGAGAACGACTCCAGTTTGTGCAGAAATTCTTCATGGGAAACTGCTAGTTTCGACTAGAAAACAAAGTCATGTTCATTTCGGTCTGTCCGTAAAATTCAAATTTCTATAAATGACAGTTCTATCTTAAGGGCTTAACACTCTGAAAGTAAAATACGTCTGTTTAGGATTTTTTTTTTTAAGATTTTATTCATTATCCTTAGAGAGAGGGGAAGGGAGAGAGGCAGAGAGGGAGAGAGACATCAACATACGGTTGTCTTTCACCTACCCACCAGCTACGGATCTGGCTGGAGACCTGGCTTGCAACCTGGTTATGTGCCCTGGCTGGGGAATCAAACCAACGACCTCTGGGTTTGCACGCCGGCTCCTTATCCACAAACCAGGGTTAGGATTAAATTTTTAAATAATCAAATTTTCTTCAAAACTCAAATCTGACTCAGTTGCCACTATTGATGCCTACCATTTCACAGTCAATTGCAAGCATGATGTGTTTCATTCTTTCTGAAGATGCATCACTGAGGGAAAAGAAGGCATTCTGCAAACTCTGGTGGCTTCTACTTAATTCCTCAAGATGGTCTCTGGGGAAGTCACTGGGAAGAGACTTTAAAAACTCTTCTGCCAACTTCATGTCTTTTCTTAAAATAATAGCAATTGGAGCCAATCCCAATTCAAATGTCTGCAAAAAATAATTGTATATATATTTATATATTACATACTCAAGATTTATAGACAAAGCTATTTAATGACAAACTAAGTATAACTAATATTCAAAACACAAATGTAAAGAGCGCTGCTTGTTTTTCTACCTTAGCTTAGCAGACTACCATCCATAATAGGCAGCAGATGATTCTTACCTCTAACTGTTTAAGTTGGTTCTTCAAAGCTTCTAGACTATTATCTGGAGAATCTTGGTTGTCTAACGGAGGCTTCATGTCTTGAAGCAAAGCCACATACTCGTGCATTTTTGATGTGTGCTGTAAGCACTGCTGTAACTCACTGGAAAACTAAACACAAATGTGGATATTTTAATTCAATAGCCTCTATGCAGGTTTTTAGAGCAAATAAAATATATGGGATGATTCCCAAATAATTCATGCAGATACTTCCATATGAAATATAATGTCAACTTACTTGTTCTATTGAGCTATCTCCAGAAGTCATTTCTCTTGACCCTGAAATATATTCCGAATGGTCTGGGAAATCATTGCATTGCTCCTCCAGCTTCTCATCTCTTGGTAAGGCTGGTGCACATACAGTAGAGTTTTCTGGTTCAATTTCTTCTATATTTTGTAAATTAAGAGAACCATGGTTTTCTTCTTTGCTTTTAAGATCATCATGAAGGTGTGGCTTTCTACCCACCATCTCAGAAGTAGGAGATGATTTCTGATTCAAGTCCCCAACCTGTTCTGCTTTATTTGAACAGCCATCAGCAAGCAGCTTACTGAACATGTTTTCAAGGTGCAGTGGAACTGCTTTAGATGTAATACCTCTTTTCTCTAGTTCATACACCATCTGAGTTAATTCTTTTGTCAATTCAAATGCTCCTGGAATTTTTTGGCTATGTTGACTTTCCCTAAGTAAATCAAGGAGAAGCTCAGACTTAAGATTTGCTAAATAGGATGGATCGTCTCTACTCTCTGCTCTTAGTTCCGGTGAGTTTTTCATGGAGGAAACTTCAGGACAGTCACTGATCTTTGAGTCGTCACTGAGCATGGAAGATGCTTCATTTGCCACTTGTGATGTGCTCACCCTTTTAATTAAGCTTTGAATTAAAATTTTAGTGTCTGCACAAACTGTAGGTTCTCCAACCTTTGGAGAATTCATATGACCTTCTTTCAACCTACTTTTTAAGATGTCCTTCACATCCTCAACAAATACCTGAGATAATTCAGGAATTTGAACCTCCTTTTCTTGGAATCCTACAGACGAGGCTTGTTCTTTTTGCGGCTTTTGACCCATTCTTTCTTGCTTATTGTTCATTTCTAAGAATGAGTTGTCAGTGCTTAAAGTGCTACTGGAGTTATCACTTCTTATTTCTTTTGTACTGAGTCCCAACGGCACAAGGTCAGTATTTTTTCCAAGATCTTCCACATTTCTAAGAGGTGAGATTGAAAGTGTGCACTCATTTCTTACTGATGTGAACTGAGGGGCTTCCGTTCCTTCTCCTGAGGCACCTTCTTTAGTGCAAAGGTCATTCTGTTGAACAGTCTCATTCAGAGGTGAGCCTTCTTGAGTAAAGGTTGCCTTCTCTTCTGTGTTATCAACTCCTAATTCTACAAGTTCCTTCATGGGAGGGGAAGCTATTAAAGTGCAGCTGGGACTACCTGCATTTGGCTTCAATACATCTTCTGCTTTTCTATTTTTTGCACAATGTTTTAAATAAGTAAACAAATCAACCTCTTTCTCGGGTCCATGAGTGAGTGAATCCTTCTCATTAGTTGTATTCCCTTCAGTGAGTATATCTGAAGTAATGCCACTGATCACTTTGGAAACTGATGAGTCAAATATTTCTTCCAGATTCTCAAACTGAACAGGACTTTGACTAGCAACTGTTTGTAGATTCTTTGCTTCATCTTTAATAGCTAAGGTTGCTTTTCTAAGGCTTCCTTTATGATTATGTTCTTCTTTGTTTGTGATTTGTGGGAATGGAAACTGACTACTAACTAAATCAAGATTCTCCCTCATACTTTTATTAGGTAAAAGTTCTGAATGTTTGTTATCTTCTGTTAGACTTTCTATAGGATCTTCTCCTGAGCACATTTCATGAATGGATGTTTCATCTTCTATTGGTATATTGTTTTTGTCATCTCTCTTTTCAATTACATCTCTTCCATTTCCTTGATGATCTTTATCAGTTGCAGAGTCCATGGATGACAAATGGGTTCCCTCAGCAGGTTTTCCTATTAAATCAGGCTCAGAACAAATGATTTTACCAACAGTTGAACTGATACGAGTATTATGCACAATATCCCCAGGGCCAAAGGTATCTTCTAATTCAGTGTCTTTTGTGATAGGCAACAATGTATCATTAATGGCCCTCTCAGGACTACACAGATTTTCTTTGCTTTTTCCAACAACCCAAGTTGTATATTCTGGAAGAGTGTCTCTTTCAGTAACTAAGCTACCTTTACTACTTGATTCTAGCTGTAAAACATTTATACTTTGCTGTTTTTCTAAAGAACTGTAATTGTGCTGTTTACCCAGGAGAATCATTTTATTAATACCTTGATTTTCATAGCTATTTTCCTTTTCATTCATGGTAGTAACACACAACTGCATAGCAGTACCTTCAGCCTCAGCTTGGCAAATGGGCTTTTCCTTCTCATCTCCTACCCCTCCTTCTTCATCACCACCACATTCATCATCATCATCATCATCATCATCATCATCATCCTGATCATTACTGTCACATATACAATCCCCATAACTTTCTTCAGTTTGCATAGAGTCTGACTGATCAGTATCAGATATAAATTCTGTCCCAGTTGCATATTTTCCTTTATTCTCTCTCCAACAGCCAGTGTCATCACATTTCAATGACACACTGAAGCTCTCTTTCCTTCCTACAGTTTCAGAATCAGTCAATAAGTCAGACTCATCACTTTCTAAGTTATCTGCACTTTCCCTCTCTGATACCGTTTCCAGCAACTGTTCATTGACCTTGTGAGAGCCAAGTGAATTTAAATGTATTCTTTCATCAGCATCTAATTCAGCTTTCTCTATATCTAGGAGACAATTCTGAGAAGACTGTGCATTTCCCCCGACTCTTATGCTCTCAACTAGTCCCCCCAGAATTTTCTGAGTCACCACAGAATTTTCATCCTCTTTTGGAATATCATAGAAAATATTGCTAGAAACAGCCCCATCCGTTTCCTCTTGTAGTGTGTCATAGTCCTCAGGTTGCAGGCCATCACAATCATCACTTTCAAGAAGCAGAGAATCATGGTCATCATCTTCAAACAAGGGAGTGTCATAAAAATCTTCATCACTATTGCTGTCTGTTTCTGTGTCCCTCTGCTGGTCATTGAGTAGTGATGTTTCATAGTCACCAGCACTGACAGTCTCTTCATGCAGTGGTCTGCCACCAACAGAAGATGTGTTGGTAGTATCCACATCACCCCCTGATGTTATGGCACAAGAGGGTTCTTCCTCTTCCAGCTCACTTTGCATGTCTTTAGGTTTCTGTTGGGGAGCAGCATGTATTCTCTCACCTTCCCTGCAAGTATCTGAAATGTATTTATCATTGTGGTACTGTACCTGAGGATCACTATAACCAATATTTAAAGATTCTTGGGCACAGTGTTCTTCCTTCAAACTGATATTAATAGCTGCAATTCCAAGAAACTGGCCTTGAAGATTTTCTCCCATTCTTGGACCCAATAACGTTGTTTGGTCATTGGATGGCAATGTAGAGGTTTCCCATTTATTTCCATCATTCTTTGCGGTATATAAACTATTGAAACTTCCCTGGTCATTCCTCAATTTATCGTGACTTAATAAGGTACTCAGCCTGGGGGAATAGTCAAAGATTGCCGAACCCTTGTTTATATTATCTTCAATCTCTGTTTTTTTCAAGTCACAAATGCTACCAGTTTTTGACTTCACAACAGAAGTTGTTACCAAATCGCTTGAAAGGTTTTCAGTGTTTTTAGCATGACTACCTTCATCTGCATGTTCATTTGTACCACCTTGACTTTTATTTTCATAGTTTTTATGTATGTTTCCAGGGTCTTGTGCAAAATTGCTAACCCTGGCAAGTCCGGGCTGTGTAACATATGATACAGAATTGGGAATACTCACACTGGATGAAACTTTAACTTTATGATCTGTTACTATTACATTTGTCAGGTTTTCTGACTGGTAAAATTCACTGAGAACATTATTTCCCACTTCATTAAACTCTTCCTCTAAGGCATGCTTTCTATTTTCAAGCATTTGTTGATGTAAAGGTTCTCTACCATGACATGTATCAAAACTACTTCGTGAAGTTACGCCTTTATCCTTTTCTTTACTTGGGGCATTATTTAGAAATACACCAGGGAGCTGTAAGACATCAGTACATTCTTTCCTAGGGGTGTCTTCATCACACTCCACACTGCAGCCTTCCAGTAGCATAGCAACTGCCTCACTCAAGTCCCCATCATACAGCAAAAGTCTCTGACCTGTGCTCGCATCCATATAGCTATTTATCATCAAATAAGACAAGAACAATTTTTTAGTCTGTTCTGAGCTCTGAGTTGCCACGGGTTCTTCTCCATCAAAAGTACCCTCTTCTTGCCTGTAATCGTGGACTGTAGATGGCTGGAATTTACAAAAAGAGAGCCACCTTCTGGCATTCTTACAAGCTTCCAAATCTTCCAAATCTGGCATTTTATCAGGCAGTACTGTACTTTTTAAAATTGATGTTGTATTATTATCTATAATTCCTAGCTGGCAAGCAACATCTAAATCAATGACTTGAGAAGTTTCTGGAATATACAGAGCTGCTATTTTCTGCCTGCCATTCAGGATTTTGTATGCCAATTCATTTGTGATCAACTTCTGCTGCAGGGAAGAAGATGTGGGAAATATTTCACCAGAGTGAGGCCAAATGAGTCCAACGTAGCCTCGCTGAGCCTCTAGGACCAACAGAGCACTGCTTGAAGTTATTAAATCACACTGCACTGCTTCATCTACAGTTAAACGTTTGGCAGGGTTGGAGTGGATGATTCCACCTGTCTGAACCTGATAGGTCAGAATGCTGTTAGCAGTATCTCTGTCAATCACCCCTTCGGCCACAGCTTCTTCAATAGTCATTCTCTGACCAGAGCAGCAATTGACCAGACCTCCAGAAAGAAGCTGCGCGCCTAACAACCTAAACATGGTTTCACGGTCTATGAGACCTTCATGAGCTGCTCTTAAAATGCTAATGTTTCTTCCACATTTTAATGTTATTCTTCCTCCTTCTTGGGGTCTCACAGGTAGAAGCCGCATCCCGGTGCTTTCCTGTAAAATACTTCTTTCTATAATATCTATTAAAGACACTCTCTCAGAGGTACATGGATCAATAAGATCTTTGCACATATTTTGTCTTTCCAAGACTTTAGAAAATAATGCTGACGAAACCAAGTTCTGTTGGAAAGCCTTCTGCAGGGTCAACTGTTCTCCTGTGGCTGGAATAACAAGAAAGCCTGTGGAAAGCAGTATCTCAAGAACTCTGATGGCCATGGATTCAGAAAGCACACCTTGAGCCAGAGCATCCAGTACTGGAATTGAGGTGGAAGACACAGCAGAAATAATCTCCTTTGCTTGATTTAATTCCTTGAGTTGGCACACAACTTGTTCATCAATGAGCCCATGACTTGCGGCACCTTTGAGGTCAAAGCATCTTTTTAATTCTGGTGAAATTAGACCACAAATCATTAGCTGTGTCTCAAGCAATCTTATTCCTGTGTCATAGTCAATAAGGCCTCTTAAAACTGCCTGAAAGACTGAAAGGACTTCTCCAGTTGTCTGATCAATGGTGCCTCCAATCACTTTATCCAGCTGAAAGGAAAATAAAAAATTCTCAGGTCATTTTGGGATTCAACGGTGGGTAGAATTTCATGGAACTTAGTGTGCATTTAAAAAAAAAATAAATAACACACTTCAACATAAAAATCCTCTACTTACCAAGGTGCGGCAATGCTGTGAATGTTAGGCAGCTCAAATGCACAAGTGATCTATGTCAGTGATCTATTCAACGCACAGGATATGATAAAAAGCTTTGAAAACAACATGCATCTGTGAATTGAAAACTTAATATTGTGTACATTAACAAGGTTAGTGAAGACACAACAGAGTAAATGATGACAGTGAGAAAACAGGACACGTACCTAGAAGGCAAACCATGCTTTCTGCAATTCGGTGAGATTAGTCTACTAACACGAAAGAGTGTCAAACCCCATGCTATTCATGTTTACAGCATACAGATTTCTTCCCAGTCAAAAACTAATGAACCGGAAAAATTGTTATATAATCCCAAATGAAAAAAAATAGTGCAAAGTACTCCAAGGAGTAAGGGAATTGAATACAGAGATAACTTTTCAAATATTGAATATTGTGAATATGTGTTATCAAGTTTTAAAAGCTTAAGGAGAGGCCAAATTTTAAGCAATTTCTGTTATACTTTATGAACATGCAGGGCATCCTCATTGTAACATATGGCCCAGTGTTCTCAAATAAATCTCCTGATATCTTTAAAAAAGAACAAAAAATCCCGTAACACTCTAGTGTCACCTATAGAAGTGACTCATAGGTTATTTTGAATATAGCATCATATTTATATAGTAAAATACATAATGTAGCAGTAGAAGAATGGCTTTTAAAGAGAAGAGTTAGACAAATGAATGATTCTTTTCTTTTACCATGCAAGGCAGAGATTAAGATGTCATAGAAACTGATGACAGCAAGGGTAAGATTGCATTTTTAAAAAACTGAAATTTCCAAACACTTAAATAAACTCCATGGTTTTTTTCTTCCATGTACACAATTCAGGATCATTTCTTTACCACTGACATACATTTCTACTATCATGCAAAAAAACTAAGAACCTTGAAATAGCTTCATGTTTTACTATTACCTTCTCCTCTACCTTTACATCTCCCATGGTTTGTGGTTCTTGCAGTTGTTTCAGAGATTCACTAAATAAGTTGTAACTTTCTTGAAGAGTTTTCACTTGTTTTTCTAATTCACTTCTTTCTTCATCTGTCATTCTAAAATAACCAGAAAGTAGGAAATGAGGAGCGCAAGTCTTCAAGCGATAAAGATGATATGTTAGGCTCGATGATTTTGTAAAATACTTTTCTAAATAAGTACACAATCATAAAATACAATATAATCTCTTATACAGATTATTCAGATCTTAGAATGGCTGTATATAAAAATTAAGGATGGCCCTAAAAACATCTAGGAATCCTTCCCTTGCCTAAAAAAGGGGTGTGAACTTACACATTAACACTTCTCTAGCATATGTAAGTTTCTAAAGTAACAATAGCTGTTACCTGAGAAGGAAAATTAGCGTTGTTAGTCCCAATGCGGAAAAGGGACAATAAGGTACCATCACTCAAGATGAAACTTGGTTAAGCTTAAGGATGAGTAAAGAGGAAATTTAACCTGATTCTCTAAGGTACAATATAAAATCATTCTGGAATAATGCTAAAGTGGCCAGTCAAAATGGATTAACTTCCCTGCCTGAGTTAGTAGCTGAAATATATGAAGTGCCTTATTGCAAAAAGTAGGACCAAAATACGAGAAACCAGGTTTCCAGTTAGGAACATGAAGAACAGTTTGTATTTTTGCACCTCTCCTTCTAACCTGCTCTCCTGGGGTAAATGATGGGGCCATAAGGAAACACCCTGACCTATGCCCATGGTGGAGGCCTGCCTGTGAGTGTCACTGCTTCTGTTTGGGACAGCCCACCATTTTACCCTTTTTCCTCCATCTGATTTTCAAGTAGCTCCTTATTTTTCCCCATTTCCTCTGTCGTCTTCCTTTCTTCTGCCCTAATCCAGTCCTTCATGGGATGAAATGGAAAGAGAACTGCAGTATAAGCCACAGGATCTGAATGACTTGACTTTACAAGAGCCATTTCAGGTCTCAGGAAATACACATATTTATGAAAATGAAGACTGTATTTACACATATTTTCCAAAATACAAGTCTCAGACAGTACTACTTATATTAAGACTTGGCTTGGAATCTTCACAACTCACTACCTACTATTCCTTAACCTCTCTAAGCCTGTTTTCTTACCAGTAATATACAGGGATAATAAGTGTCCTTCAGGCTTTTGGTTAAAATGACAATTACTTAAGTTGCTAAAGGTATAATCTTAAGGTTATTACATTATTAAGTAAATTTGTGATTGAATTTTATTTTAAAAATCTCACACCCTGGCTGGCTGGTGTGGCACAGTGGATAAGGCGCCAGCCTGTGAACCCAAAAATCACTGGTTCGATTCCCCAGGCAGGGCACATAACCAGGTTGCAAGCCAGGTCTGCAGCCAGGTCTGTAGCTGGAGGCAGGTGAAAGGCAATCATATATTGATGCTTCTCTCCCTTTCTTCCTTCCTCCCTACCCGCCTCTCTAAAAATAGTGAATAAAATCTTTTTAAAAAATTTAGAATCTCAAATAACCATTTTCTATCTTCCTGAATGTTTTTAAGACCACTTTCCTACATTGTACAAAAGGTTAATGAAAACCAACATACTTGTCTCCATGTTTAGCCAAAAATAGCTGCATAGTTTGAAGTGCCTCAGATAACTGTTCCTTCTTGGTTAGTATTTCTTCACTGGAAATCTGCAAGGTATAAAAAAATGCATTCAAATTTTGCCCTCATAGAAATTAACCAACAGCAATTTTTAAAAACAAATCAAGTTTTCAAGACCCAGTCTGTTATCTTTTTTTATTTTATTATGTTATTACAGCTTGTCCCAATTTTCCTTCCCTTTGCTCCCCTCCACTTATCATCAATCTATGGGCCTGGATAAAAAGAGTACCTTAAGTTTAGAATGAATGGTTTAAAAAAAACACCTTATTATTTCATGAGAAAATAGCAATACAGCATTACATGGTTCTTGCATTCATCCCAGCTCAACCATGACTCAAGGTTGCCTGAACATCCCAGGTGGCTAGAGGTTCAGTACTGGCCCAATGTTGTCCTTGTCCCCAAGAATTACATGAATGGAGAATCCTACTTCCAATGAGTATCTTTCTTCCCCCAAGCTCCTGAATATAATGCTTCTTTTGAAAAACTTATGCTGACAGTTTAATCTGTATCTGCAGATCAAGATAAAATCATTTTTATAGCTAAGACTCTCTCTCAGTTGCAAAAGTCGCTCATGACAGTTAGAGGAATAAAACTGATTTCAGGATAGCAAGTAACATTTTCTCCTAATTCCTCAGTATATCATTTCTGAATACCTAATATCAGAAATTAGTTGCCATTCTTTACATAAGGAGAAATGAGAGTAAGCCAATGAAAAGGTCTCTTTCCCCCTGATGTGTTCTATTTAGTCAGTTTAAATCTGTTTTCCATGGTTACAGGTAATGAGGCCATATTGATATTTTGAAAGACATTTATTATTCACATCAAATTGCCTTAAATTCCTTTGAGTGTTATTAGAGATATATGATTTAGGCTATGATCTTCATTAAAAAAAGAAGACTTTATGTCCAATTAGCCATAAATAGTAAAATTTTGGAGAATTTAAAACTACACAATGAGAAACACCAAGGGTTTATAATCCTTATTTCTCAATGTAATACGTTCTCCCAAGATATTCTTGCTAAGCTGTTGTCCCTGTTTTAGTTCTTTCTATCTGACAAGGGTGGAGCAGGAGAGGAAGATAGTTTACACTAAATATGTGTATAACATTACTTTGAAGGTTTTGCATTTAAGACACCAAATGTAATGGCTTCCTAGCTTATTTCTTCCACACTTTATACAATATAGTATGCAAGACTATGGCTAATATAGCTTTAATTGAATAATTCAAATATACGCTTAGGCTGTAACTTTCAAGGGGGGGAGGGCCCAGATAAAATATTACATCTGTCTCATATCATAGGGGAAAGTAGGCAAGACACTTAAGTTGACATATGGATGTCAACAATGTCAACTGATGCAAGTGAGTACTGATACAGAGCTAGACAGGGAGGCCAAATGATAGCGAATAACAGTCCCTAAAATTTCCAAAGGTCAGGCAGGGACAGGGGAAGTGTAGGAAATGTTTTCAAGAGAAATGTTGCTTAACTCGGTGGAAATTTCTTAAAACACAGCTGCAATGGCAGTGCCATCAGTAGCAGCAGCAGCAGCAATACTGGCATTGAGACCAGTGTCCTTACAGCTTCAGGGGCAGGAAGTCCGGCAGACAGCATGCAGCACTAACATCTCAGGATGCAGCTAATGCCAAGGAGTTGTGGTACAGGAGATAGCTGCAGAACTAACGGGTTCATCTAGGCCAGGGAAAGAATCTAGAATTTCCAGTGGCTGACTAGAGAACAATTCTTCATAAAACTGAAAAGGTCCAGAAAGGCACAACTAAACTCAATCCTCAAAAATGTTAATATCCTAGTTTGTATTTCTATAATTCTTGAATGTTTGGTTTGTATTTGTTAAGAATGAGACTGAATACATTTATGATATGAGTGCATGGATTTATTCTGGGCCCCAAACAGGATGCCTCTGCTCTTTGGCAATTCTCATCATAGTAATCAAGAAGCAGATCTAACTATTAGAAAAAGCTAATATATATAGTTTAGGCTTTGGAATCAGAAAACGCCCTCTTCTGCCTGCCATATATTGTGATTCATTGGGCAAGGGACTCAACCTATAATAAGGATAACCTCTGATCCTCATTATAACTCCCTATAAAAATAGAGAGGGGATTAAGGTTAAAAATTAAACATTTTTTAGGTAGGCTATATCATCTCAGTAAATTCTACCCACTATCCTCATTATTAACCAGGCCCTCAATGAATACCTTTTGCTTAAAGAAGGGAGGTTTTCCAGCCTTCTCTCCATTTCTTAATGTCTTGCTGATATTTGATACCCATTTCTGCAACTCTTTGGCTTTTTCAATATGCTCTTTCTTTTCTTCTTCCAGTGACTTCTGATAGGTATGAGTAGTAAAAAAAGACACATTCCAGTAAATGATGGAAATATGAAACTTACTTCTCCACAGAAAACAAGAGTGTAAAAGGTGTTTACATCACACACAGGGTACTGAGATATTTTATTTATTCACTTAACCATGATTATCACGTCACATAGCATAGGTACTTCCACAATGTTTACGGTTGCAAAGGAAGCTATGACAAACATTCTTTAACCTCCCAGCTAGTCTATCAGTATGACAAATGTTTTTAAAAACTCAATTTTATTCATGAAGCACTATAAAATATCTGAATTGCTGCCTTTGCATTAGCATTACAAACACAATTGTCTTGACAGAAAAATACCATATATGACAATGGAAAGCCAAAAAAAGAAAAAAAGAAACAGAGCATGCGCACACTTTTGAGAAATACATTGAATGAAGAAAAATCTTTCCCCCTCTTGCAACACACAATCCATTCATCACAAAGTCTAACTAGAAATGGAAGATAGTGATAAACACTCAAAACATAAAGAATGTGACTACATACAGAAAAACTAAAACCTTTTTTTATTTTTCAAGGCAGTCTGAAACACTAGCCTCAGGGATGTTGGGCAAGAATGTATCTGATTTTTGAAGTGCTCTGTCAGTGAGTGTCAGGGGTCACTTAATGAAAGGGAACACGAACATCAGGCTGGCTCTATGCAGTGATGGAGGGTTGTGAAGAACAGATGCTCTTGAGTTGGAGTTCATCAAGCTTACACTGTATTCGAGGTAAAATACCTTTATTTTAGTGTGGGCCAGATTGAAAGAAATAATTTCAAAGCTAAGTGAAACCATTTTTAAGAGCAGTGAATCTTCGGTTATTTTCACTTTAAAAAGTATTCCCTCTTCTGAACAGTCAGCTATTTCAGCCCTCCAGAAATAAATACTGCTTGGATTATATGACATAATTGCTAGACTGTACATTTAATGGGGATCATGTGAACTAGACAGCATCACTCCTGTGCAAAGTTATTCAACATGTCCTATTATGAAGAATAATAGAGGCTAGAAATTCCTGTCACCAAGGGTTCCGATACTTCTAAGAGTTTAAGTCCTGTGTGGAAATCAAAATCTGCTTTTTCTAAGGCTTCTTTATATGTCAACTTTCTTTTTGTTTGGGGACATATTATATTTCTGACATACGACTTTTGATCTTTGAGGTTAGTTGCAATGAAGACATCTATAATACCTGCTTGAAGAGCTTCTTCTATGGACAATCGGGAGTTACCCTGTGGTTCTATCAACCCCCCAGTCAAGTACTGAAACTCCAAACATCGGATTCCCATTTCCTTACTTATAATATTGGCATTCACAGCTTCCACCACTGACATCACTTTGTTTCTGACGGGATGGCTAATCCCTGTCATGACTAACTCACACTGTCGCAGCTGCTGGGCAAACCCCTCATCAACGAGGCCCCTGTGCAAAGCTTCGGCCACTCGGTGCCTTTTGCCAGTAAGAGGATCAATTATGCCCCCCGTGCTGACTTGGGCTTCAAGGCATCTGAGGGCAGTCATCCGATCAATCAAATTTCTGCGGGAGGCCTTTAGGACAGAGATCCTTTCTCCACTAGAAGTCAGCCAATACCCCGCAATAGGACTATGCAAATCCTTCTTGGGAACCAGCCGGCTCAGCAAGGCATCGGCCAGTTCTGTGAGTGTGAGGAGGCCTTCCTGATACTTCGTGACCAAGGCTTTGTCAACCGTTCCCTGCTCTATAGCCTCATCAATGTTGAACTGCAATCCTGTTTTGGTGTCAGTTAGCATGTGGGAAGGATGCCCATAGGATTCAAAAAACGTGGCTTCCCTCCACTGGTACTGCTGACCTGAGAGCTCTAGATACGTACTTTTCTCAATCAGGTTTCTCTGGAAAGCCTCATATGCAGTCAACTCTGCTCCTGTCTTGGTATCTACCACTGAAATCCTATGGGTTTTGGATACATTGAGATTGGAGATGTTCCTCTCCCCGAATGGCAACAGAAAGCATTGGCAATCTACATCGAAAACACACATTCGTAGCAATTCTGAGTAATACAGAGCTTGCTTGTTATTAGGGTTAGGAAAAACTCTTGTGTTGCTTGATGGCTCATGTAAAAATTGTAGGATGGCATTGTTTAACAAGCCTTGCTGCAAGGCAATTTCTGGTGGCACCCGGATGCCTCTCACAGGGTCAATGATGCCCCCGCTGGCAATCTGGGCCTCCAAAATATGCTTCCCTTTTTGTCTGTCAAGCACTCTGTTTTCCATAGCTTGGAACACTGACAATATGTTAGAATTATGTGAATATCCCAGGGTTGCCTTTTCTGCCTCGAGGAGCCTAATTTTTAACTCAGGGTCAACAACTCCTTGAAGGATGGCCTCTTCGACAGAATATGTCTGACCTGAAATGGGATCAATGATAAAACCTGTTGCAGCCTGAGCTTCTAAAAATGCTAAAGCCATCATTTTGTCTATTAGGATTTTCTTGGCTGCAGAAGCAAAGGAAATCTTTTCCTTTGTGGATTCTAGATAAAGCCCTGCAATTGAGGTGGCTTTTGTCAAAAACTTGCTAAGAGTTTTCTGAACTTCTTCAACAGTCTTCAGACCAAGTCGCAGCTGCTCGATTGTTTTCATGTCTAGAAGCTTAGCTTCAACCAACTGCCTGGCAGTCACAGTGCGCCAGAGCCCCTGGAATATAAATTCATCGTCCCTAACCAAACATGCAGGATCACCATCCGAGTTCTGGGAGGTCTCTGGTTCTAAGCCTTTAAGAAAATCTCTCTTGAGTCCAAGCATCCACTCTTCAGCACTGGAAAATGGGTTCTTTTCTTGTTTTAATGTTGTGACTTCTGTGTGTATATCATACTGCTTGTTCTTAGCTATCTGTAACAGGAATTTATAAGGCATTAAAAGTCATCTAAAGAACATTCTTTACCCATTCTTAATGCAAGTATAATTCCTAGAATAACAGAAGATGAGATGAGTAAAGAGCAGAAAAATTTCCAACCAAAATAGTTCAAGAACAAATAATATATTTTGATAGTCTGAATGTTACTTTAGATGGCAATTAAGCCATTAAAATACTGTGAAAGCGAAGGAATTAAGCAAAGAAATAACAACCCATAGATAATAGCATGATTATCAGAGGGAAGAGCGGGTAAAGAGAGAGAGAAGAACGTAAAGGGGGATAAATGATAATGGAAAGCAACTTGACCTGGGGTGATGATCACAAAATTCAATATATAGGATGATGTATTACAGAACTGAACACCTGAAACCTGTAATTTTTTAACCAACGTCACCCCAATAAAGTCAATTAAAAAAAAGATGAAATTTGTCCAAACAGAATGTTAAAAATTAAAGTTAACTGTGTTCTAGTTAACTAGTGTGTTCTAGTTTTTTAATAGGCATATTTTTTAGAATATAATCTCATAGATATAACAGTATAACCATTACATCTGTGTGTTTACTCTCAAACTCTTAAAATTAAAGAGTGATAATTTGTACTAGAGATTCAAGTAAATCACTAGAAAATGATAGCATTACTTGTCAGAATGACAAATAGCCAATCACATCTAACATCACTAAAAAATCTTCTTGGTCTAGCAGAGAAAGGAAACAAGAGAGGAAACTTAATACAGGTAGACGATAAAGTCTCACAATCCACATTATACCTCTAATGGTGCCAAAAGCTTCACCAGGTCCACTTCACATTTGTCCTCTTGATACCTAACAGGTTGTCTGGAATTGTACAGAGCTTGATCTCTCAACTTCTCTATTTCTGAGAGTCTTGAACTAGGGTTTTTCTCGTCAAAGGTTATTTGCAATTCAGTGCTTGTTTGAGAAAAATACTCAGAGTAACACTGCTGGCTTTTCTCTTTCTCTAGCGGAGCCCCTACTGGCCAGCACGGGATGTCCTTCTGTTCAACAGCCCGATGTTGCCATTTTTCTTCCGACTGCTGTGGCTCTTGAGTCCATCTCAGCAGAGGAGATCTGGCAGTTGAGTGAAGCTGTCCTGTGTTTCTAGAGGAGAGGTCTCCAGAGTGTTGACCCTCCTTCACTGCTGCCTCCAAATCTGGTTTGAAGGTACTGTCTTTGACTGGGCTCTGTTTCTGGATTTCATACTGGAGCAAGACTAATTGATGTTCATGTTCCTTTATCTGCTGATCCATTTTTTGCTTCAGGTTTTCAACCTCGCGTTTCTGGGCTACCAGCTCCTCTTCGAGTTTCCGACATTTTTGATAATTATTCGCTTCCACATTCTGTCCTTGCTGGATTTGCTCACGATACTGTTGAAGCTGTCTTTCAAGTTCTCGAATGTTTATTTCACAGAGCTTAGCATTCTCTTGAGCTCTGCACTTTTCTCGCTGAAGAGACACAAAGTCAAGCTTGATACCTGAAATATCGTTTTCAGTGATGACTTTGGAGCCCATTAATTTTTCCACCTTTTTCCGAAACTCCTCTGCTGAACGTTTGAATTTATCAGATTCTTCCTGAAACAAGGCCATCTTTCTTTGGGTCATCTTTTCCTCTATAGTCTTTAAGTACAGTTCATCTTGTACCTTTTTCAACCTGTTATTTAACTCTTGCACCTGAGCCTGCTGTAGCTGTACCTTTTGCTCACCTAGTCGCTTTTCCTCTTTGGAAGCATTCAGCTCAGCACTCAGATTCCTAACCTCTTTCTCAGTATTCTGGATGATGATGTTCTGCTGGTCACACTTTTGCTTAAATTCATTTACTAAACTTTGACTTTTGGCCAGGTCTTCTTCTAGGCATTTAATTCTTTTATAGAAATCCTGCTCTGTTTTTGTCTGTTTATGCAAGTGTTCATTTGTGTTGCGTAGCTGTTCTTTAAAACCATTTGCCTGAGTTTTCAGTGCTTCACATCTTTGCTGGATTGCTTGTTTCTCTAAAACTACATTGGCTGAATCTGCCTGAATTCTCTGCATTGCTAACTTGGTTTCATTATTCTGCCTACTAAGCTCATCTACCTTTTGCTTTAGCATTTCTGCACACGTATTGCTCTTCTCCAACTCTTCCTTAAGCTTTTGGATTTTATCATTATTTTCTTTTTCAGCTTTAATATTCTGAAGCAGCTGTGCGTGGCTTTTCTCAAACTGTTCTTTTAGATGATCTGATTTCCTCTGGCAGAACTGTATTCTTTCATTAGAGAAACCCTTCTCATCCTGAAAAGAATTCACTTGTGAATTTAAATGCTCAATATCCCTCTCAGTTATTGCATGTGTCCTGGTGATCCTGTCTACTTCTCTTTGCAGTTTCCCTTTTTCCTGCTGAAGGGATTCTAGTTCTAACTCATAGTTGAGTTTTATTTTCTTAAGATCCTTGGCTTCTTGCATGACTTCTTCAGCTTTACCCGTGGTTTGGTTCAACTGCCGCCCCAGTTCCCTGAGCTGCTGAGAATACCCTTCCTCCACCTGATCCTTCCTTTCCAACTCCAACTTAAGGCACTTCAGTGTATTATTCGTTTCATCTAGCTTTTCTTTTAGCAAGCGAGCTTTTTCCTCAGAGGAAGTCTTTTGAAGCTGGAGGGCACTGAGTTCATACTTGAGTTCCCTCATGTCTGTCTCGGCCTTCTTGTTGGCAGCCACCAGCTTGTGCACCTGCTGCTTGAGTTCTTCTGCCTTCTGCTTGTCCTGCTCTTTCTCAGGGGCCGCACCCGTGGGCAGCATACTCTCCCTGCACGAATACTGGATCTCAGTTATTTTCCTCCTGGCTTCCAACTCGATTCTCTGTTTTTCTTTCAGCTGTTGCTCTGCTATCTGCTTTTGCGATGTCAGATCTTTTTCCATCTGCTTTATCCGCTTCAAGAGTTCTTCCTCATTGTCTCTCTTTCTCCTTAATTCTTCCATTAACTTATTCTTTTGTTGCTCCAAGTCACTGAGACTCGAATCTTTTCTTTTTAGGTGATCTTCCAGGGTTCGTCTTGTAAAGGTGTTTTCCTCTAACTGGCTCCGGAATTTGCGAAGGTTTTCCTCCACCGCCACCCTCCGGGTCTCGGCCTCCGCAGTGAGCCCCCTCACGCGCTCCAGCTCCCGCTCCGCGGCCTCCTTCTCCCGCAGGATGGACTCCAGCTCCCTGCGGTACTGTTTCGCTTCGCTCTCCGCCCTGATCTTCTGCAGCGCAATGTCCTCCACATTCCGCTGCTGCTTTCTCAATTCATTTTCTGCGGCCTCCTTGACCTTCGGAAGTTCTTCTTCTACTCGGGACTTCTGTTTCTTTAGTTCGGCTACCATTTTCTCCAGTTCACTTATCTTCCCTGTAAGTTTGCTATTCTCAACCATTGTTGCCTTCTGGCGCTGCAGCAGATCTGAATATGCCCCATGTTCAGAGGTCTCCTTACACCTTTTTTTCATCTACAAGAAATGTTTAAAAGTGTTAAACCTGTTCTACTCCAATTTGTCTTTGAAGACATGAAGCCAGGCCCAGAAAAGTACTTACAGAAGCAAGTGAGCTGAAATGAAGAACAAGCACCACCACCACCACCACCACCACCTTCTTCAGAGAGGAAGCAAAGGAGAGGACAAAAACCGTTCACAATGGGTTTTCTAAACCAAAGATTTTTTTTTTTTTTTTTTTGGTCTCTCAGAAATAAGTTAGTGGTAAAATTTAGCTACCTTAGGATTTTATAGCAAGAAGGGACCTCTCAAAACATGTAACTTATAGATGAGGAAAAGGGTACCAGGGAGGCTAAATAATTTTGGAAACTTCCACAACAGTGCTCTTTCTGCTCTTGCACACAACTTAGTCCAAGCTAATAAAAACATACAACAGCCCTAGCTGCTGTGGCTCTCTGGATTGAGCACCTGCCTGAGCGCCAGTCACCGGTTCGATTCCCAGTCAGGGCACATGCCTGGGTTGTGGGCCAGGTCCCCAGTTAAGGGTGTGCAAGAGGCAACCACACATTGATGTTTCTCTCCCTCTCTTTCTCCTTTCCCTCCCCTTTCTCTAAAAATAAATGAAATCTTAAAATATAAAGAACATAAAACATACAAGAACTGAATGACACTAAAAATTCAGTTTTTTATATCTAGCCCAATGGAAATTAAAAATGATGTTTATATCCTTCTGTTTTATGGTTAAAGAAAGAAAATACAGAATTTGGGAACCAAGAGCCAAAACGAGGAAATAACAGTTAACACGGGAAAGGAGGAAAATTATACAAAAGCTTGTCATTTTTAAAGTCAAATTTCTTGTTCATATTGCCATATTATGACAATTATAATCAGCATTGCTAATGCAAAGGCAGCTACAGTCCCTGGTAGCATTACAAAAGATGTGCTTCACATACTCACAGATTTTCTTGCTCTTGTTAATATGAGGCCTCATATAAATCCACCTCGACAAGTCCCTTTAGATACTCCATAAATACAAAGATATGTGTTAAATATAAATGGTTTTAAAAATATACTTAGGGATTTAGCATCAATGTATAAAATAAAATGTAAGATTATTTTTTTACTCTGTTAGTGACAGAATCAATCCCAGCTGGAAGGAGTACATTTTGCATTGACTACAAAACTACATGATCAAGGCTAGTTTTTATTTATAATTTAATTTCTCTTCATTAATACCATGAAGTTGTTAGTTTTACACCATCAACCCAAAATCATAATTATAAACAGTTTAAACAAGAATGGAGAAATTATTGAGAGATTTTTTAAAATTGAGAAGTTTTGCTATATTTCAGTGATCTAAAGTACATTATAGATCATACATCTTATTTTGCTTTCTCTACTATCTTGGATCTCAGCAATTTTGACAAAAAATGTCAGCTGTTCCCTTTGCTAACCTAAGTATGGTTTATAGTAAGAATTCATATTAAACAAATCTCATGCCATCTGCAATACTTAGTGCTAGCTCTCTATTTTGTTATCAGGGTCAACTTCTGGTTGCACTTAAGCATTTTATCAGTTTAAATATTAAATTTTCAATATTTTTGATTAATTTATTTCTGATAGGGTCTTTCTCAATTCCTTATCTAACGCCCTTTAAAATTTAGCCATTGCTAAGAAGTTTTGAGCCCTGTTTTTCTTAGTTATGTTCTAAGGTTTAAAAAATTAACAATTCTCTCAGAAAAAAAAAATGTTGTTGAACTCTCAGTATCTTAAAGTACGTTTATTGCTTTTGGTAAAGTAAGATTGGTAATAATCTCACCTTGTCTAGATACTCTGGATTTTTTAGCAAATACTAGAAGTTACTAGAAATAATTTAGTCCTGTTGCTGATTTGCTTTCTTAATAGATCTCAAGCTTATTAATATCAAAATAACTTCTTCAAGTTTTCTCTAACTTTTCCCTAAGGAGATATGCTGTCCTTTATTCTCAGCAATTAATACTTAATATACTTTGCTCTCAACACAGAATAAGAAATCTCTTTATCCATCTAATATCTATTATAGGAACTCTCATTTCTAATTTGATATTATCTTCTGCAATTAACTTATATCCCTCTTTGATTTTATGTTTATTATGGAAAATTCTGCCCTCAGACTAATGTTTCTCATGTGGGTCTTCACATACTCATTTCAGAAACACCATTCTTTGGAGTCCAAAAGCTGAGCTATATATCTTTTATAAAACATACCTTTTATAATCCATTAATATAATTTTTAAGTGGTGAATTTTTATTTAGAAATTTTTTAAATTTAATTTACATTATAGTATCTTACCATCTCTATCATTTTGACTTTCAATTCATTATAATTCCTTAATATTTCAAAGGATGACAAGCATAATTTGTATACTACATTCAGGCTTTGTGGAAATCTGATTTGGTTCTATCATCAGTATTCTACCTCATCAGATAAACTGAGCAAAGTGGCTTATATATGTGTAATAAGATATATATTATAAAAATAGAAAAGTACTTATTTAAATTTAAATACTAAAAATACAATTTGAAACATTTGTATGCCATTTAAATGGAACTGTATCTCTCAAAAAGTTCAAATATAAAAATCATGGATGTTCCTTCATAAATGAGAGGTGTATGCCTATTACTTGGTCACAAATATTCTGGTTTCTCCTTTCTAAGCACAAAGTAAGCTAGTTATAAAGGCTTGCAATTAGCTAAGTTAGTGATTTAGTTGCAGGAAATTGTTAAAACTGAACAGACTAAAATAGTTTACAAAAGCAGTCACATTTTTAGAAACTAGGAAAGTAAAATCTATTTAATATTTACTACTGCTTTGGTTCTCTCATTATATAAACAATTATACTAAGTCTAATCATCTACAGAATTTTAACAACAGTCTAATTTGAAATGACTAATGCCAGACAATTTACTAATTTTAGCATTCAGTCTACTATTTTTGTCTGTTCTGAGGTTAAGAATAGAAAGCATACCAAGATGATGGAGCAGAGTATAATCAATCCCTTCAAAAGTATATACAATAAATAGCCTATTATGCCAAGATATTTTCATAAATAGCTCCTTACTCTTTTTTTGTGAATATGTATTTTAAAACGCAGAATCTAAGCCACAAAACCCCTCAAAATTAAAGTGATACTTAGTCTTTTTATTATATACCATACCTTTTTAGTTAAAAATAAATATAAACAAAAAAAATCCACAGTTCTTAAAAGAGTACTATCATTTTGTATAAACACTTCTTCTAAATTAATAGGCTTTTGTGTTTTAAGTCTTTGAAGATATAAATTAATTTATAATGCATAAAGCAAATGAGTTTATACAGTATTTCTGCAGACATTATAGTAGTACTAACTATACTTCAAAAAGCTGCACTTCTCAACTGTGAGAAAACTAAGAAAAATTCTGCCAGCATCAACGTTTCATAATTTAAGTAGAACCACTTAAGAAATTAAACCTACCGTATTAGAGTCCTACAGTAAAAATAGAAAATTTTTCTATTTGAGGAAAGCTTTAATACAAGTCAAAAAATCCTAATCCTCAGCCCTGGCTGGTGGCACTGGATAAGGTGTTGACCTGCAAACCCAAAGGTCACCGGTTCAATTCCCAGCCAGGGTAACATAACCAGGTTGCAAGCCAGGTCTGTAGCTGGAGGCAGGTGAAAGGCAACCATATGTTGATGTTTCTCTCCCTCTCTCCCTTCCCCTCTCTCTGAAAAATAATAAAATCTTAAAAAAAAAAAAAAAATCCTAATCCTCTACTTTTTCATTTTAATTTTATAATTAAATACTTACATATCAGCTATCAACCATGTAAATTTTTTTTTTCCCAAACCATACTATATCCTTTCTTTTTAGTTAGCTGTTCATAGTTAATGGTTACCTCTTCCTCTTCTAGCCTCTTCAGGGAATCACCAGCAAATTTAATATATTGGGTCATGAGGGTGACCAGAGCAGTATACCGTGTTCGTAGGTCCATGAACTGCAAGTAAGTAAAAAATTATAAAAACATAACCTCCAGATACCCTGAATGAGCTTGCATAAATGTCAAGTAATGATTACAATATTAAGTAGGCTTTGTAACAGCAAAGTACACAACTCTCCAATAATAGCGACTGGAATGAGTTTATTACTGTTTTACAAACCATACTAAATGGAATTCTCTTCTAAATGTAATCAGGAAGTATAATTATTATAATCCACAATTAATAATTAACTCTGAATAAAGATTTTCAAAAGGATTTTTAAAAAACACCTTATTAAAATGTAATTTATAGATAGAAAGTTTCTTTTGGAATGATGAAAAATTCCTGGATATAGTTAGTGGTCAAGGCTGCACAGCAATGAATGTACTGAATGCCACTGAACTGTACAGTTAAAAATAGTTAAAATATTCCATTTTCTGTTATGTATATTTTACAATACAAGTATATAAATTTTTGAAGTATTGTTTCTTTTACATTCCCTCTCTTCTCTAATGAACTTTTCTTACCTCTTGAATAATGAGATCTGCAGAGCTCTGCATTCTCCGGCGTTTCACTGGAGATTTTTGTTGTGAATCTACCATGGCCCTGTAGGTCATTGTTTGTAATTCATAGTCCTGCATAAAGGAGTCAATAAGATTAAATTAATTAAAGCCAAATGCTAAAGCATCCAATCTGGAAGTAGTTTCACTGAGTAACTTCAAAGACAATATCACAAACCAACACCTTTAGATAGAAACCTATCCAGTCCTGAGATGTTCTCAAGGTGGTATAAAATCAGAAATATTCAGGTAATCAGTAAAGTTCCTTAGTCTCTTTAGAAGCTCCTGGAAATATTTAGTATAATATACTAGTTATACTCAGCCTCCCTTCCCTCTAGCTCTGTTTTCACTTTTAATACAGAGTGAAATGATTCACAAAGGCTTTAAAAGGTTCAATTTAGAATCCCATACCCAAATATTAAATTTGAGGCAAGTAACTGAATCCTCTTACCTTCACTGTAGTTGAGTACTGTTCTGCATATTTTTGACACTCATCCATTTTGCCCTGTTTCATTTCTATTTCTGACACCAGCATCTATAAATACACACAATTTAAAAGAAAAATGACAAGGACTTTCTATGCTATTCAACTATTTAAGTTGCTCAGGAAATAAGAAATATCCACATCATTTAATAGTGTAGTTTCTTAACCCTTAGCAGGTAATATGTGACATGCCTGATGGGTAAATCACAAACTTCTAGAATAAGCCATAGAGGTAACCTATCCACATGGAGCTTTCAAAACAGAAATAACAACACTTCATAGAAATCATCCAAAAGTAGACTTGAAGCCCTTGGCCCCTACCTGTTCTTGATCAAAACAGAGCTAGAAATTACTGGCTCCTCAAATGGAAAAAAATCGCAAAGCACTGAACTTTCTGTCAAATGTGGCTGTTTAATTTTCTTCCACTAATCACTTTCATTTATTTAGGATCCCACAAAACTATTGTGACCTGCTAAGTACCAAAGAGATTTCCATACCTGTGATTAAATGATCATTAGGAATTTGAAAATTGCCTCAACATACCTTCTTATTCCTTATGCTATTAAATGAGATTCCAAGAAATCAAAGTAATTAATAAAATAGGAGGGCACCCAAATTTATTTATTTAAAAATTGTGTATTTATTCTCGCATGTTTAAACTTCAGTCACCTTCAAAGTACTCTCCATTTGATACAATACACCTATCAAGATGTTTTTACACTCATCAATTTTGATGCCTTTTAGTGCTTCTGGCATTTTTTGTTTCATTTCTTCCACATCAGCAAAACATTTCCCTTTGAGGACTTTTTTCATCCTGGGAAACCCACAAAAAGTTGCTCAAGGTGCGATCAGGTGAATAAGCAGGGCAGGGCATGGGGGTCATGCCCTTTTTGCTCAAAAATTGCTGAACACTCAGCAAGATGTGGGCAGGTGCACTCATAAATCACCCATCATGAAATGGGCAAATGCACTGACGAGTCTTCAAAAAAATGTCACCAAGGCCAAATGCAGCCTCTCACAACAACGCCAGCTGATGCACTAATAGAGACAGGTTCCTAGAACACTCAACTAAGGGGGAAACCTTTACTACAAGGGATCCAGAAGATAATTCCGGTCTTGTTAGGAGCTCCCCTGGTACATAGGTTTGGATTGCATGATTTCAATATATATGATTTATTCCCCCACCTTCTTCCAAATAGCTGCTGGTATTCTGTTTTAACAAGGGAAAGGAAGATAAGGGTTACCACCTAAATGCAGGTACAACCTTAGTACAAGGAATTATGTTTACATACCTTCTGTTGATTCAATTGTGTAGCTAGGGTTTTGCTATTTTCAGGCTGATTTTCCTGAATCTTTCTTTGAGTGCTTTCAACTTGTTGGATCCAGTCATCTAAAGAGTGATAGGTATCTCTGTAGTACTTTAGTGATTTTCCAATGCCTTCTAAATCCCGTAACCTAAGGAAATCATAATTGAATACAGTTTCCAATAGGGTCCATTAGGGGAGTGAAAAATATAGAGAAAAGGCGAGAGTCAAAATAACTGTTCTCCAATGCACTGAGCACAACAGGGGTATGTGTAAGGAATTCAAGGTTGCAGCACCCTGAGGCACATCTCCAAGGGCATTTCACAGGGCTTGGGTTGAATCTCAGTATTTTATCCCTGGTGTTGTGCAACTTATTTTGCTCTTGGAGTTGTTCACCTGATTTTCCTAGGACAAGCCCAAGAAACTAAAGCTAAAAAGCAGGAAAACTGGAAACTTAACTATAATTATCAATCTAGCATGTTTTGACTACCCAAAGTATGCATCAAATGGAAGTTCACTTTTGAAATAATGCCAAGACAGTTCATTGAATGGTTCAATATGGACTGAGAGAGTACTTTCCAGAAATTGTGATTAAATATTTCAGTTTCTATGATTTAAAATCACTACACTACAGCTATCACACATTTTATAAAGATGAAATATTCTAGACTTGAATATAATTTTACTTCTCAAGAATGACACTATATCATATTAGTGTTTTATTTGCATTAATAGAAACATGAGATAAATGAGAAAAGACACTATTCCATTTCTTTTTAGATGAGCACAAAATCACCAAATTTCCTTTCACTTTTTAATTTCAGTCACTGGGTCAATGATTTCAGTATTCTTGTACCTTCCTAAAAAGTGAACATCTCTTAGATCTAGTATAGAGTACTACATACAGCCCTTCTAAATGCATGATCCATGCTCTTACTAAGTTTTGTAAATTGGTGATAATTTTGAATGTTTTAAATATGCATTCAAATATTGTAAGCTGGTAATAAGTAGACAGAACTATTTATGTTTTTCTCTTCAGAAAAAAAGCAAGTCGATTAACTATACAAATGCCAGAGTATATCAGTAGTTTTAATAACAAGGAGTTAAAAATATTTATTTTGGCTCTGGCTGGTGGCACAGTGGATAAGGTGCCAGCCTGCAAACCCAAAGGTTGCTGATTCGACTCCCCAGCCACAGCACATAACCAGGTTGCAAGCCAGGTCTCCAGCCAGGTCTATAGTTGGAGGCAGGTGAAAGGCAACCATACATTGATGTTTCTCTCCCTTTCTTCCTTCCTCCCTGACCATCTCTCTAAAGGTAAAGAATAAAATCTTTAAAAAAAAAAAATTATTTTGAAGTTAAATATCTTAGTTAAATCCATCATATAAGAAAGAAATATAATTAGAGCTCTTGAAATGAACACAATTAACTATGTGTGGAAATTAACTATATATATGAAATGAATTATATATGAAAGATTTTTAAGAGCAGCCTAAGTTTAGATTTTACCTAGACTACAAGGACAGACATTAAATCTATGCTAAAACTGAACAAAAAAGGATACGAACCTGTTGTCAATTTGAGTATGAATATTTTGCCACCTTTCAGCTAACTGATCTGCTTTTTCTTTGTGCCAGTCAAAATCAAGGTCCCGTTCTTTGTACGTCTTAAACATCTCATCGCTGATGGCTTTTGCTTTCTGCAGCTCATCCTCTAATGCATGGAATACCTCCCTCTTTTCATCTACTTCCGCTCTCCATTGCTAAAATACATTCAATGGTGAAAGTTATAAAAACGTGTCAACCACTCACTGGGTAAATTACTTACCTAATTTTACAACTTACAAATGACTGATAGAAAATCAGAGAAAGGAAATATTATCTTTTATATTAAAAATAATGTATTTAGGGTGAACCTTATGAAATTGTATTATTTGACTGTACTTTGATCTAAAAAAAAAACCTGACAATTTAATAAAGTTCAGTCTAATGGAATTTGCATATCAATAAAGCAAAATAGATTCCATAAGCAAGTCTGCTACCTTGTTAATTATTTCTAAAATATCTATTAATCTCACTGTTTAAAACTGAGTTTATGTATTAAAAATATCACTACATTGTCACAATTATTTTTGCAATAGTTTTTCTCAGCTCTTTACACACAGCTATAGATACAAATGAGTAGAACCACTAGTCTTCTTCCCTTCTTAGATTAATTACTCTTCTAGCCTCCTTGATTTCTTAAAATAACTGCCTCTTTCAGCAAGAGAATATATTATTCATAATTTAATTTTTAGCTTCAACTCCTCTTGATTATGGAAAGGAGATTCAAACTTGCAATGAGAAGAACTTGCTTCAAGTTTAAAATGCCTGAATATATTTCCTTGCAGTAAGCTACAATATTATAGAGATATGAAATGGAATGACTATAAATATAACCAAGTTAAGATATTTAATGGCTGATGCTTGAAGATCTACATGCTAGAGAAATAATTTTAGAGTCTGAGCTTATAAAATAGCCAAAAGTGAGATTCATACCTTCAAAGTACTTATTAGATTCTCAATATTATTCTTGTCAGCTATAACCGCTTCTTCCTCACACAGTTTGGTTTCATAGAGTTTTACAAGGGCTTCAGCAGCTTGAGTGTTTTTTAACACCAAATTAATAGTTTTCAACCTAATAAAGAGAATTAAACAATAGCCTTTTAAGAGTAAATGTTTATTTTCCCTTAATGCAGTCCTGAAGCACCATTATGATACATAATATATAGCATGCTCTTCATCTTGGAACTAACACATTAACTACAAGATTAATATTCACCTGGCTCTTCTTAATAGATAACATGAGTTCAAACCCATACCCTGACCCACAAGCAGTACTTAGGTAAGAGATTCCAAGCTAAGATGGTCTTGTTCAAGCCTTGTTTTGACCACACTTGAGAGGAAATTCCTATAGGCTGCAACAGCTGAGCTACTAAAATAGAGGCAAAATGTGGGAAGACAGACATTTATTTCCTAATCTCTGCAGCACATTCCCTTTCAACATGAAGAAGCATCATAATGCCTCAGGGGAATAATTAATGTTATTAAGAAAAAATAAAAGTGGATATTTATAATAAAAATGAACATTTTTTAAATGTGCAACTTATACATTAAAATAGGAAAGTGGTATGATGCAAGCTTGTACTAAGACAGTGGTGACATACTTGTCCATGTAAGTGGAAGACATAGAATAGACTTGGTTCATGTTCTGAATAACCACACCGAGCTCAGACCGCAAGGTGGGAACTGATGCCGAGGTTGCTGCTTGACTGAAAAAGTCTTCGCATTTATTTGTGATTGTTCCCAAATCATCTTTAAGACGCCCCAGCTCTTTCTTTAGTTTCTACAAAAGAGAGAACAAACATTGGTATTAGGTTTTACTTCCAGATGGGACATCTTTTCATTAAATAGTTTTAAAACTCACAGTTTCCGTTACAATCATTCCCTTAAAATTCTACATATTCTTTACTTTTTCTTTGTCAAAGAAAACTAAGCCAAAAGCATTCAACTCTTATTATCAGTAATTCCCTCACTGCCCATCTTTCCAGCCCCAAACATCTAACTCGGTGCTTTTCCAATTAGCAGATGGATGACCAACAAACATCTAATGACCTTCACTGTGAGAAGTCCTTACTACCTCTACCGAAATGGGCAAGAGGGTACATGTTCCTCTGTTTACCAGAGTCAGAGGTAGAAGTGAATTACAGAATCCTACTTTATAATAAGCAATAAAAACATAATGAGACCTCACAATGTGACCACGGGGCAAAGCTAAGGACGTAAGAAGTCACAGAAGTTGACAATCACTAAGATAGTAATCTACCTGAAATCAAATTTTATCCCAACATATTTATAAATCTCACCTCCTGCTCTGTGATTCTAAACACACTTTCATGCAAATCATCTCTTTCCAGTGGAGTTCGGATCTGTCTAATCAACCGATCTTCACAGTTCTCTAACCGAAGTCTAATGTTTCTCACTTCAGAGATGTACAGATTATAAACTGATTCCTCTTGCTCCTCTGTGAAAGTAAATATAGCATTTAGAAAGGGCCTTGTTTTCTGTCTTTTGGACACTCTTGCTTATGTTTTAATGTGACAGTTTTATTACTCTTGGGACATAGCCAGTCAGGTGAATGTTACCAGCTATTTATTATCACAATCCTAACCTAAGGATATAAAGCTTAAAATAATGATCTTACAATTTACAGAGATTTAATAAAATTCCCCCACTGTCATTTGGAGTACCTATTTCTGATTCATCATGCCAGGGGAAGTAATATATTTCTCTTTAATTTTCACAAAAAATGTCAATTATATTAGTTGCAGATAGATTATAAAAAGTAAATAAAAATCCTTAAAGATAAAAGGTAGATTAAAATGTGTTAATGTTTTAAATTTTAAAATATAGAATATTAGTAATATAGCTTTTGTCTCTAAGTACCATCAAAAATTATAGAATAAAATTTACATTTAACAGAAGTTAATTAGACAAAATTTCTCCTTTAACCCCTGCATAAACTCCAAGTTTGGTTATGAGAAATCTCTGCACCTTCCTCCCACTTTTGCTGTGAATCTAAAACTGATCTTAAAAAGAATGTCATTTTTTTTAAAAATCCAAGTTTGATGCATAGAAAAATAATTGATTCCTGGCCAGGTAGCTCAGTTGGTTAGAGTATTATCCAGACACCTCAAGGTTGCAGGTTCTATCCCTGGTCAGGGCACATACAAGAATCAAGCAATGAATGCATAAATCAGTGGAAAACCAAAACCAGTGTCTGTCTGTCTCTGTCTCTCTGTCTTTCATCACCTCTCTTTCTCATACTCCCTCACTCCCTCCCCATCTCTCATCAATAAATAAAAGAAAAATAACTGAATCTTTTCTGAAAAGATCATTCTGAATATGATACTGCAAAATAGTGAAAATTAAAAAGTGCATTAAGATTTATCATTTGTCTTATTATTTGGTTGGCCTCTTTTGAGTAACTCATCATTTAGAAATAAGTTAATCCCTTTTTATGTGTTCCCACCTTAAGCATGCTTTTACCATTCCAGCAATTGTACATATGTACCTATCATGCCTAAGACAGAAATTCCCATTCAGAGCAGAATATAGCCTGTACTAAACATCTATGGGGGAAGAAGGGGACAAGGACTCCCATACTTTACCTCTTTCTGCAGATTTAAGAAGTTCTTGATAATACTGCTTACACACATTAACTTCCTTTTCCAGCTGTGTTATGTCTGAACCCGAGAATATTTGGGATTCCTGGCTATCTTCCAGAAAATCTTCAAAGCGAGACTGTAGGTTACTCAGTACTTGCTGATGCTCACCAGGTAACATTGTCTTTACCTAAAGAAGACCAATAACAATTAATTAAGTGATTACAGGACACAGAGCTAAATTTAAATGGGACAGATCTCCAATAAATCAGTTCATATTAACCATCATAAATAGAATAATCACTTGAAATTAATTTTCCTCTTCACTAACAATTTTAAAATACCATAAAATTTGATAAATGAAATTAAACTGTACTTATCTCTAGAAGTCCAAACACTATATCCTGTCTCCCTATCAAAGCACTAAAGAAGTGTGTCATCTCCAGACTTCCCCAGTTCTTAGAAATCTCCCTGTATATAGTAGGCATATAACAAACAGCCATTGAATGAATGAATATTGGCTCTGCTGCACTCTATCCCTCTTCTCTAGCAAATATAAACTCTACTTTTCATAACAAGGTGCTCCACATTGTTGGACAGATTAGTCTGATGTAGAGATTTACACTTACTGAAGCCACATTGCTAGCCCGTATTTTATCAATTTCATTGATGAGATAATGCCAGGATACTACACTCTTCATGTTTATGTGAGTTTCATGCCAAAGAGTTAGGACATTCTGGTACTGTTGCTCAATCCTGAAATATGTGAAAGAGAAAACAAATTAAGCTTTTTCACTCCCTCTAAAAACATATTACAACTGTTTCCCGGGGTGTGTGTGTGTGTGTGTGTGTGCGTGCGCGCACGCACACACATAAAATATCCCATGATTACTAGTTTTAGATCCTTCTGATCCTGTGGGCCCAGACAAAGTGCTGGTTATTTCTGTAACTTTCAGACAGCTTCCAAGACCAGGTGTCTGTTTGTAGCAAATGCATACGAACCTATTTGCAAAGTCCACTGCTTCTTTGTTTGGTGGAGGAACTGTAAAGCACACGGATGGGACCATCGCCTCGTTCCCAGTGGGGCTAATGACCTTCCACTTAGCACGATGAGAGTTGTTCGCCAGAACACATTCATCATCTTTGTAAATGGTTATCTGGTTGAAAATGAAGAACACAATAACCAAATGAGGTCATTGTTGATTAATCTTTTTCCATACCCAAACTCCCAAGTTTTTTCCTAAGGTGGAAAACTTTACTAGTGAGCAATATGACCTCATTTTTTAAATATATGAATAATGCCAGAAATTGGTCTGCTTCTAGGAGCTGTAAGTACCTCAATTTGTCTGTAGTCACAGATGGCTTTGATTGGAATAGACGTTTTGAGCAGACAGTCTGAATTCCTAGGCTTCAGCTGAATGATCGTTTTTGCTCTCCCCATCAGGCTTGCCACTGTGCTTTTGTACTGCAGAAGTTCTTCTTTCTCTTCCTAAGTAATAAATAAGATGGATTTTAAATGGTGGAAGATTTGTATTGTCTGCTGTTTTAGGGCTTTACACAAATCAAACCATGAGACAAGCCTGCCCTGACCACATGATCTAAAGTTTCAATCCCTCCCCACCTTCTCTTGCATCTCTCTTCCCTTGTTGTGTCTCATTGTTTTTTTTTTTTTTTTTTCCTTAGTATATGCAAGCACTTTATTTATTTACCATGTCTGTTGCCTACTCCCCACTCTAACATGTAAGTACCAGTAGGGTAGGGAGTCTTTCTGTTTTGCTCATGCTCTATCTCTAGCAGCTAAAATAGTACCTATGATACAGAAAATACTTGACAAGTATTTATATAATGAATGATAACACACAAACATACACACACACACACACACACACACACATATAAACAGCCCACTGTTAAAGCATTTTAAAATATCAAGGCTATCATGTAAAAAATACTTTTTTTATATTTCTTACCAAAAAAAGAGTACTGAAACAATGTTTAAATGCTTGATTAACTGAGGTAGAATTATCAAGAGTACCAATAAAATATAATGTTCTGCACCTATAAAATTATACTTAAAACCATCTAACCCTCATTTTGCATGACTAATAAAGTCCCTAGATTTTCTTGTTAGTACCATTGATTCCTGAACAAGGTCTTCCAGCTTGTGGATGCTGCTTGATCTATCACAGCTGTACTTCCGCTGAATGGCATCTTTCAGATTCCTTAAGTAATCAGTAGCTTCTTTGGCATCATTGAAAAACTAGGGAAAACCAAAAAGTGGTATAAATGCCAATAAAGCACAAAGTTACCAAGTTCAAACACTTGTGTGTACCCCTCCTCAGCAAGAACAGCATAAAGTCAAAATAAAACAACTTAACTTTAACAAAACAACTCTTAAACTTGGATAATTGTGAGCAAATACTACATGTCCAAGATGTACTAAATTCCAAGCAATTATTAAGTAGGGGTGAAATTCCAACAATAATTTAAAACTTCTGAAGAATAAAAAAAAAAAAAAAAGTGCTCTCTGTCATGACTATCTGTGATGAAAATACCCCCTGAACAAGATGCATTTATAAAATATTTTTCTGGCACTTGAAGGACTTTTTAAGAATTTCCTTCTTAACAGAATGCTTCGATGTGTCCCTTAGAACATGCATGCTTTATATCCGACAAGCAAAACAGTTCATTTCTCCTGCACATTACACACATGTATCTTAACAACAGATTATGATAACATTTTCTGTTAAGTCAGCCGAAATCACAGTGCTACAGACTGGAGCTGTGATAAAACTCACATACCTCGAAGTAGGCGGTATTTTCTTTGATGTGCTGCTCCACACACTGGCAGAGCTGCAGGATCCAACTCCACTGCGTCTGCATCGCTGCACGGTAGGCCTGAGAGACAAAGACACTACTGGGGCTACTGTAGAACAATGGCCAGCGGGTACAGCGCCGCTTTAAGGATAAAAGACTATCTACACAGATGGTAAGATTTTTTTTTCTTGCAGGGTAGTGAATGTCCCTCTAATCTCGAAGTATCATTTCTCCAAAGCCAGCCCTTAAAGCATAAATATAAATTGTTAAATCACTCCAGTCAATTTCTTTCATTTAAAACTTCCTCTTTTTTCCTTAAAATATATGGAAAAGGTGAACTCGTCATTTTTACATGAAAAAGTATTTAACATTTGAAATGGATGCAAGCTGACCCTTTACTCTTTTTTCTACTCTATAGAATCTTCATCAAATACGCTTTCCTTTGACACTGTCTCCATCTTTCTCTTTCTCTGGATTGTTTTATTATTGAATCATAAGACAGACCTTTGGCACAAAATACATGGTTCCATAGATTTCTCTTTGTTTTTACTTCTAAAACTGGGCCAGAAGGTCTCAGGACTGAGGGCAGGGATTAATTAGTTTGTTTTTACCAGGAAAATATTTGGGGAGGGTGGAGAAGAATGTGCAATCACGTAACAGTGTAATTCTGGAGTTATAATCATTATAATTCTAGACATTTTTGTTAAAAATATTTGATTGTTTTAACTTTTATGTAAGATAAAGTGTATCTTTTATGAAAGCAAAAATATTGTAGAAGACACTTCCTTAGGGAAACATGGGGCGTCCATTGATATTGAAGGTGCAATCCACTAACTTCCAGAAGAGGGCGCTCTAGATGTTTTAATGACTACCTTAAGTGAGCTTGTCATACTTGAACCTTTTGTAAAATCTCATTCCTGCTCAGTGAGCTATGCTCAGGCAGGCTTTCTGAATGGAACGTACAGTGTATTTCCAACAGCACTGGAAATGTAGCAACATATCAAAATTGCATTACCTGCCCCCTCAAATTAAACTACCTTGAGTAAAATGTCTGTATAAGATAGATGACCATACATTGGTGTCTTTCTCCCTCTCTGCCTCTCTCCCTTCCCCTCTTTCTAGAAATAATTAAATAAAATCTTAAAAAAAAAAAAAAAAAAGATAGATGGTGAAGGAACTACAATGGGTTACCCATGGACATGGATAACATGTGGGATTGACTATAGGAGGGGAATGGGGAGGGTGGGGCAGGGGAGAGCAGTGGAGGGAAAATGGGATAAATGTAATACGCCAACAATAAAAATAAATTTAAAAAAAAAGATCATGCATTGTTAATTCTTAGTTTCTTTTTCATATAAAATATGAAATATTGCTGATAACTAACTATTAATTCATGTACTCACAAAGCATTGAATAGGCCAATAGAACCATAAAGATGAGTAAGGCTTAATTTCATCCTTCAAGAAACTTTTAATTAGATTAAAATTTCTACATAGCCCTGGCTGGTGGCACAGTGGATAAGGCTCTGGCCTGCAAACCCAAAGGTCACTGGTTCGATTTCCCAGCCAGGGCACATAGCCAGGTTGCAAGCCAGGTCTCCAGCCAGGTCCTTATCTGGAGGCAGGTGAAAGGCAACCATACATTGATGTCTCTCTCTCCCTCCCTGCCTCTCTCCCTTCCCCTCTCTCTAAAAATAATTAATAAAATCTTAAAAAAGAAGAAAACACTTAAAAAATAAATATATAAATAAAATTTCTACATAAATGTAATCAGGTTCACACCCACATTTTCTATTTCTATCAAAATTCTTAACCTATAATCATATTTCTTAGCAGCTTTAATCTCTCTAAGGAATATTCCATTTTTAGTTTATCATCATACAAAAGTGTGCCCAGGCATTTCATTATTCTAATTTCCTACCGCTGGTGTTCCTCCTAGTCTTCCATGTCTGTTGCATTCCTACAAAGCATTTCATGTGGATGCAAAACCCTGTTTTCATATAAAAGATCAAGTGAAACATTCCCAAATTTCCTAATAAGACCTAGAATTTTATTAATCTTTTATGTCATGATTCAGTGGACAAAAATATTCCTTTCTTCAAGTGAGCTAGTTTGAAGCATGTCACATTTTAAGCACAGCTTCATTTTTTTCCTCTGAAAATACACATCTACCCATGCATGGTGCTCCTTGCCCTCTTACTTACCCCTCTTCACATTCAGAAAGTTATTAAGTCTCACTAGTATATTTATCAGGCCAAAAGAATTAAACACGATCCTGCCACCAATACCACTGCATGGGCAACCTGATAAATCCCACATCAACTCTCCACATTTGAAATGTGCATTCTATACCATGAGGCCTTGCCAGGATATCATTTCCATACACCTCACAAAACCAGGTCATAAGTAAAAGTATTAATTAAATAGTGTTGTTAAATAATTAATAATTTAATAATCATTAGTTAAGAATACTTCTTAAGAACATATTACACACCCAGAACTGTACACAGTTGTAACAGTACATTATTGCTCTTATTCTATGGGTTAGAAACAATTTTCCCCTTTACATAGGCGGATGAGGCTTAGCAAAGTTATATCACTTGTGCAGTATCAGATAGTCAAGAGGAAATGCTTGTAAAGTCAAGGTCCTTTGCATTTACTGCAATATGTCTTTTGGCTCACAAAGAGGTTAACAAAGGTACCTTTATTTTAAGTGACAGTACCTTTATTTTGGGTGACACACTTAGAGCAAAAGAAGTGAATGCAAATCAGTATCACTTATCAGAAACATTATTTTTTGAGACCAGTTGTAATAAAAATTTGATAGTTGGCATTTTTTAATGTATCAGCAATCAAAGAATCTGAAGGATAGTAATCAAGTGCTAATATGCAACCATGACTATCACATTTCCTGACTTACCTCTATAGTTAACCGGGCTGGGTGGTTTTCCAGAAGGAGCTGCTCTGCTATGTCCTGAACAGACTTAATATTTTCTTCCTTTTGCTCCAGTTCTCTCATTAATTCCTAATTTATGAAAGAATTTAGAAACATGTTAGAAAAAATATCTAACCCAGAAATACAACTTTAATATTCAATTTCAAAAGAAGTACTTACAGCATGGTAATCTTTTTTACGAGCTATGTTGGTATTTCTTTCACTCCAGTCATAAGCAACTTCCTCCTCTTCTTTTTCATTCAACCAAATAAGTTCATTTGTTGCACGCGTTATAAAATTATGTAGTGTATCAAGGTGCCGTTCCTGATTCCTGGATGTATTCTTTATAAGGAAAATCATTGTTAAGAACTTGTGTCTTTGCCAAATTGAGATAAGGGGAAAAGAAAGTTTAAAAAAACTTACCAAGAGTTTTGCATACAGACTCTCTAATCTGTGCAACTTTTCTGCATAAGTTAGTTTAAGAGGTGCTGTCATTTGAATCTATAATGTGGTAAAAAAATAAAAAAAAAGACACTGTTAGGAATCTTAAAAAATTCTGACTCATACTCATATCTTGTTACAGGGCCTTTATATAAAAAGTAAAATAACAGTTAACTCAAATCAAATATATTCAGATTTTAAATTCATATACCTCACTGATCTTAGCTTCTTTAAGGCTAGATTCAAATTCTTCAATAGCTCGGTGAACATTTTTATGATTTTCTAAATGGCTTTCAACACTTGGCAAATCTGATCCCCATTCAGTGCGGTCCAGCTGCCCCTTTAAACAGAAAGAACTAGGTTTAAAAAAGAAATTGACTGACCCTGCAGGGTAACTTAGTTGGTTAGAGTATTGCCTCAGTATGGCAAGGTTGTGGGTTCAATCCCCAGTGAGGGCACATATAAGAATCAAACAATGAATATAAATAAGTGGGAACAACAAATCAATGTTTCTTTCTCTCTCTTTCCCTCTGTCTCTCTCCCTCCCTTCCTCCCTCTCTTCTTCTATGCTCCTGTCTCTCTCTAAAATCAATAAATTAAAAACATTTTCTTAAAAAAGAAATTGATAGCAATAAAGACTGAAACTCTCAGGTAAAGTAAACATATTTTTACCTGCATTTCATCAACCCAATTCAAAAGATCCTGGACAAATTTCATGTTGATTTCCTCTTCTGTTAAATTCTGATCCAACAAAGAAGACTTTACAAGGGGCTTTCGGATCTGCATCAACTTCAGGGTTTGCAATGAATTTGTCTCCACTCCTGAATTGAAATTTGGAACTAATCCAGTTGGGAAACCAGGTGTATAAGCTGGAGTGAGGGATGGAGTTAGGTGGGAAGACAGACCTGAAGACAGGCCGGATTTCACACTAGAAGGGGTCAGGGAAGGCGTTAAACTGTGGGACAGCCCTGAGTTCAGACTGGGGTTTAAGGTCTGTGCGAATCCTGAGTTTAAGCTTTGAGTGATTCCTGATATCATGAGCTTTGTCTGATCCACGGGCAGCATGCGCCCTTTGCTGTACACTGAGGAACATTCACTCCTTAGGGCCATGATTTCATCCCGCAGTTTTGCAACCCTGAGAAGAAAATCCAAAGGGTCACAATAATGTGTCAGTATTGGCCCCTCAATTATAACAAATGTATCACAGTAATACAAGATGTTAATAGGGGAAGAAGACATGTAAGGAAGTATATGGGACTCTGTACCTTCCATTCAATTTTTCTTAAATCTAAACTGCTAAATAAAGTGTATTATTTGAAAAAGTCATTGTAATCATATTGATAAAATTTTACACAATTTTTTTTTCACTGATTTGTACTATGAGCATTTTTATTATCACAGCCCCTATAGCTATCATTTAAAATAAACATCATTACTAAACTATAATGTGACCATTCTATTATTTGATCTTTAAGATATTTCCTAATTTTTTATAAAGTATTTCTCATGTGAACAAAAACCTTTTGGTGTGTGTGTATACATGCATATATGTTTTATTTTTATAGTTACTACTATAGATTCCTAAAAGTAGAACTGCATCAAAGAATCCCTTATAATTTTTGCTGTATATAGCATACAACCCAAAAGGTTCCATCTCTACCCCCAAACATACTTCCCAGAGATATAGACTTTTATACACATATATTTTTCCCATATTTAACTGCATGTTCATTGCTATATTAAATATTACATGTATTATAAAACATTTTTCTCTTACTTATCTTTGAAGAACAGATACCTTTTTTAACATAAACATATAGCAGAATTCATAACATGAATTTACAATTAAAAAGAGCTTAAGGAATAGAACTCATAAAATTACCAACACACTCTACATTCCATGAAATAGTTATGCAAAAAGACTGGGTATGAATAAGTAGCACATTTACCTCTGTACCAATTGATCTGCATGGTAGTATTTTCCATCAATAAGTATCTGCACATCAATTACATGCTGGCGTAAAAGGTTCTCACATTCAAGTATATAGCCGGCAATTTCTGCTTCATTCTGAAACTGCACCCCTGATTCTAATCTTTTAGAGTCCTGTATTTTAAAAGAACTCAGTATTAATTCTGTGAAACAAAGTATCAAAACTAGCTTCAAAGTGTCAAAACTCAAAATATTAAAACACAGGGCTACTTAGGTTCTCTTTTCCTTTTTGGTTCAAATACTTGTTTTGCCTTTGCTCACTGTCCCACAATAGAGGAAATAGTGCTCATAATTTTAAACAAGGTTTTAAGTTTCAGTTGACAAAAATACCAAGAACTGACTAAATATTATATAAAAATTTTTGTTCATCCAAATGCAGAGACCCTACTCCACTACAATCCCAATAGCTCCCCAAATTAACTTACAGATTTAAGAGCATTTCGAGCAAGTATCAGTTTGTCTTCACAGATGACACTGTCCCTTTGAACTCGGTTGGCCATCTGCTGCAACATTTCCAACCTGAAAGAAGGAACAAAATAAAATACAGCTCCCACTGAAGTTGCAGAGTTCACAAGCACTCAAAAATGCTGCCCACCAAAAGCAAAACACAATCCCACAACGGTGATTCCATACCTGTGCCCATCAAGCGATTCATTGCCGAAGCTAATGCAGGAGTTGATCAGTGTTGGGCCACAATGAACAGAGAGAAAATTTTCATTTGAATCTAGACTAGTTCGAGTGCTAGTAGTGTTACTGAACACAGAATCACTACTGCGGTAACTATAACTACTACTGTGCATTTTGATTCCCGCAATGTTCTTTCTTGACCATTACAAGTAGACTAAGAAGTAGGCCTGCACAAAGCTCTATTTCTTCCAACAGGGAAAAGTGGAAGCAGAATGTTCCAACTTGAATGGCTCCTTAAGTATGTTTCAACATGCATATTCAACACACAGCAAATAATATGCTGATAACTATTCAAAACAAGTTTGCCTAAAGCCAGGCCTTTGCTAGCTGAGGTCTGCCTTTCGCAGTTTGCCTTAAAACCCTGCAAGTTTAGACAAGGCAGCCTGATGGGCGTCGCTGAAAGAACTGGCCAAATATTTCCACCAAGAGTCATCCATTGCAACCATCTAAAAAACAACTCAGGTGCCTCACCAGAGCCCAGGTACAATTAGTAAGTTATTCAGGCAACAGCAATCACCAGTTTAAAAATAAACAAATGAACAAACACAAACATTCGATTATAGCCTGATTTTTATAAAGGGCCAGGTCTGTACTGAATACATAAGGCTAAAAGCTCGCACCTACAAGCATGTATAAACAAATTCATTTGATGAGAAACAATGTCCATTCCTATTTTAACCACCATGTCCTTTGTTTGTTAGGTTAAATGAACGAAGAAATGATCCATTTATTTACCTTCCTTTATTTGAGGTGCTCTCAGGTGTTACTCTAACTGTACTACAGTTACTTTATATATTTTAAAAGCCTAAGTGCTAAGCTGAATATCAATGAAATGCTTGCCAATTTCATTTGTCTGTGGCTTGTTTTTCCTTTCCATAGGTTATGACCTGGCATAAGAATTTGTCTTTTACACACTCCCATGCCACATGACTGGCAACATACAGTCAATGCAGAAAGTCTGTTACATGGAGAAAACTGAAGGTGTTTATTCAAACAAGCCCCTATATATTTTCCTACCCTCAACACTACAAAATCAAATTTACTTCTTCACTTTGAAGGTTGGTATTTTCTTTTTGGAAGACAAGAAAAAGGATATTTGAGAAGTGACATATTAAACATAGTAAACAGAAAATCTGAAAATAATAACAGCAGCATCTAAAGCTTATTAAGCAATTATTATGTGCCAGAAAATTAACTAATCATTTTACATATTACTTCATCTCATAGTAATAACCACCAAATGTAGTAGATACTATTACATCCTGTTTACAAATGAGGAAACTGAGGCTTAGAGAGATTCATAAACTTGTCTCAAATGACACAGCTGGCAAGTTGAGCTAATAATTTAATCCAGGACTGACGGATTCCTAGACCTTGAACTCTAAACCACTGCATTCTTTCATTAACACATATTAAAATCCAGATACTATTCTGATGACTGAAAATCAGCTCCACGTCTTTCCTCTGGTAGACGTTGCCATTATTTCAGATGATAACTTAGTTACCTCCCTGTAATCACCTACAAATGCCTAGTATTTCAAATTTATTTTGGTTCTAATTACCTATTTATGTAGATATAATACTATGCTTAAACAAGAGTGTAATCAGTAATTTAATAAAGGGTTAGACTTGCTCTCACACTGTCCATGCTTTATCTCAGATTTCCACAATGCTGACATCAGGCACAGAGGACCTGAGTACACCGAGCCTCCACGTGCCGCTCGGTGTTCAACCATGGCAATGCGAGGGGCGGTGAGAACAAGAGACTGTCTCCCCCTTCTGAGAGATCCTAACAGTGGAGCAGGTAACCCTCAATCAAAGGCTCATGGAAATAAATATAAAATTACAACTGAGATAAATGCAGTGAAGGAACGAGACATGTAAATAGAAGAGTAACAAACAAGAATGGGGACTAGCCTAGGAGACCATGGAGAGTTTCTTGAGAAAGTAACACTTGGAGCTAAAATCTGAGAAAGATTAGGAGGAAAGAGAAAGGGGGAGGATGAAACAGACTTCCTGCCAAAGGCACAGAGGGCTGTAAACATCCTGGGTAAGGAGGAGGGTGGGACCTTGGCACTTCAGAAGTGCTCAGAGACAGTCAGTGTGGCCACTCACAAGGCGAGTGCGGTGTGGGAAAAGCAGGTGAGGCAAAGGCCCAGCCCCCAGGGAGCCAATGGCTAATGAGAAACGGAGATCAAAATTCCTGTGTGCCACTAAGTCAGGCTGTAAGGTAGGGACTGGGATGAAGACACATGCATCCAACAAATGTCTCCTGAGGTGCCTTCCAGGGAACCGGATAGAGTGGGGAAAACAGAATGCTGGTTGGTGATGATTTGATGGAACACATGGACTTGTAGAAGAAGCATCCAAAAGGAAACTGACACCGATATATTTAGTGTTTTATAGAAGTCACCTCACTGTCCTTCCAATGGAAGCAGATGGGACTCTGGTTTCTGCTGCCTCACAGACAGAGGGTCAGAGCCAAAATTTCAAAAAAAAAAAAAAAAAGTTAATTTTTGACCTGTAAACTTCCAAATTCAGGCCCTGGCAACTTAAACGTCAGTATGAAATTCTCATGGGTCATTTTGATAGGCTTTAACACTATAACTACCTTGTTAGATAAGACTTCATACACCAACCCAGCGTATTGGGTCCTTTTTGAACCCACTGATTTAATCTGTCAAACCTACCAGAAGAGTTTCTAAATAAGAAAATGAAGCATCAGAAAGATGGAGTGCTTTATCCAAGGTCACACAGCCGAGGAAATGGAAAAGGGAAATGTTGTACCTAAGGCATCCTGGCTCCAAAACATAAATTCTTTCCATGAGAACAAAGAGACACGCCCCCACCAAGTCTCTGTGGCACGATCACTCCAGTTTACCTTTCCACCTCTGGACGAAGTGCCTTCTCCCTCTCGAGCATGGCAATAATGAGTTTCCCCCACTCCTTTTCTATGTCATTTGGATGATAACCTTGAAGGAGCTTGATGCGTCCAAATTCTATCCATATCTTAAGAAAAACCAAAGAAGAATTTAATGCAAAGTAAATATGTAAAAATAAGGAAATACAGGAATAATGATTATACTTGACAATACAAAGGAAATTTCTGCTTACCTCTAATAATTTATACAGGCGTTTGATTTTTGATTTTTCGGTCTCCTTTGGTGGAATTTCTGTTTCTTTAAACTGTAAATACTGATTGTAAAGTGCCTAAAATGAAAGGGAAAATAAATGACGGCTCTAACTTCAAGGTCCTGTTTTCACTACTGCATAACATTACCACTTCAAATGCCACCGACTGTGTCATATACATTCAGCAGAAATCTTTTATGAAATTGACACTCATTTCATCACCACTGCTAGTTAGTTGGCGATCAGGTTATATACAGACTTGATGAGGCTGTAAACTACCTATGTGAGCTGTGATTCAATGTGTGCTGCACAAGCACTGGGATAAGAATGAACCATAGTAGTGTTTACTGTGGTTCTACTAAAAACTTATCATACAAACAAGAAAACTGTGGCAAATCAGCATTTGGAAAAATGATCGGATGCAATTCCTATAAAGGAAAAAAATCTCTCTTGCCAATACCATGGGTCCGTCTATCCTTGAAAATAGAATTCTTATCGGATGGAGCTAAAATTTGATTTCACTATTCCACTGGCCAAGTTGAACAGATCTCTTAGTAAACAAAGATAAATGCTCTTTGTTACTGCTTTATTATAGATGTTTCAATCATATAATTAAATCATTATCTGGTTTGCAGATACTAATTTGAAATCTCTTATGCATAATTTATTTACTAAAGAAGACCTTCATAAAAATTATGTAGATAAAACATTTCCACATCTGACAAGTTTATACTAGTTATTTCATGCTGTTTTTTTTTTTTTTTTTTTTTTTAATCCCTTTAAATCTTCAAGGAGACATATTTCTGAAGGACTCCATTCCATGTTTTGCTGGCTAATAAAAAATTACTGGCACTTTCCCCACATATATTTTCTTTTTTTATATTATATCCTAGCCCCAGCACCCGCAAGTAATTTGAGTAACCACCCAAACATTTATCAAAACTTTAAGAATCTGCATTAATCGAAAGCCAGTACAAATTTACCCAAGTGTCTGGACAATAGAAATCCATTTGGAAATAATTTGAACTTGAAATCTCAAAACTGTTTTCAATTTAAAACACAATGTTTCAAACCATCCATCAGTAAATAAGCACAGAATACCATTATATACCCAACTCTGTTCCTGGGAGATGTGGTGATAGAAGAGGAAAACTTTCTTACCTTTCAAAGGTTTAAGCCCACACAGGAAAAGTTCACACAAACAACTTAAAAACACTTAAAAAATATTCTATTAGCACATGCAAAGTAATTTCGTGCCAAAGACAAACGCCCTGTGGCAATGTGAATGAAGAGCTATTTCACACACTCTGTATAGATGTGGGAACACAGCTAATAACTTCAACAAGGTCCACCCTAGGTTATTACAGTTTTTGTGATTTCAGTTCGATCATGAAAACAAATCTTATAATTCAAGGAATTAAGACTTTGTTGATAGTATTCACATTATCAAGTTCTTAAAAGAAAGCAGACTATGTTGCAATTAAAAATCCTAACATACAAAATGAGACAATGTATTCTTTAATTCTATATGTATAATGTCTTCTATGTTTCTATAATTTTTTGCCTCCAAGAGTTAGACCTTTTTTTTTTTTTTTCCAGGTAGTGGCAAATGTTTTTATTAAACCCTGAATTCATTTACCCTGGGAGGTAGGTGTGTATTTTCAACTTCATAGTGAAATAAAGCATGTACCTTGTGCTTCACAGAAGAAGGCTCTGAAGCAGCTCTGCTCAGGATTTGACCCTATAGGCACACTCCCAGCCACTGTCCCCTTGTGCAAGCTTCCCAGGGTCCCTCCCACCCCGGCCATCTGGTGGGTGCCAGGCATTTCCCATGCACCAAAAACCATTTGGCAAGGTTACTTCCAGAGAGTCTCTCAAACCTTAAAACTCTCAGTTCAATGCGAAGAGACTATATATGTCTTTATGATATCATTGCTATTATGTTTTAATTATTGTTTACCTCCATTTCCTCTATATAATTAGGAGACGAGGGCATTTTGTTAAATGCCTATTTATTAGTGACTGGCCAAGGACTACTTTTCTTGAACTTCTAAAATAGCAGAATTTTTACCACATTATTTAACATTTTAATAATCAAGTCCATCCTACCTCACTCCTGAGTGCCACTGACCTTTAGTTCTACAGGATTATTAGGAAATGTTCTCTCAGACATTGTGGTTACGTGGTGCCGAATCCACTGGATGAGGTAGTTCACCATATTCTGGTATTCAATCCATTTGACTTCCACATCCTACAACAATATAATAACAGAAAAGGCACCTGTCTATAGATAATAATATTCGTATCAAACACAATTTAATCAGAGGTTACTATGTGAATTTACATCTGGAAGCCTGACAGAGACACCTGGCTAAATGTTTTCTTACTTTCCACATAGTCCCAGGCCTTTCCACATAAACAGCTTTAAATGCACTGTCAACACTGGAGCCTAAGACTAGCCTAACAAGTGCTGATTCTGACCTAGAACCGTGGCTGCCTGACGCACTGTGGAGAGAAGGGTCCTGAGGCAGCATCCAAGCGCAGCAGAGAAAACTTCCACAGTCAACTTGCCAGAGGCTCAAGGAGGGAGAATGATAGCTTGCATAAGCCAAGTTAGTTGCCACTTTGCCAACCTTTTTAGACCTAAGTCCACTGTATATATAAAATTCAGAAGAGCTACAGATTATGTAATAAATTAGGAATGAAAACTATAGGAAATGCCTATGATGAGATTGTTCAAGGACTCATTTATCAAACTTTGTAAAAATTGAGGAAACCATAAGGTTGCCAACTGTTACATTCAATTAAGAGTGTGATGAGTGCTCATCATGTTCAAAACATTGTGCTAAGTATTATAATAAAAATATAATGCTTTAAGGCCTAATTAATGCCTAGTATGACCGTTACTATCTACATAGTGATGCAAGAGAGATTCAACATATAAACTGCTGAACAAAATGAAAAGTAATATTTAAGTGTTGAAATAACCGAAACAGGTAGTATATGCTAAGAGTTGAGATAAGAGTCATATAAGCATAAGTGTGCATAAAATGGTCACTAAGGGCTTCTTGGGAGAGGGAGTCCCTGAGCAGTTCAGAAACTTCTGGTAAATAATTGTGTGTGTGTGTGGGGGGGGGGGGGGGGGCGGCAGAAAAGCCTGCATAGAAAACAGGCTTTTCCAAATGATTCTGCAATAGAAACGCCCCTGCCTGCTACCAGCAAGCAGTTCAGGTTGAGATGCCACAGCTAAAACTGAAGGCAAGCTGAATTAATACATGCAGAATTTTGAATGTCAGAATATCTAGACTATATTTAACTTTGCAAGCCATGTGAAGCCACTGAAAGTTTTCAAGCTAATTTGGCAACCATGTGCAGTTTACAGGAAGAGAAAAATAATGGAAGATGGAAACCCGTAAGAAAGCTGTCATCCTGGTTCTAGGGTGAAGGCGTAAGAGTCAGGAATGGGGTGGAGGTAGTGAGACAACAGAGCAAGGAATGGCCACCAGAAACACCCTCAAAAAGCACTCAACAGTGAGTCATCGGAGCATTGCACTGAATGAGAGAGGATGAACAGGAGCAAGTTACCTAGGGATCAAAAGAGTACAGAAGACCTTTGAGAGAAAGAACAAGAGAAAGAGAATGGAATAAGTCCAAACACAGCACACACAGGTGAAGTAAAAGACTGGAAAATGGAGCTTACCAAGAAGAGCTCCAAAGTCTTCAAAGTAAAATTTTTTTAAATGGTACCAGAAAGGAGGAGGGGAGAAGCTCAGGGTGAGGGGTGCTTATACCCAAGTGTATAACGTGTATAGGTGCATAAGCACCTGTTAGTATGACCATTAAAAATGCATGAACTGAATTACACGAACCTTGGCAAATTGTAGACTCATAAAGAGTCCAAAGTGATGTGTCATACCTTGACCTGCTAGCAAAGTAGCTCTGTCAATTTGGCAAAATTAATAACCTTCTTTTGGGTCCCACTGTTAAACCAACACCAAGCCAACTGCTCTCATGGAATCATATAAGTTCATAATTTGACATTGACTTTAAATGTGAGATATTCTATACAAATACATCAAATAGAGCAGTTATAAAATAGCAGGAAGTCAAAAATGAAAAATCTCCAGCCCTGGCTGGTAGCACAGTGGATGGGGCACCAGCCTGCAAACCCAAAGGTCACTGATTCGATTCCCCAGTCAGGGCACATGACCAGGTTGCAAGCCAGGTCTCCAGCCAGGTCCGTAGCTGGAGGCAGGTGAAAGGGAACCATACATTGATGGTTCTCTCCCTCTCTGCCTCTCTCCCTTACTCTCTTTCTTTCTGGATACAATAAATAAAATCTTTTAAAAAAAAGGAAAAGAGCTGGCTGGTAGCACAGTGGATAAGGTGCCAGCCTGCGAACCCAAAGGTCGCAGGTTCAATTCCCCGGCCAGGGCACATAACAAGGTTGCAAACCAGGTCTCCAGTCAGGTCTGTGGCTGGAGGCAGGTGAAAAGCAACTATACATTGATGTCTCTCCCCCTCTCTGCCTCTCTCCCTTCCCCTCCTTCTAAAAATAATGAAATAAAATATTTAAAAAAAAAAAAAAGAAAAGAAAATCTCCAAAACTCAGGGGTTTATAGCTATTTTTTATAAAATGACAGGTAACTCTGAGCAGCCTATTACATGATACAGAACACATTTTTTGTTATATTTTAATCTTAATGGTGAACTGCAGTATCAGTTTAATAAATAGCATATTAACTCAAACTTCTTAAATGTTTGATATTTAAGAATGATTTTTTAAAAAGCACTGGGCATTGCTGGATGAGAAGCCTCTAGTTTGGAGAAGTCAATACTCACGTTTGCACTGATGCCTTCACCACCTTCAGGGACTTTGGGAAAGGCATCATAGAGAGATGACACATACGTTATTACTGACTTTTCATCAGGAGAGGAAACATCAACATCTAAAAGCAGCAACATAAATTATTTCAAAATACTGAGAGATTACTCCCAACCAAATGCTCAGTCTACATCTAGTCAGGGCAACAACCTACCTTCTGGATCCAGAAGTCTGATAACACCGATTTTTTCTGCCACATAAAAAGCGTGCTCTAAATTTGCAAGGTTGCTTTGAACAGCAACAGTGTTCATGTCTATCAGGTCCGGCCTAGGAAAGAATTCATTGTGTAAATTACTTTTCTCATGTGCCAATTCAGCATGGTATTTACATGCGTCTCTATTCATATAGCAACTGCTGCAAATATTAATACTAAGCTCATGTTAAGGAGATTTCATCACACGTTACATACCTCTCTCAAATTTTGCGTGGCAAAGGCAAGTGTGATGAGAAAAATATAAAAATGTGAATGTGTATAACTTTCAGAAAGGTTTACAAATCCCTCGTAATCAGCATCTGTATGACTATCTGCCCCATCCAACTCATGTAATTTCCACTACTCAACAGCATCCTTCCCAACCAGCACTCTCGCAATGTCTCTGCCCAAACACAAAGGCTGACATTCCGTTCAATGCCATGCCCATCACATCCCCCATCCAGGAACTCCTTCCCTGTCACTGTTGCTTCTACAATCCTATTCATCCTTGCAAGCATGGATCAAGCCCCACCTCCCCTCAGTTTTCTCTCTGTTCCCTGAACTCCTTTTACTCCTGGGCCTGTGTCAGTCAATTTGGCATTTATAATAATCATTATGCTTCCTTGCCCTCTGAATTCACTGTTTCTTCATATGCCTCCACATCTTTGTTCCTCCCAACTGGTCAATACCAGGATGGCAAGGACCAAGTATTAATACACATTTGTATATCACCCTTCTGCTGAGATAAAGAGTGGCATATACTTATGGGCATTCAACAAATACTTACAGGTTGGTAAATAGGTTGGTACTTAGGAATTTGAATCATAAACTAACTAAACAAGCATTAGTTTGTACCTTCACAAACATGCATATGTCCACACACACAAATCCACACTTCACACCTCCATCTTCATGTCTTTCTAATTTGTGAGACTTGCTGATATTCTAAACCACAAGGATGCCTAGCTCTGTCTATGGGTGTCAAGAAAAGACTTCTAAAATACTCCTTAATTTAGGAGGCAAAATATGGCAGCTGGAAACTTGACCAAAGGTCAGAAGCTAGTCAGGAAACTTTCATCTCAAAAATAAAGCATTAAAAGGATGCAGGAACAAATGTGGAAATGGCAAAGCCTTCAAAAAGAGTGGCACCCAGTCCCCAATCACTGGGTTAGAAGCTTCTAAGCTTCTAAGTGGAGCCTCTGTACATCCACAGCATTGTGGTTTAACTGCAGAGAAGGGGAGGGCTCAGGGGCAGTATGGAACAAATGAAATGCACATTATTTTGAATATTATTTGGAAGGTCGTCTACATGAGAAGCTCTTTGAAAATATACCACTAATCTTAGGAAGATAAACAGCAATTTGTACTCCAATGTTTCTCTGAAGAGAATGCAGACTTCCCAAGAAATCTAGTTGCAGTTTTACTGCTCTTTGAAGTGATCATTACTTTGAATTGTAGCTACCATCACCCACCTACTTATTTCCCAGGAAATGATTGGGAAATTCTTTCATGTTTTTCACATGTTACCAATTTGATCACTAAAAAGTGATCTCACATTTATTACAAACAATAAATCCATTGATAACAATATAAGAGTTAAGTGACACACCTCTAGAAATAACTATTTTTATTCACATAAAAGCATTTTTTCCACATGGACCCATTTTGAAAAATCTGCCAACTTCAAAATTACTAAACAGGTGTGTATAACAGTCTAGACAAAAACAAATATCTAAAGTTCAAAAAACTGTTTTGCTTCCATAAAGTTCACAGATTTTGAAGAAATAAAAAGCAGCCTTTCTGAGTTTGCCAAATCTCCCAACAAGAAAGAGCATGTTGTTTTGTGAACCCTGCCATTAGCAAAGAAAGGAAACACTGAGTAATCCCAGACAGGATGAATAAAGCCATTGAATAATCAAGTTTTTGAGCAAGAGAATAAAACATAAAACTTCGTTCTGAATGACACAGTCATTTCAGCACAAAGCAGCTGTATAAATGCATGAGTTTGGATAAGTCACCTCTTTATCATGACAGTTAACACTTTAATGGAGCAAAAACTAAAATGGTTTTCCGCCATTTAAAAAAATCGTGGAAGCCAAAATTAGGCAAGAGTGGAAAAGGATACACTTTAAAAACCACTATGAAAAAGTAAGAACCTGAACATTTTCAAAACCCTTTCTCTCCCCAGTCACCTCCTAACAGCTTGGTTATTTTCAGTCCTCATGCCACTTTGCCTCTATTTGTCTAGAGCCTCCAGAAATGGTACATGTTGTGACCTGTCTACCTTCCTTCTCTCTTCATAGTTTTACTGGGATAGCATTATCTTTGAAAAATTCAGCTATTTTCCACATAAAGATGATGGGTTTCATTGCACTGTGATATATCTATCCTCTTTGCGTAACATTAACAGGAAGTTTCAGATTCCACTAACCAAGGATTACACGACACTGCTAGCATGCAGAAGACAGAAGCCATGTTTTTGTATTACGGTTTAGATAGTTGAGCATTAACAATTCTGATTTCCCTGGTTTTTGGAAACCTTTCAAAATCATACACTATTAATCCTTGGCCACCTAAAATAATATCTAATAGTTCTTTTATGAAAAAGAGGCCATCCTAACTCTTGTGTGAATTCTGTGGTGAAGCAATCTTTTCTAAATGACTCAATCATCACAGATTCCAATTTTTAAAAACATATTTATATGCTATCTTTTTCTATAAATTATTAAAAATAGCTTACAAAAAGTGAAAATGTAAAAAAAACATAACAAATTTTAAATTAGAAGTAGACAACCAAAACAGGCTATAAGATAAAGTTTCAAATAAGGCCAAAAAGAAAACATCATCAACGTGCATTCTTAGTGCCCTTAATTTGTTCTAAAAATATAGGACAAAAAGGTACCCAAAATGGCTATTTCCATAATGCAAAATAATTTTGGATAAAAGTAATACTTATCTTTCATACAACATACATCTTTGAAAAGTATTTTCCAGCTGTGCCTATTATAGTGGATAGGCACATAACCAGGTTGCAAGCCAGGTCTCCAGCCAGGTCTATAGCTGGAGACAGGTGAAAGGCAACCATACATTGATGTCTCCTTCCCTCTCTGCCTCTGTCCCTTCCTCTCTCTCTAAAAATAATAAATAAAATCTTAAAAAAAAGTTTTTTAAGTATTCTCCATAGATAAAATAGGCATGTTATTAAATATCCACACTCATGCATACACATGCATCTGTATATGTGTATATGTATATGGATACATGACAGATAACCAAACTAGCAAAACATTAAAATTGCATAAGAATTCTAGTCGCCCTGGCCAGTTCCCTTAGTTGGTTAGAGCTTTGTACTGATGCGCCAAAACTGTGGGTTTGATCCACATATAAGAATCAATCAATGAATGCATAAATAAGTGGAACACAAATTACCATCTTTCTTTCTCTCCTTCCCACCCTCTCTCTCTTTCCATCTCTCTCCCTTCCTCTCCCTCTCTTGTCAATGAAACATTTTCTTTAAAAAAGAAAAAGCTTTTCTTGGTATAGACACTTCAAAGTAACTTTTTAGTCTTCACTTTATGAATGTATTAGTTAACATGAGAATTACATACAATCTTAAAAGAAAATGTGATCATAGTTCATAATATGGTACTACATATCTGAAAATTGCTGAGAAACCCTAGTAATTTCTTCACAAGAAAAAAAAATTTTTGTAACTATGACAAGTGATAGATGTTAACTAGATTTATTATACTGGTCATTTCACAAATATACAAATATTGAATAATTATGCTGTACACCTGAAACTAACACAGTTTTATATGCCAATTACACCGTTTTTTTTTAATCTGCAATACTATAGAGAAGTGTAATAAGACAAACATGACGCAGACATAAACACAAATGTGCCTACTGTCTTATGCCCTCAGTAAAAGACAGTAACCCTTTTAACTCTTTTTCAGTATTGATTTTTATTGGTTAGACTTAGAGGAAAAAGAACACATTTAAAGTTGGGGTGGGGGACATTTCATGTTAGCCCAACTCTTGAATACATAGTAAATTATGAAGTCTGGAATAGATAACATTTAGTAACATTTCAAAAATCAAAGGCATTTAGCCCTGCCTGGGGTGGATCAGTGGATTCAGTGCCACCCTGAGAACCAAATGGTCACGGGTTCAATTCCCAGTCAGGGCACATGCCTGCATTGCAGGCCAGATCCCCAGGTGGAGGTACGCAACAGGCAATCACACACTGATGTTTCTCTCCCTTCCCCTCTCTCTAAAAAGAAATGAATTGACATCTTTTAAAAAAAGAAAAGAAATAAAAAGCACTTAAACTTTGTGATTTGAAATATCTGATCATACAATGGGCAACAATTCCCTTTCTCAATTAGAAAAAAGGATAAAAAATGCAGAATGGTGGTTGCTAGGAGCAAGATAAGGGGAGGTGTTGTTTAAGGGATATACTATCTCAGTTTTGCAAGATGGGAAGAGTTCTGGAGCCGGATGGTGGTGCTAGTTACACAACCATGAGAATGTACTTAATGTCACTTTACTGTACACTTAAAAATGATTAGGATAATAAATTTTGTTTAAAATATTTTACCATAATTAAAATATATTTTTTAAGGCACTTTTTGCATATATGAGAGTAAAGGCTATATTGATATGAAAAAAGAAGTTAAAGGATGTGATTCAAGTATCCTGTGCTTTAGTCCTAATTTGCTCTCTTAACTTAGAACACTAATCCAGAAACCTGTGTCTTGGTTCCCACCTACAAAAAGTGAAAACTAGGAATGACAGAAAATCAGGAACTACAAGAATCATTTAGAATCCCAGTTACCCCTAGGGAGCATCTGGAAATAATGTATGGGGGGCAGAGAGAGGGTATTTGGGCTGCTACTGCCATAAGGTTTGAAGAATCTAATTGATTTGCCCAAGATGTCAAGAGAGGAGTCATGTGGAAGTACTTGTGAAACTAAGTATAACAAGCAATGTAGACAGGCTATAAAGAACGTAAACCTAGCATATAAACAAAGGAAAGAAAATATAATTGGAAAAGGCAGAACTTGGTGCTTTGGTATGCTAATTATAAATAATTCTTCCCAGTCAATAAGCTATCAAGTTCACTCATTTTCTTCATATTTAACAAGCATCTACCATGTGCTTGGGCATGAGGCTCTTACATTGTAGTCACTGTGAACTGTATATGGAGAGCTCAGGGCTCCAAAGGGAGCTTGTGAGTAAGCCAGGAGAAAGCCTGGCAGAGAGAACCCAGGCAGAAGGCACCAGCAGGCATGTGCTCTACACCTAGAGACAGCATGATTACAAGGGGACCAATGCATGGATGAGTGGCCAGCAGCAAGGGGGACATGGTGCAAGATGAGGTGAGGTGGGTGGCAGTGTCCAAGATGATGCAGAATCTCATGAATTTCTGCCCTGGTCAGGTGGCTGAGTTAATTAGAGCATCATCCCATACACCAAAAGGCTGCAGGTTCAATCCCCTTCAGGACATGCATGGGAGGCAACCAATCAATGTTCCTCTCTCATCTCTCTCTCATCTCTCATCTCTCATCTCTCTCTCTCTCTCTCTCTCTCTCTCTCTCTCTCTCTCTCCCCTTCCCCCCCTTCCTCTCTCTCTAAAAACAATAAACATAACCCCAGGTGAGGATTTACAAAAAAGAATCTTCTGCAAAGATTTTGAACATTTTTATAAGAACTACAGAAAACAATTAAAATGCATTAAGGAGAGTTATAAGAGATTAAATAATCAGATCTGAGGTCAGAAGGAGAAATTAAAGATTTAAAGGGTGAAAACGTCCTCACAGGATCCAGGTACTTGCAAAAGAAGGCCGTAGCAGTGGGGCCAGGTGATACTTAGGTCAAATCCACAGAATATAGTTTTGTAACACCGGTGAAAGTAACAAGGCGTGTAGGCATGGATGACAGTCAACAGAGAGAAAAGAAAGTTGAACAGACAACATTGAAAAACTTCGTGGAGCCTGCAAAGGGAACTGAGCAGGAACGGCCCAAGAAACCAGAGGGAAAACCAGGGGAGTGTAATGCTATAATGCTGAAGATAAAGAGTATTTCAAGAAGAAAAGACAGGTAAAGAGAATCAAATATTGAGAAATAAGAAAGATGAGATCTGAAGAATGTCCATAGGATTTAGCCACATAGAAGCCTTTTCATGGGCCTACAAGTGTTTCAATGGATTATGGTGCCGGGAACCAGGCTACAGTGGGTTGAGGAATAAGTAGGAAGTAAAGAAATAAAAACAGAGTGTATAGACAACTCTTTTGAGAAGTCTGGCCTTTACGGAAAGGAGTAACGTAAGGCAGTAAATGGAAAAAATCATGGGGGTGGGGGCAGGTGAACAAAGACGTTCCAGTGAGCTCAGTGAGCTCCAATCCAATGAGAAAGATCTGTTGGGAGAGAAAAGTTTAATAGAATGAGAAAGAAGGTTTAGGGGCAAAGGTTGAGATGGACTCCAGAACACAGTGGGAGGGGATGGGGAAAGAAAGCCATCTACCAAAGTCTAGCTTTCTCAGTGTGCTTCATAGCTTGGGTATAAGCACACACAAAGCAGATGGCTGCGCTCATGTGGGGTCAGGCTTTCCCAGGAAATTAGCATGCTCTCTGAAGCTTGCCAGGAGCTAAAAAGAATTCTGTGACAGTTTAACAGAACAAAAAACTCACTCCCTTTACCTACAGGTCAGTCTTAGAACAACTGCTTTACTCCAGCACACAACTCATCAACTCGTACATGAAGTCACGTATGCCACTTAACATCTGCTCTTCCATAAATCACACAAAAAAATATTCATTAAATATGCCTCACTTATCCTATGATGGCAGAGCAGTTCCCATAACAAATTCCTGAAGATGACTGTTTGGATTAAATCATGTTTGGGCTTAGCATACTCTTACTGTCCTTATTGGTGCACAAAGCATCTCACCTTCCCACCCCACCCCCGAGGAATAAAAAAATATCTGTAACATGCGCCTCCCTTCTCCTCCCCGCAGATAAATATGAACTTGCAGGAGACTCACCCACAGTTACGTAACTAGGTGTAGACATTCTTTTATGCTCATATTTGGACACATATTGATGAAGGAAACACAGCCAAAAACTCCAAGGAAACAAGCTATGAAGGTAATTTGCCCTTTTCTCAAAACTAGATGCCTGCATTTCCTTCAAATATTCTTCCAATTTTGTTTTACAAACTGACTCTCTACTGACAACAAGGGAGAAAGCAAAGAATGAGTAGCATTAATTTACAGCAAGCTTTATTAGTCCCTCAGGACTGGAATCTCACAGCCTCAGAAATTAAAAGATACTTAATAAACTATGACGCACTTTGCAAACAATCAATACTATAACAGCCTCATAGATTTTAATAAATGCAGAAAATTATATTGATTCTGATGAAGTAACTCCTTCAGTGCCTACACTTTCATAAACTTAGGAAAGTAAATTATATGTAAGCTTTAATGACTACAAGATAAACACCATCATCGCTCTCCAACCCCCAACCCACTCCCACCCAACAAAAGGAAGTGGCTAGGTTTATTTTTTATTCTGGTAGGGAAAGAAATTGAACTACTTCATAGGAATCTACGAATGGGTCAAAATAAAAGAGTGCCATGATGAAATAGATGAAGCTATCCAAGAAAAGTAGATGGACAGATCACATTATCTGCTGCTTCTGCAATCCAGGAAATCTGAATGTAAGAGAAGGTAAGAATGCTGACAGAAAACAGGATGGAGGACGAACAGGTCGGCTGTCAAGGAAGGGCAGTCTGCCATCAAAGCCCACCCATCCTGAGCTTACGGTACAGTCACATGCCCTGTCACTCATGGAGCAGCAGCAGCCCAGAGGGTGGGACGCCGACATTCATGACATACTCTCTAAATCTCTAGCATAGTGGTGTTATCGCAAAACAGCCCCCACTGCTGACATTCTTTTTAAATGATGGAATCATTCAGATTGGCCAACTTATTTGGCCATTTTCCCCACTAAACCTTTAACATATACATGTTTAGACTAACAGCTTGCACAACATACACAGGGAAACACAGATCTGCAATTTCAGCTCCAGCATATACTTTAAGAGCTGAAGACAAATCAAAGCAGAAATTTAAATTACGAGATTGCAATTAACAAATAAAGGAACTGTTTCTAAAAGGCATCATGGAGGGGAAACAGTACAGAAAGGGTATATATCAATCCTACTCTTAGCATACAATTGAGACATATGTCTTAAAAATTTTAATGTAATATCCTTTGACCTAGCAATTCTACTTTTAGGACCTTATCCTACAGACACAGTCATACATCTGCACAAAGACACATACAAAGCCCAATCCAATATTTTTACATAGCAAATAACATAATGTCCATCATAATGTACTATTAAATACATTACTTTACATCCATGTAGTAGAATACTATGCATTTAAAAGGATAAGGTAAATCCATTTGTTCTGATATGGTAAAATGTCTAAAATAAATTAAGAGAAAATAAACAATAATGCAAAATAACATATACTATTCTCCCTTTATATTTATATGTTCAAGACTAGGTGCTGCCCTGGCTGGTAGCACAGTGGATAAGGCACCGGCCTGCAAACCCAAAGGTCGCAGGTTCGATTCCCCCGCCAGGGCACATAACAAGGTTGCAGGCCGGGTCTCTAGTCGGATCTGTGACTGGAGGCAGGTGAAAAGCAACCATACGTGGATGTCTCTCTCCCTCTCTGCCTCTCTCCTGTCCCCTCTTTCTAAAAATAATAAAATAAAATCTTAAAAAAAAAAAAAAAGACTAGGTGCTTATATAAATTAGACCTCAATAAAGTTGAACTCTTCCTCCCAAAAAGAAAAAAACAGACGTCTGTATATGCATTGAAAATTTCTAGAAGAATATGAAAGAAACTTAACAGCAATTGCCTCAGAAATCAGGGGGAAGGAAGGAAATCACATTTCGATACAAACCTTTTTACTCTAGTTGAGTGTTTTACATTAATGTATTTTCAGTAGGTTGCTTTTGGTTTTTTAATCACAGGTAACAGGGAAAGTAGCAAGACATTCCTGTGGCACGGAATGCCTGCTGTAGAAGCTGCCTCTGTGGTGAAGACAGCCAGGTGAGCCATCTCCCAGTCACCGTAGGGTCACTTTCTCAATTTTCTAACTCCAAAAATGGAACTATGTGAATTCTGCCGATGCCTTACTTATTATCTATAAGGAACTACTTCGTATTATTAGTATTATAGAGAATCATTATTATTATAGAGAATTTCTGCAAATTAACCCCTGCAACAGGGCCAGGAACATAGAAAAAATGTAAAATAAGTAGATATTTCCTCTACATGCCAAATTGCACCCCAAAATGGCATGTGAACATATACATAGAGATACACCAGAAACGGTCACCGGGTGCAAACACAGACTTGTACACCTTACTTGCGTGCCGATGTGATACACTGCAAGCAGTGCGTGTGAACTCTAAGGATTTAACTTTGTGATAATGGTTAGAAGTCAATCATTTATGCTCTCAGAGTTCAAGTGTTTTGAATTATTTGGTAAGGTAAATAAGCAATTTGATTTTGCCTCACAAACTGAAATGTGTACTTGTAACTTGTAAAAAATTTCTAACCCACAGGATGCTCTATCTGTTCCTAGACCATGGCCACACAATCCAGAGTCCCTACCTGTATGTGTGAGCACACACAGGCACACACTTACACATCCATGTACCTCCGGGCTCTGAGGATAAGAATCACCTAGTCAACACTAATTCAACTTCCTATGGGAACATTTCAAACCCCAAAGGGCCTCCTTGCTGTATTAAACCAGCCCAATCCAGTTTAGCCAGGAAGGTGTGACTGAATCCAAGCCTGTGGTTGAATCACAGGCCTCCAGGACAGACTATTAAACAAGATGATTCTGACCACAGTCTTATAGTCTAACCTTCCCAATTACAACATCTTTAAACATTTAAAATAATGAAATGTGATGGTCTCATTAACTTATAATTCAAAAGGCAAACAATGAACAAAATAATAGCTACCTTCCCAACTATACACTCAGACACGTGAAAAATTCCTAGCTGCCTAATTAGAAATTACTTAAAAGGCATGCTCCTGAATACAACCAATTTCAAAATGTAGAGTCTTACTTGGGCAATATATTTAAAACATGCTTTTGAAAAGAATGCCAGGGGCCTTAAAAGGAAAATTAATTAAATGAATGGGATGCATTAAAAACAAGACAAGCAGAAACGAGTAAACAGAAATAATTTTTCTTCAAAACACCCCCCCAACCCCCAGGCATTTTAGTCTTGACACACTCGGTATATTTTCCTATCGCCACCTTCGGTTCATCCAGCCCCACTGCACATTTTGTACTATCCTCTCTGGCCCGAGGGTCACGTTCATGTTCACGCCTGCTCAGGCAAACATGTTTCCACACTCCAAGATGCTGGGTACTGCTGTTTTGGAACTTGGCTTTCATCACTGTTCTAGGGTAGATATCCATTTGGAGAAACTGATAAAGTAAGACAAGTCAGGAGCTGAACTTCTAGTTGGAAGACAGCATTTTATTTCCCTCAGAAAGAAAAAAAAGTCCATTTTACTGATGCTAAAGCACACTTTAAAATAAGAGCACTGAACTATCTGTTGAACCTTCTGCTTGTAACATCTAACCTCTAAGAAACATGGACAACTGGAATTTTACTCCTCTATCTCTATCTTAACCCTTGTTGACTCATTCATCTACTGGTGTTTAGTGGATACTCCTAAATCCCTTGGCTATTGGTACTCGGTTCATTCTACTTTATCCTCTCTTGCTTTAAGCTCCTCACTTATCAAATACTTTTGTGACATCCTTTTGATCTAAGTCCATCAAATCCAGTCTTTCTTGTTAGTCTGTTCAATGAAAATTAAGGCTAGGGGCAAATTGAGGACTATTTACCTAAGATCTCTTACCAGCTGTGGTTTTCAGTGAAAAAAAAAAAATTTAATATGCTTTAAAGAAAATTCAAACTATACAAACAAAACAAGCAGAAACTAGTACAGATATGTGGTATTTTTATTATTTGAACCCTTTCCATTGAAAACTGAATATAAATAGACATTCCTAGAAAGTATTAGGAACACAACTTCCTAAGACAATTAATAGAACAAAATAATGCATTTATCAATGACCTATTTAAATAGAACCAATAGGACTATCTCTTGTAATCTCTTCCACTAAATCATTTTATTAAATGTTCTCTCATTCTTATTACCCCTACATAATCCAGTGACTTCATCCTCTTTGGGAAACATGACATACTAAAACTATAGAACCGTTCATTTGTGACTTTTCTTTTACTAATTCTAAGGGCTTTCCATGTTCCCTTACTTACAATTTTCCTCACTACATTAAGAGTTGTTATGGCTGGTGGCACAGTGGATAAAGCACCAGCCTGCGAACCCAAAGGTCACTGGTTTGATTCCTAGCCAGGGCGTATCACCAGGTTGCAAGCCAGGTCTCCAACTAGGTCCATAGCTGGAGGCAGGTGAAAGGCAACCATATATTGATGTCTCTCTCCTCCCTGCCTCTCTTCCATCCCCTCTCTCTAAAAATAATAAATAAAATCTTAAAAAAAAAAAAAGTTGTTGTTGATGCTATTTTCATAGATGGCTAATTTAAGTTAAGCAATCAACATTATCCCTCATCAATTTCTTACGAGGAACAAAGACCTTAGCTGGCAGTTATATATAGTTCTATTCATTTAGTCATTTCTTTAATTCATTAAGAATTTTCATATATCTTTGCTGAATATCATTAATCTTCAAGGTTGCAATATCACAGCAGTTCTAGTCATTTCATTTCTTGATATCTAGTTTGCCCACAGGAAATTATGTAATTACATAGTAGTATGAGTATATGAGTTGAGAATCCAAAGCAATCAATCATCTATATTACTTACTTATATTTTTATATACTAATAGAAAAAGAGAGGGGAAAGGAGGGAGAAAGTGAGGAAGAAAAACATCAATGTGAGAGAGAAACATCAATTGACTACCTTCCATAAGCTCCCTGACTGGGGGCTAACCCTGCAACCCAGGATGTGCCCTGACGGGGAATCGAACCCGACAACATTTCAGTTTGCAGGATGATGCCCAACCAACTAAGCCACCCCAGGTGACTGTGTAATCACCTACACAATTCTAACAGTATTTGATGTTGAGCATGTTAGTTTCCTTTGGAGCCTCAGCTTAATAATTTAATAATTTGCTAATTTAATAAATTGATAAAATGGAGAAGTGCCATCTATTTCACAGGCCTGCGATCATTTTAAAGGCTACCACATATTTTAAAAAGCTTGTCAGAAACAGATACATGGTCAATATTTATTCTGCATATATTTCAGGGATACTACTATGTAATAGTTACTTTCTTTTTACCTTCATGGGTCATTATTACAGTACAATATCCATAAATTAGTATCATTATATGGATTTCTCTTCATTTTTATTTTACTTTGAAGAAACAAGAATAATAAAAAATTAAGTTTTCTATGGTTTTCTATGGAGTATTTAAAATTAATTAAATTATTAGTAAAGTACCACTTACCAGGGTCACATTCTCACTACCCTTAAAAATCATATTATATAAGGGAACAATAAAAATATGCTAGAAAATCTAAATTAATGCACTTAATAACATTTGACAGTACTCATAATAACACAAAATCTGAAGAATGTTATGACTCTGTTCCCATTTCAGATCAATATTTCTACATTTTTAGACCATATGTAGTAGACAGAATTCTTATTAAATCATTTTACAAATAATATGGTAATACTTCTACATGACAGATATTATCTACTGTCCTTCTAACCTCCAGAGAAGCCTTTCACATTCCATCTGGGGCAGCAGACATGCTGTATAGGGGCCATTGTATCCCCTTCTGTCCACTGTGGCCGACACAGGGCTCTCCAGCTGAGCCCTCACTTGCACTCAATATCCTTCTCAACAAAGCTTTCCCTGTGGTTAGGCTTGATAACTGAGTAGAAACAAACTCCATGTGCCAGAAGTCAAATGAAATTCTTATTAATAAGAAAACTTTTTATCTAAAAACATATACCAAAAGCCCAATACATTACAAAATTTTTGCAAATAATAATCCAGTAAAAACAACTGTAAAGTAAATGCATTACTGCCTAATATCCAAGTATCTACTTACAGTAACTTTTCAATGGTTTATAACTTTGTCTCTTTTGTTTTGAGAGTAAATCAAGACATTCAACAGTGAAAACTATGTGTAGTTCAACCTCATCCATCCTCTTACACAAGCTAGAAGAAAAGTACTCAGTGGTGAGTTTTTTTTTGGTTTTTTGTTGGTTTTTTTTTTTTTTTTTTCTTTTGAGTAAAGGAAGGCCCAAGGGCTTTAATTAAAATACAGTTCTACAGATGAAAAGTTACTTATAGTGAAAAAAAAAAAGTAGTATTTTATGAGACACAGAATAACTTAACAAAACTTCAGCAACAAATGACTTTTCTAAGAGTTAAACCTGACATTCAGTATTTTTATAATGAATTCTAACAAAGGAAAACAAAGCAAACTAAGAAATTAAAGCTCAAAGTTAAAGCTAAACAATTTTCTAAAATGGCCACTCTACCACAATAAAACTTTAAAACAAATAACATTCATAAGATCCAAATTATCCCATTAAGCAATATAAGCTCTATAACATTAAACTTCCCCGGGAAATTTTAGGGTCTTTGACATATACATTGACTTTTTTAAGTACTTAGGAGAAAAACGCACAGCATGCATATACTAATTTGTACTTCTAAGCCTTCATTAATATTGCAGAACCTGCAGATCATTGTTTTTAAAAGTCAATTATTTGAGAATAGCTAGCTTCTAAATGTTTTGCTTCTACCTAAAAGACTTCAAAGAAGAGAGCACAGCACACCCTCAAAAATGCATCATGATATAAATAGTGAAGTACAACAATCCAAAGATTTTTATTCAAAGACCCAGAAGATCTAATCATCTCAGGTGCAGAATGTGTCCAGCTGACACAGGCCTCTGACGGCCGCATATTGTAAGTCACATGGGAAGTGCAGTGTGATAATCACAATGTCTGTAACCACAAACCATCCTGTTGTTGCTACTCAAAGAGATCTGATTTTTTTTTGTTTTATTTTTATTTATTAATTTTTTTAAAAGATTTTATTTCATTATTCTTAGAAAGAGGGGAAGGGAGACAGGCAGAGAGGGAGAGAGAGACATCAATGTATGGTTGCTTTTCACCTGCCTCCAGCCACAGACTTGACTGGAGACTTGGTTTGCAACCTTGTTGTGTGACCTGGCTGGGGAATCGAACCTGAAACCTTTGGGTTCGCAGGCTGGCGCCCTATCCACTGTGCTACCAGCCAGGGCTGAGATCTGATATTTTATTCTGGACAAGTGTAGTCCAGCTGATCCTGGTTTTTCTTAATACAGCAACCTACACCTACTCTACTGAAATGTTATTCCATAAAGAAAACAGACTGTTACAGTGTTTAAAAGGGATTCCTGGGGGTGAGACTGATTTCAGTTTTATAGATGCTAAAATTCCCAAAGTAAAAGAGAGAGAGAAGAAAGGGACTAGAAGGAAATATATAAAGGGAAAAGAGAGGAGAAGCAAAAAGGAGGATTTCATATTAGACAGAGCAGGAGTAAAAAAAAAAAAAACAGTTCTGTGATTTAGCAGTGTGGCCTCAGCAAACTTGAGGTCTCTGTAAAAGTGGGAAAGGAACACTTCCTGTTTTATAGGATTGTTGGGAGATCAAAATGACATAACTCATGGAATATGCATGTACAGAATACCTAATATGTAGAAAGTTATCAAAATATTAACTGTTCTGTTATTATTATGTTATTGTAATCAAAGAAGCTTGTCAGTTTCATGAATTATTGCTTAGGTTTACTCTAGGAAGATACTCAGTTCTTCAACAACATGATATAATCTTTGAAAAGCTAAGAAAAATAACTGAGATCAAGAAATACGTAGTTTTCAAGCCCTAGCCGGTGTTGCTTAGTGGATTGGTACTGGCCTGAAAACCCAACAGTCATTGGTTTGATTTCCAGCCAGGGCACATAACCAGGTTGCAAGCCAGGTCTCCTGCCAGGTCAGTAGCCGGAGACAGGTGAAAGGCAACCATACATTGATATTTCTCTCCCTTTTTTTCTCCTTCCCTGCCCTTTTCTCTAAAAATGATGAATAAATCTTTCAAAAAATAAAAAAGAACCACATCATTTCCAATAAATGTTTTCTTGGAATTTAGCTTCTTATAAGGTAACAAGAGCATGGAAGGAAGAGCCAGAATGCCTGGGATTGAATCCCAAATTGGCTACTTGCTGGTTATGTGACTTTAAGCAAGTATTCCCTCTGTATCTCAATTTCTGTCTGTGAATTGGGGTGACAATATTCCATTAGGGATGTGGTGAGGATTAAATGAAATAATACTGGCCCTGGCCGGTGTGACTCAGTGGACAGGTGCCAACCTGCAAACCCAAGGGACACTGGTTCAATTCTCAGCCAGGGCACATAACCAGGTTGCAAGCCAGGTCCCCAGCTGGAGGCAGGTGAAAGGCAACCATACATTAATGTTTCTCTCCCTTTCTTCCTCCCTCCCTGCCCTTTTCTCTAAAAATAATGAATAAAAATCTTTTTAAAAAGTGAAATGAAATAATACATGTAAACTGCTTAGGACAGTGCCTGGAACTTAGGAAGTACTAGGTAAGTGTTAATTTGGATTTAGTTGTTAACTAATCCTCACCAGGAAACTATTTACCACCTCCAAATTGGCCACTGTTAAACCCAGCTACTCAAGAGAGAAACTACAATTTGGAAATGTATGAGCTGCAAGCCTGAACTAAACCCTTACCTTACTACTCATCAATTCTCTACATATACAAACTTGGTCGCCTACCTGCAGATTTTACGTATCCGAACTTACTATCAGCTAGATCACTGGCACAATCCAAAGACTAATAGCTGTGGGGTCTGCATGAGTGCACAAAGTTTAGAGGAAAAGATCTCTGTGTGGTAGGAATATGATCTTTTTACTTTTACTTGTCCACACTTTCTAATTTTCTGCCTGCACATGTACTGCCTTTATAGTAATAAAAGGTTATTTTAAAATTTGGAAATGAAAGAAACTCATTTGTCTAAGGGGAAAAAATTCCACCAATTCCATACCTGTATTTATGAATGATGGCATTAAATAGTTTTCCATCTCTCCAGCAGGTAGTGAAATTTTCACACCGTATTCCAGCATAACCCTCCGTTGCCTGCTGTGTCCACAGTAGCAACCTCTCTTTTGCAGACATATCCTCTGACTCTCCAGTAACATGGATATCAGATATCTAAACATAACAGAAAGTAATAAATCATTAGGAAGGGAGGAAGATGACTCGGACTAAGAACATACTATGTGCCAAGCACTGTACAACTGTTATTTCACTCAATTCTCATAACTGTCATTTATAAACTAAGTATATTTCCCCATTTTTACATCTAGGGAAACTGAGTTTCAAAGAAGTTAATAGCCCTGGCCAGTGGCTAAGCTGGTTGAAGTGTCATCCCACACACCAAAAGTTTGCTGGTTCAACCCCCAGTCAGGCCATATACCTAGGTTGCTGGTTTGAACTCCAGTCAGGGCACGTATGGGGACCACTGATCAGTATGTCTGTCTCTCTCTCTCCCCCACCCCCAAATCAGTGAACATATCCTCAGGTTAGAATTTAAAAAGAAATTCATATATTGAAAAAGTTGGGTTAAACCTAAGCATCTAATTTTTTATTTTACCCAAATATCACATTTCTAAAAATCTACATTCCTCTTGATTAATCAGATCTGTCAAAATAGCAAATGTCTTTCCAAGTTCAAATGGATCAAAATAAAACCTACAAATTAATCTACATTACCACCTGCAGTGCAAAATCTGATCCAACAGGTATTGTGCAAAGAAGGAAAAACAGTATTCTCTCCAATTAACGGCATTACATAACAAGTTGGCCTAAAGTCTCTTTAATTTTCTCATGAGTACTCGCTCAACCCACTCAACATGAAACCTTTATCATCTGATTTTTTCACCACACTTTGGTTTTCATTAAATTTTCTAAACATCTCTTCCATTAAATACTTTCTTAAAAAAAACAGGTCACAAGGTCACATGGTTTACATTTTTTCAAGAAACGTTTTAGTAAGTGTCCTACTTAACCTGCTGATAATGATATTAAGGCACAAAGTGGCTTTACAACAGGTCACACAGTAATTCCAAAACTGGGATTAACACCAACAAACAACTGTTCCCTCGTTTGGTGCAGGACACAAAGCCAAGGGATTAGAAACACAGGCAGCAGGCCAGGATCATGAAGAGCAAATAAGACTGGAAGCAAGACATAGGGAGGGACAAGTCACTTAGTAACCAGGGGGGGAAAAAAACACTCAAGTCACAAGATTAACTCCCATGACTTTGAATAATAATCCATTTCATGTCTATGAGTCAACTTCTTCATCTATAAATGAGAAGTTTGGGGATAGAAGCAGATAATGTTTAAGAATCTTTCTGCCTAAAAGTCTTACTATGAGATTATAAAAACAACACTTCTGTGTTCCAATGAACAAAGGAAGTCAGAGGTCAAATTAGGCAGAGTTAAGCAAGAAAGTAGAAAATTTACCAAAAAACAACAACAACAACAACAACTGAGGATAGCCTTTAGTCACTGTGGTAATTAATGTCAAACTCAAATAGGAAGCCCTTGACTTCTTGCAGCTGCCACAAGAGACAGGCATGGCCAACGCCGGGACCTGCGGCAAGAAGGCTGCAACAGCTCAGGGCCAGGCCTGGCTGCCCAGACACCAGCGCTTGGAGGTGGTGGCCCCACACAGCCTTCTCCAGTGTCCAGCAGGGGCAGCCATGCCCTGTGGGGCTGCACTTACAGCCACAACAGAGGCACACTCCTAGACAAGTGGCCAGGATTATATTCATCTTTCCTAGGTATCTGTGTTAACATCTGCAGCATGGAAAAAAAAAACAGGTTCATGAATGCCTTACAAAGGATATAGGGAAGGAATGTCTTTTCTTTTCTTTTCTTTCTTTTTTTTTTTTACATGGACTCAAGGGGCTGAAAAAAATCACCAATATTTTTCCACCCAACTTCCAACTGGTATTCTGGTTTAAGATTAGGCTAAAGAACGTTTCTGGCACATTGTGGAAGTTTAAATCCCATCTCCACCACTTGTGAAATAATGAAGGGGATACTTATTACTGCATTGTGAGAATTCAATGGTACACCTGGTGTATAGTAAGTGCATGGCCAACACAGCAGCTATTTTATTGTTATGATTATCAATCTTTTTGGCAATGGGAGAAACACAAATTTGGCTTCATTGTTTTCCCAATTCTCTTCCTATAAAGAAAAATGAAAGATTTAAGCTTTTAAATGTGTTGCCTCAGAATAATCAAAATCTACATACACAAGAGTTCAGAGAAACTAACTTAGGGGACTGCAAATGAAAAAGGTAAACCTCTAGGTAAAATTTCACAAGTCCCTTTTAACCTTTACAAATTATAAAACCAACTATTTTGGAGACCCTTGCAATGCAGAGCTACATGGGTGGTATTTATAGCTATATAAGGAAAAAGCGCATAGCTGGTGGGTAGCTATTTTCTCCTGAGTCAAGAACATTCCATACCAGTTCAGTCACAAAAGTAATTACCTAGTAACAAGGGAAGGCAGTAAATATCAATGCAAGGTACCAATTTAAGTTAAAAAGCTTCAAGTGCTAAACAGTATTTTACCTGAGGAATGATATTAAAAGGAGGAAAAGTTTAGAAGTCTGAAAATAGTCTAAATATCAACAAGAGAAAATCATATATTCTTGTTGCATTTCTTTCTAATAGATAAATTTCAGATTGTTATACATACAAAATTTTGGTGTTACACATGCATACACTATTTAAAAGGCTCTAATTTAAAAATTCATATTCAAACATATTATGAACCAAACTTTAACATATCAAAGACTATTAACACATTAACTCATTTTCAACTTTGCCTGCTATTTCCAATTAACTGAATATAAGCCCCACAGGGAAATGAAAGGTATTTTTAAAAATATACTGCACCATCATCCCCTCTCTACAGGAGGTATCAAACTGTGACACCATATTGCCAAAACTGAAAAGAAAAATGAATGACATGCCAAAAATTGTAAATCTGCTCTTGTCATTCATGACCCCTGATGTAAAATCAACAAGATAGTGTGAATTCTCTAGCAATGAAAGGTCACATTGGGTTCCAGGGAGTCACCAAGCCTCCTTCCTTCACATCCTGGAGATAATACAGTTATGCTGAAGCAGGGTTTCAACTCCTGTTGCTTGAGTTCAAATCCCATTCTCCAACAGTGAGCTAATTTTCTTAATTTTAGTCTTCAATTTCAGTTTACATCAGTATTATTTTGTATTATTTTCAGGTGTACAGCACAGTGGTTAGACAATCATACTTTACAGAGAGATGCCCCTTGATATTCCCTATGCTATACTTTATATCCCCATGACTGTTGTTTTTTTTTTAATTTTATTGTTGTTGTATTACATCCATCCCCTTTTTGCTCCCCTCTGTCCCCCTCCCCACCCAACCATTCCCCTCAAAGTCAATCCCACCTGTTGTCCATGTCCATGGTTCCTTAATACTAGGTTCTTGCCCATGACTGTTTTGTAACTACCACTTTGTACATCTTAAATTCTTCGAAGGCCTTTTTTACCCATCCCCCCACCTCCTCTCCTCTGGCAACACAGCCTGTTCTCTGTGACCATGGGTCTGTTTCTGCTTGTTGGTTCATTTATTTTGTTGTTTTTTTTTTAGATTCCACGTGTAAGTGAAATCATATGGCATTCATCTTTCTCTGACCTATTTCATTTAATATAATATTCTGTAGGCCCATTTTTGCTGTACCAAATGGTAAGATTTCATTCCTTTTATGGACCATATCTTCTTTATCCAATCATTTATTTATGACAGACCTGGGTTGCTTCCATATCTTGATTACTATAAATAATGCTGCAATGAACACAGGTGTGTATACATTCTTTTGAACTAGTGTTTCAAGTTTCTTTGAATATATACCCAGAAGTGGAATTGCTGGGTCCCAAGGCAGCTCCATTCTCAATTTTTGGAGGTTAACACTGTAGTGCTTTCCACAGTGACTGCACCAGCCTGCATTCACACCAACAGTGCCTGAGGATTTCCTTTTCTCTACATCCTCACCAACACGTTTGTTGATTTACTGATGACAGCAATTCTGACAGAAATGAGGCAAAATCTCATTGTGGTTTTAATTTATATTTCTCTGTGGATTACTGATGTTGAGCACCTTTTCATATGTTTATTGGCCACCTGTAAGTACCTATATATTCAGTTTTTCTCCCTACTTTTTAATTGGATTATTTGTTTTTTTATGTTAAGTTTATGAATTCTTTATAAAGTCTGGATATTAACTCTGTTTATAAGGTGTATCATTGGCAAATACACCATTCGCCAATGGTGTATTCCCATTCAGTAGCTTGTCTTTTCATTTTGTTGATGTTTTCCTTTTCTATGCAAAACCTTTTTAGTTTGATATAGTCCTATTTCTTCTTTTTTTTCTTTTGCTTTTCTTGCCCAAGAAGATATATAAGAAAAAATATTGCTAAGAGAAATGTTGAAGATTTTACTGCCTATGTTTTCTTCTAGGAGTTTATGGTTTTGGGTTTTAAATTTAAGTATTTAATCCATTTTGAGTTTATTCCTGTGTATGGTATAAGATGGTGGTCTAGTTTCTTTTCTTTTTTTGCATGTATCTGTCCATTTTCCCAACACAGTTTATTGAATAAGCTGTCTTAACCTCATTGTAAGTTTTTGCTTTTAAATGGTGTTTGTAGCATTTTTTATCATACAGTAAATTCCATCCATTCACTACCCTTCTCTGAGTTGTCCTACATGCAAGTACATTTTTTATATCCTTACTCAAGGGCATGTTTATTGATTTTAAGAGGGAGTGTAGGGAGAGAAACAATGATGTGAGAGGGAAACATCGATCTGCTGCCTCTTGTACATGCCACAACAAGGACCAAACTCACAACCTAGGAATACACACTGACAAGGAGTCAAATCCACAACCTTTCAATTTATGAGACAATGCTCCAACCAACTGAGCCACGCTACCCAGGGCCAACTTCTTTCTTCAGTATCTTATATAATCTTCCATGTTACAGGTATTTTACCTCCTTGGTTAAATTTATTCATACATATTTTATTTTTCAGATGCAATTATAAATGGATTATCTTTAGTTTCTCTATCTGATGGTTCATTACTGGTGTATACAAATGCAAACGATTTCTGAATATTTATTTTGTACCCTACTACTTAACTGAATTCATTTATCAGTTTTAGTAGTTTTTGATGGAATCTTTAGGGTTCTCTATATATATAGTGTCATGTCATCTATAAATAGTGACAATTTTACCTCTTCCTTTCCAATTAGGATTATGACCCTGAGCTATTCACATAATCTCTCTAAAATCCATTTCCTCATTAAAAAAATTTAAATGTGACATATAACTTCTACTTATTGAGTGGTTCGAAAGATTAAATGGAAAAATCTACATCAAGTGTTTAACACCATGTCTGGCATGTTGAAAACTATAAATGTTTGCATTTTTATTTGTAACATTTGCTGCTTAAAGCTTCTCACCAGCAATCTGTCAGCTAGCATCAAAACAAACAAATACTTGATACCAGAGTTCCTTTTGGAAACCTGAAGCCCTCATGCCTCCCATCCAGGTCATGGTTGACTACGACCCAAATTCAAGTTCTTCCTGTAACTGAGCCTCTCATGCCCATATTATACCTCTGCTTCACCTCTCCTAACCCAGCTTGCCACCATTCCTAACCTTTACAGAAATATTTATTCCAGAGCAAAGTCTTTTATACTTTCAATATTTTACACTGCTTCTACCTTTGTACTGGCCTCCAGATTTCCCCACTGAATTCATTTAAGTCTCAGGCAGCACAGGCAGGGAGAGTGTGTTCGAACTCCCAAGTGATGCAAAGCCAATAATTTTCAAATCATTAGTCATGCATCTGAAGACTTCATTTTGCACTACTACCTTCTTCCTCTCCTCAGAAATGATCCCCACACCCCAAAGTTTTGGCACCTGGCTGTGTAGTAGGTGCCTATCTAAAACCTTGCCCTTATAGTCCTTGAGCTTCTCTCTACTTCAGCTGTCCACGTTCCACATCCTGGCTCTCAGTATCTTGAACCAGAACAAGTCCACCTCAGATATTTAACTTCTGATAGCAATTTTCCATTCTTCTAGCACTTTTATTTCCTAACTCTAGCTAAACCTGTTATCTGGCTTTGCCAACATCTCGGTTTCCTTGCCTTCCCCAATTTTGTCCCAGTCTATTAGTCTTCCTCTATCATTAGCTCCCCTTCTCTATCTGGTCTGTACTTACTACATGGTCTATCACTTCAATTAATATCCTCAACTCCCTCACACTTTTCTCCTTATCCTGCAACCACCCTGCCAGATCTCAGTCCTGATAAAGTCAGTTCTATGTCTTCTCTGCTCTTGCTTTAAGCTATAAAGATCTGTTATAGAAAACCATACAACCATATGAACCAAGTGAATTCCAACTTCAATTTCAATAGTATCTTTGAAGACACAATTATAGTAAGTCTAGAATGACAGTGAGTTCAGCAAAGCTTCTCCTAGAACTGAGTCTCCCTATTGGAAGACTCATTTTGGAAAGTTCATATGAACTTTTAGGTCTTGGTCTGCTTTAGGAGCTTTCTATCTTGCATATCTAAGAAAATTCACTGAATTTTTTTCTGGTTTATTTGCTTTAAATGGGTAATTTCAGTAAATTATCACAGATTCTGCTAAAATAATTATATTTTATTATCAGATACAGTAAGTTCAAGTCCCACATGAAAATAGTTAAAGCAAAGCAACAGAAAAACACCTAACCTTCATACACTTTTTGAGATATATATATATATATATATATATATATATATATATATATATATACAATGCATATATATGTATGCATGAAAAGCCAAACTCTCTTTATTTCACTTAAATTATAGCAGAAATGTTATTTCTTCCCCATAGAGTAGAAGCCAGATGCAGTGATACCACTACACAGCTACAGTAAGGAAAGGTTAACATGCCTTTTGCTACCACTCTACTTATGTGTATCCCTCTTCTTAGATAGTCCAAGCCTAAATTAGAAAGAAAAATCTGCAAGCTTTTTATGTCATGGGCAAATATTTTCCAGAGCCCTAATAAAAGCTGGTTAACAGAAGACAATACTGAGCTATGAAAATACTCAACAGTAGGCATTTGCAAAAATATGCCTGGTCATGTCAGAAAGCAGGTTCTCCAAATGTAATTCCAAGAGTATTGTTCCTACTGGTAATAAAACAAATGCTGAGAAAATCTAACTATTTGGATAGAAGGTCTTCAACCCACTGAACTGGAAATTTGGCTGGTGGTTATACTTTAGAAAAAATTATGCTGAGCTCTTTAGAGCACAAAAAATAATCCAGACCCTCAATATATAAAGTCATTTTTTACAGGTTAGGATTCTGGGCCTTATAAAAACAAAGAATCCATCCTTTCTGCTTTATCTTTTCACTCCATATAATCAAGATCCAAAACTAAAATAAAAAATTTAAAAATACCTGAAAACTTAGCCTAAAAATAACACTACCAATAACAACACAAAAACCCTCCAGCTCTTTCCCATATTCTCTATTTTGCCACAATGCCTCTACCCTTATACATAACACTGATATTTTAGTGTATGTTTTCCCTTCTTCCTCTTGGCAGAGCTCAGACATTCAATAACTGAAACCCTAATAATTGCAACTGAAAGAAGAAGGTGCAGGGGCTACGGGAGAAGCTCTGGAGTAAAGTGCAGGGGAAAAGGACATCTTTTGGTAAAAACATTTTAAAAGATCTTATTTATTTATTTTTAGAGAGGAAGGGAGGGAGGGAGAAACATCAACGTGTGGTTGCCTCTCATGCACCCTCAGCTGGGGAGCTGGCCCACAACCGAGGCATGTGCTGTGACTGGGAAGCAAACTGGCGACCCTTTGGTTGCTGGGCTGGTGCTCAGTCCACTGATTCATACCAGCCAGGGCAAAATGACATCTTTTATGACATAGTCATAATGGGCCTAGAATGACATTTGGAGTAGAGAGAACTTCTGCCTTTTTCTAGAACTAAGCATCAGTGTGTGGATGAGTAACAGTCTCCTGGCCATTATCCCTGCACCACGTCTTGCCCTACTCTCACTCCCCAGTTCAGGTTGCTCTTTACTCCACTGCTACAGTAATCGAGTTCAGCCTTGCCTGATCCTTCCAGACTTAACACACTCTCTTTCTTTTCGATGTTCAAACCATATAAACTTCAAACCATGTGAGCCACATGCTCCTCCTCTCCTAGAGCCTTCTATTCTAGTTACTGCTCCCCATGGAACCTTTTCCCTGTACTCTGCCCAATATGGCATGAATTAACTACCTGCGTAATAAGAGGGCAGCATAAAGAGGGAAGGGCATTAGAAACACATTTCAAGTTTTCATTTGGTATGAATGTCCTATAAACCTTTTCATCTTAGAAAAATAAACGGTTTCCAATTAACCTCACTTTCCCACATAACAGAACACCCTGACCACTACACAAAAGTGCCCAGCAGAGAGCACAAGCCCACAGGCTACCCAATGAGAACCTGATGTCAAGTAGTGAACCTAAGCTTCATCTGAATCACTTATCTAAAGCAATTTTTATCAATTTGAGACAGTATAAACTGCAAAATGTCTTTTTAATAAAAGAAAAGCAGCCAGCACATCCCACCTCACTGCACATTCTGATTCCATTCACGCCTTATTGCCAGGTGACCCACTTATGCTAAACGAACTGCAATGGCCTGACTGTGCCAGTCAGCTGAGGCCGTACATTTGAAAGTCCTTTGAGCAAAGTGAATGCCACCAGACAACTGGGCGACAGGAACACCCTATTTTTACAGATGTTGTCATGGTTCTGGTATGCACTGAGTACACAAGAACAGTCAACTTCCAAAGTTGAGTCAGATACTGCCTAAAAGGCAATTCACATTTTTTTAATGTATGCATTTCATTATTCTATGTAAGGCAAATAATAAAACTTTCGTTTTATAGATATTTAAATACTTATACTGTATTAAAAAGATTAAAAAGCTTAAGTCAACTTTATTATTTGACTCTTGCTAACTGAAATAAGTCGTGTGGAAAAGGACAGGAACTATTTGGTTTCACTCATTGGAGAGCTATAAACCAGAATCAGCTAATGAACAAACAAAACAAACAAACTCATAGACACAGACAACAAACAATAAGGTGATTCCCAGAAGAGAAGGGGGGTGGGGAGAGAACGAAGAGGGTAAAGAAGGTCAAAAGTATGGTGATGAGAGGAGACTAGACTTTGGGTGGTGAGCACACCGTGCAATATACAGATAATGTATTATAAAACTGTAACCAATATTACCAGAAGAAACGGAATTTAATAAATAAGTAAATAATTTTTGTGTAATATTGGAAGAGGCATTATCTCTGAAGTTAAGAGAACTAAGATATTTAGTTTAGAGCAGGTTATAAATACAGGAAAAGATTCAGGAACCAGGGGAATCAAAAGAATGCGAAGCCCTTTGGTGAACTCCCTGTTCCACTGGTGAACAAGCCTGCAAGGGGTGGTGGGGCTTGTCCACAGTCTCACCGCACACTAGTAGGGGGCCTAGGGTATGGCCTAGGCCTCCTATGTTCCAGCCCAGAATCTGAAAAAGAGAGTGCATTTCTCCTACGTATCTATGCCCTGGCTAGTGGCACAGTGGATAAGGCACTGGCCTGCAAACCCAAAGGTCACTGGTTCAATTCCCGGCCAGGGCACATAACCAGGTTGCAAGCCAGGTCTCCAGCCAGGTCCCCAGCTGAAGGCAGGTGAAAGGCAACCATGCATTGCTGTCTCTCTCCCGCTCTGCCTCTCTCCTTTCCCTTCTCTCTGGAAATAATAAATAAAATCTTTTTAAAAAATAATAAAATAAAATAAATAAAAATTTAAAAGTAAGTTATGCTTATAGCTCAGACTAATTTGTCCTCTTTGTCAGCCACAGTAGGAGCGTCCTCTCAGGGCACTGACTACTGGGAAAATGTCACCAAAGGGCATCACGTAGCTTTGCTTCAGCCCCTAACATCAAGGCCCTTCTCACTGGAGCTTATCAGTCCCTATACTGACAAAGCAGCTGATACCGGGACACTACACATCTTCAGAGGAAGATACACCCTTGGAACATCAGGGATCATAGAAATGTTCCTCACTAGACTAGACCCACTGCCTTTATCCCCATAATACAGCAGGTTTACCTCTGGCATTACTTCTTCTTCCTCTCATCCCAGAGCTATTACCAATAACGCCTTTAAAATATATCTGTGCTAAGGTAGAATATTAGCTTTAAGAACTGGTTCCACCCACCGGCTATTTATTTTCCAATAGGTTGACAATTTTAAGGTAATTATGGAGTTAGAGGAATCTAATATCTGACACACAATAGGTATTCAGAAAATATTTGCTGAAGAAGTAGTGACAGGGTGAGGGAACTGGAGACAAGCCGGCAGCCCACTATGCTTATGCAGAAAGTGTTTTGTCCAAAGGAGAAAAAGTAGTGCTCTGTTAAAAATTTTGAAAATGTATAGATTTCTTCAACTCAGTAGACAGTTACAAGAGGTTTTCTCTTTTTTACAAGCACAAAGGATAGTAATAAAAGTCATCAAGTGTTGCAGTCTACTAAGTCTCCTTCAAATATTTCACCTCATTTAATCCTCAAAAGAAGAAGCCATTTTATTTTACAGATGTGGAAAGTCAGACATAGGTTAAATTTAAGTCTTCTGACTCAAGATCTCATAAGTTCTCTTTCCTCTACTGTTCCAAATCTATAGTGACTCCATACAACATTCCAGAAGGAGCTTTATCTATATGAACCATCTCATTTTACAGGAGCAAAAACTGATGTAAAAGACACGCAGTAGATAAAGAAATGATAGCCTATCCACTGTTCTGCCCTATAAAACACAAACTCCCTATTGGTTTAGGGTGTTAGACACAAGAGTGTTATCAAAGGAAATTCAATTCCTTCTTACATGTCTGTTAAAATAAAATTTAAGAAGTACAGAATTTATATTATTTGAGAGACATTAGGTATTAATGAGAATGAAAGCAGAAGGTTGGAAAAGGTGGATCTCAAGATTCCTCTATCTCACAAGTCCCTTAATACCTACAATTATTTCAAGTGTAAACGTTTAACTCTGGAAAAGTGGCACAGAGCTGTGAAGGGCAGTGACTTGTGTTCAACTCATAACTCTACCACTTCTAACCTGTGAGTTCTCTGGACTTCAGTTTCCTCTCATGTGAAGTATCTCCTCAAAAACACTGAGAGACTGAGGACATGCCCATGAAATTCAGTACAGTGCCTGCCCCCTAGTGAGCAAAGGTAACTGTGTACCAGAATAAATGTTGCCTAAACTCAAATTCACAATACTTTACGATGTAGTCAGGCAAAAGAAAGTTCCATATTGACTTTGTCAACACAGGCAAAATTTTCAAGCCAAGATGTTTGCTTCCAAAGACAATCTCTTCAAAGATGTTTTAACTATTTTGGCAAAAACAAATGTAATCAACACATTTTGTAGTGTCTGTTTCTAGGTTTCAAAAATGTGTGAAAATGCTCCACAAAATATTTTTCACTATGAAGATGGCACAAATATTTTGAAAATTTTATTTGGTTAAAGGCTGACTCCCTAAAAGAAAAGAATTAAATAGAGGCTAAAAGCAAAAGGTTGATAAGCTTCAAATGTTAATGCTCTAAACTGATGGCTGCCTTTAGCAAATGCTTCATTATTTCTTATTCACATATGGGGAAAACTAATCATCAATATGATTATCTTCTTGTACAGCAAAGGATTTTAAACTTTTGCATGCCCTTCGTTTAACTAAAAAGATAGAGGAATTATAATGCTGACAGAGACCCAGAATCTATGCAATTACTTTGTAATTAAATTTTCACAAACTGGTTATGAAATCCAAATGACTAGAAACAGTAAAAAAAAGGTATTTTCATTTTAAAACATGAAAAAAAGATGAAATGATTCAGACAGAAATGAGTTAAGTCAACTGTAAACCAAATGACCTTTGTTTTCAAGATCTGCGGAGGAATGCTGCCATACGAAAGGTGAGCCATTTAGATTTTTATCGTAGTCCTTGGATTCCAAGTAAGATTCTGTAGCCTAAGGTTCATAACAACTTTGTTAAAGAAAAAATATTGAATAAATAGTGTATTTCAGTGAACTTGGATATTAATGTATTCTAACATGTTGAGATGGTCCTCAATTTTTTGTTTTTATAATGTAAAAGTCAGTTAATAAAAATATTCAACTCTATTATTCAAATACTGATAATTTGTACAATGTCTCCATTTCTTTTCTCCTTCTCTCCTTGGCTTCTTTCCTTTAGGTCACTGCATTATTCATTTGTCAACTCGTCAAAGGATGAAAGGAATAGATGAATAGTTCAGTTTTCATCAGTTAATATAGCTATATAGTACGGGGAGGGAGTTAAAATTATTCATGGTCACCACCTTAAAAGCCTAACTGTCAGGTGAGTAAGTTTACAGCCATGGTCCCTGGCCATTTGTTATGAACAAAAAATGGATTATGATGCATGTAGAAGAGGGCTATATTTTATTTCTCCCAGAGTAGTTATTTTTGGTTCAATATATAACAAGTAAATAATAAATACTTGGTAGAAAAAAAATTTTTTAAGGAGGGATGAAGGAGGAAGTGAAAATACTAATTAAATAAAATGCTATACATGTAATACATGGATTCATAGCAGTTTAAAACTGGAAAAGATGTATGTGGGAGAGCTGCATTAGTTAAATGTTCAGTTTAGTAGACAATGGGCAGTAAAATCTAAGCTCTTCCATTTACGTGTTGATACCTCTGTAAAATGGAACAAATTACAGAGCCATTTCCTTGGCTTGCTCTGAAGATTGAACAACAGAATGGTCGAATGTGTGACATGTAGTAGGACTCAACAAACACCATTCTTATTAAGAGTAGTATTGTAGTCTAAGCCAGTATCTTTTTTTTCTAGACAGTAAAACAGAAACTTAAAGAAATGAAGAAGATTGTTCAAGTCCCACAGCTCTTTGGGGGCAAAGCTTGACGACAACTCACACATCCCTCCTGCCTTCCAGCCCATAATCCACATTGCTTATTAAAACACCCATGTCAAGAAGAAAAGAAGATTGCAAATGCTAAGCTAGGTGATGCTGGTTCTCAAAATTTCATGTGTTTTTAAGAAACATATGAGAGGGCGCCTAAAACATATGCAGTGCTCTCTCATTATCCACTAGAATGTAGTCTGATCCAAGTTAAATTTGGGGTAAGATGTTTCCAACACCCATTCTAGGAGATTCTACTGTAGGGACCCTAGGGTCATACTTTGAGAAGCACCACTATAGGATAAGAAAGGTAACAAACTCCCTATCCACAGTCAGGACTATTAGAATTAGCTGCAGAGCCCCACCTAACCTATGACATTATAATCACTGAAGTAACATCAGGCATCGATTTTTAAAAGCTCCTCAAGTGACATTTACATGTGGTCAGTTACAGAACCAATGGCCTATACACAGAGAAAACAACCATTTTTACTGAGATCAATCTGACAAGATTAGGATGAGGTGAGATCTGTGAAACCAAAGAAAAAGCGTTGCTTTGTAGGGAAAAGTCCACATGCAAAGGCAGGAGACTATGTCATAAGGTATAGGAAACATGTAAGTCTTAGGCAATGAGGGGTCCCTGAAAGGTATAGACTGTGAGCTCATTACTCCCTCTCCCCAAACATGGCACATCTTTGCCACCTTTGCTTATAACACTCATTCCTCATAAATGAATAAAATGTGTTTGCCCAGAAAGCATCCAGCCATGTACTCTGAAAAATAGAGACATTTCTTGAAGAAGATACAGGAAACACTGTACATAAGACCATGATGCTTCAGTCCCCTTCAAACCAGGCATCTTGGAACCTCACATCGTTCTTCTAATCTCTATCAGCTGCCCTGTTATATTTTCCTGAATCTCATCAACGGTCTGAAATCTCTTTCCTTTCAAAAGTGATTTTAGTTTTGGGAAAAGCCAGAAGTTGCAGGGTGCCAAATGTGGGCTGTTGGGGGACTGAGTAATCTGGATGACTTGATGTTTCACCAAAACACTGCACAAGACATGATGTATGAGCAGGCACATTGTTGTGATGAAGTTGCCAATCACCAGTTGCCCATAACTGCCATTTGAATCATCTGAATAGTTTCCTTGGAAGAATGTTCAAGTTTAGCGTAAAATCTGACGCAGGTTCATTGCTCTACTCACTCAGTTATTCACAGTTCACATGCTCACTCAACAGTGTCTACCCTCACTGACCAGTACGGTGGAGTTGTCATTGTTCACGCATGTGCATTCCAGTCCACTCTCCTTGGCTACATTAATATCATGCAAACCATTCTTGTTATATTAGCAACAGCTGGACTTTTTCAGACAGACCTCGTAAATTCTTATAAACATCAACTCCTGCTCTGACCTCACATCAATCCCTTTGGAACTTTGACAATTAATCCAAGTGGGATGTTGTGGCAGAGTTTAATGCAGCAAATTCCACTTATAGTGTTGCTTTAAGGACATTATTTAACCTCTCTTGAGGTTCCATTTCTTCATTCGATAAAAGAAAAACCGAACATTTTGCCTATTTCATACAGTTGTTATGATCATCCAAAAACACAATGTGTCTGAAAGCATTTTTTCTAAAGCAATATATAAATTTAATGTATTTCTTTTATTTATACCTCATTATCCTAGTAAAGGTGTGCTACGAGTTTGTATTAAGGAGGGGCTGGCTGAGCCACCCTCATAGAACCCATAAGCCTAGAGAACCACTCTAGGTCAATATGTGACTGCAAGTAAGGTGATTTAAGGAGGAGGTCGGCTGGTCACCTTTACTAAGAACGATAAATTTCAGAGAATCAGTTAGGTTAAGAAAAATTCAAAGACTTGCATACTATTTATTCTGCTTGAAAGTTAACTCAGAAATCCCATTTCTGGGATGTAATAACTATTCAAAGGCTAAAAGCTCTCATTTGCATCTAATTCTCCAATGAAAAATGTAGACTCCAATGCAAAATAGAGAGTTCTGTGAAAAGTTCTAAACAGAGATAATGAAGCAAGCAGAATTGACACCTCCAAGGTAACAGGAAGGATGTCCTAAGAGCCGTAGCTAAGTGTTGGTTCTGACTTTCTGTGGCACAAAATAGTCCTTATCAGGATGGACTACAGGAAGTGGACATCACACTCCTCAGGTAAGTAAAAACTATCCCGCTCAGCTTTTACCTAGAAGGTATGAGACTTTAATAAGTACCTCCATATCCCAATCAAATTTACAAATTTGAATGGCAGGTTTGTGACTTACTCATATTTGCATATGCACTTTTCACTGAAGTTTCAAAAATTATTAGATACACAATTAGAAGGGAAAAAGGGGGATTATGTACCAATGAGGAAACACATTTTAAGAGTTTCCATTAATGAAAACATGTAAGGCTTACTTGAATCCAAATTATGCAAGGAAAAAAAGAAAAACAGTTGGAAAACATATGTGAGCAAACCAAGTGGTTCCATTCATAACCATGTGGCAGCCAAGTCACTTCTTCCAACCTTTATGCTAGACCTACATAGATAATGACATAGCCTAGATGCTTTCTTTTTAACATGCAGCCACTGTAAACCGTAAATAGAATCGATGACATAACATTGGCAAGGTGTGGTGCTGTGTAATAAACAGGAACAGCTCAGGAGAATTAGTGGCTAAGGCCAATGATGATCGTGCTCACTAACCCTAATAAAAGCCTCATCCTGTCACTGTGCAAACGACCTCTGCCCCATGATGCAATGACCTGGCCAAGAATGCTTAACATCACACATACCACTCACGTCCAGATTTTTTGCTAAAAGACAAAGTTAGACATAGCTTTTAAAAGAAGCTATCAAATCCCAACTAGTAACAGGAAGAGGAGGTTGCTTGGGCAATGTACTTCTCAGGCAAGTAAATACATATTCCCTTACATTTTTAAGACCACTAAAAACCCCAGAGAAGTAACTTATCCAACGTTAAATAGCAGCGTTAGGAATAAAATTCTCAACTACCTGGCAGTCTGTATCATATTCAAATTCCTATGACATGCCACCCAAATGATTCTGCTTTTAGACTGGGGTTAGAGAACAACTCACATAACAAAGACACAGAATAGATGGGGGCAAATTCATCTGTACCCCTCACCCATACAGAGACTTGACAGCAATTATGTGAGTATAACTGTATCTAAAAACTTACAGAGAACTAAAATGTGGCTTTTTAAACTTATTGATCAGCAAGTCAGCACTAATAATTGGATGGTACCCTCCCTGCATTTGTCACAAAGCTATTGTCTTGTCATGACTGTTTTCTGATTTAATTTTTGCCTACAGTGCAACTAAGTTTCCAAAGGCTACTCCATAGGAAAAGTAAAGAAACATGAACTAAAGAAATTAAAAAGATATTCATTCTCTTAAAGAGTTAATCCAACAATAACAAAAATGTATGGGCTTTGGAAGTTAAAGTGTGATTAAAGAAAGTGATGTCACAAAAAATAAGATTATAATAATCAAACCTACAGCTATGAATTAAATGAACCAAGAACTCTACAGCTTTCACATAAACTAATATGAAAATAATTTTTAAAAATTACAGAGCCTCAATCAGGTGTGAGGACCAGGAGAACTTACTTACACCTTAAACTCAGGCACCACATTTCACTTACCTCATTTTCATTTGTGTCCTTGGAAGCAGAGAGCACATTAGTACAGAGAGAATTACATCTCTTTTTATCAAGCTGAAAGCGGTGTGTTGCGTGAGAGCAAAATCTCTCAGTGTTTTGCTTTTCTTGACCACTGTTATAATTTTCTGATGGGTCTTCAGAGAGTTCACTTTTTTCAAGTGATCCCTCTGTACCACAGTGAAAGGAATTGAAGCTGGCTGCCTTTCGGGACGAAAAACCATCAGTTTTGCTCTGGAAAGTTATTTCCCCTGTGTTGACACCATCTAAATGTTTCTTCCTCTCTGCACAATATGGAGTGCTGTCTTTTTCTGAAATCCTTTCATCCAGCTCACTAGCTTTTATTTCTGTTTCAGAGTCTTTCGCAGGAGAAATGTTCACATGGTAAGAGCAACTGCTTGCAGCGCTCGGCAGAAGTTTCTGTTTAACACCGTCAGCTACCAATTCTGCCTTCCCTCGCTGGATACCAGCTTCCAGGGTGAGGTCTGGGGCAAGAGATTCTCCCTGTGCCAGTCCCCTGGATAAAAGAGCTGGCTGTTCTCTTGAAGGCTGAATGCTGCTCCTCTTCTTTCCCTCATTTTCACTGTATGGCTCTCCTGGTTCTGTGTCATCTGTAATTCTCCTGATCGGTTTTCTTTTGAAATATTTTCTTCCAGGAGAATATTTTTCAGGGCTCAAAGGAGTTTTGGAAGGATCTAAATACTGTTCTTCTTTCTCAGCTCTTACACATCCACAGACATTCCCCATTGGAGTAGCAGGAAATCACAGTTCCACAGATTAACTCATTTCCAAATCCAGGGTACTTAACATCTTCTCCATTAAATCTGAAAATTCCACTCTGACCTCTGATTCCTCAGACTTTGTGACCATCCTCTTCAGCATGAGGCCATTTTGCTTATGAGAAATGCCATGGCATCTTGCCCGGCTGCGTCCCTGTGTCTCATTAGACAGTGTGGCTTATTTCTGGCCACCAATCCTCTTAGACAAACTTTACAGCTCACTGTCAAATTACAACACCGATGAGCTTGCAAGGCAAACCCTCAGTTTTATTATACAAGAAGATTCTAACCGTCACGTTTGCTTTCAGTTTTCTGAAATGCAGCTACACTGCCAAAGTTTGTGTTAACCTTTGAAACTATTTGTGATTCAACAAATCTGAGTGCAAACAGAAAGCAAATGCCAGTGAGGACACAGCAAGCAAAGTGCCTTTCAAATATAGTTTCAAAGTGCCTTTCAAATTTAATTTCAGGGAGTCTCTACCATATAACATTTTATTCTTAAGAAATATTAACTAATTTTAGTAGTTGAAAAGAAAACTCAAAAATCTCTGTAAATTACATTAGGACTCTTATTCAAAACAGCAGCCATTAAAAAAAAAAAAAAGGAACAGGACAATTTAACAGCTAAAAAAGATATAATAAATACAAAATGCCTAAAATACTCTATTAAATTCATTTCTAAAGTCAATGTTTCAAAATTGTTTGCAATATTTTTCCTATGACATACATTTCCAAGCCATGTTCTTTGTGTGCTCATTAGGATTTTCATATAAGCAAATTGGTAAATTTTATGATTTAAAGCATGGAACATTCAGCTAAAAGAAACACTTGCATGTTCTCTTACATGACTTAAGGCAGTTAAACTTCATATGTAACTTTTACAATTGTACCTTAGTTAAATATTATGTGGTTTTTCTAGGGCCTTGCTATAAAAATAAGCCAGCATGGAACCTGATTATCTAAGGTGAGCATATTTCTAGCACTGAGTCATAGGTATGGTAAAAAGGAAATTAGTATGGCATGACTGGACTTACACGTAAGCAGAAATTACCTAATAAAAATAAATTGCTAATTGCCTTTTTCTAGGTAGTATGCGGACTGAATGAAAGCCGAAACTCGCTATATTTTTCTAAATAAGAATACAATTAAACAGTCAAATTAGCAATATTGTTGATATTTGTCAATAATAGGCTTGCAAGGTGAGCTTTTCCTTAATCATTTAAAGCAAAAATGACACAATCTTCAGTGGCAGAAAGTGAATATCTTAGAAGACAAGATGGCAAAAATAAAGCCTCTAGTTTGGTTTTTATTTTGTTCATTTTGATTTTCAGTGTCTTCAATGGCAATAAAACATTATTCAAAAGAATTTCCCTGGCTGGTGGCTCAGTGGATAGGCACTGGCCTGTGAACCCAAAGGTGGCTGGTTTGATTCCCAGCCAGGGCACATAACCAGGTTGCAAGCCAGGTCTCCAGGCAGCTCCGTAGTTGAAGGCAGGTGAAAGGCAACCATACATTGATGTTTTTCTCCATCTCTGCCTTCCTCCCTTCCCCTCTCTCTAAAAATAATAAATAAAATCTTTAAAAAATTATTCAAGAGAATTGAAAAACGGAACAGCTGGTATCCATACCAACATGAGAGGTACAGCCAGTGATTAGCATACCACCACCTGCCTCGAGCCCTGCAGCACAGAGCACTGTCCACCCTCAGGCCATAGTACACCTCTCCTGCTCCCTCCCCCTCTCTCAGAAATGGCCCACCTTTAGTCTATGCTTGGTAACTGGCCATCATCTTGCCATGCCAATCTGTAATATCAGTGAAAATTCCCCTTATTCTCTAACACCTTTCTGATCCTACTACATCTTCTACATCCCTATTTTTATTTACATCACAATAAACTCATCCTCCTAGATTACAGTCATTTCATGAACAGTCTGCCAATAGATAAAACAACATATTTCATTATCTTAGTATCTCTGGATCTAGCATATGGTAGCTAATTATATAGGAGTGCTGTGTTGATAATGCCTACCTTTAGCCAGCCTGATTAGAAAATAGATTCCATTTGTCTCATAACAAATAGTCTGCTCATAACAGACAGTTTAAAAATAAATAAACTAGTCTTCTGAAATTATATGCCTTATTTATGTAAAGTATAGAGATAGGGGGAAAAAAGCCCAGTCACTTTGAATGGAAATGATTACCACTGCTATAAATTGCCTTATAGCTTGGCATAACCAATAAAAATTTTCTAATATTAAATTATCATAATACTAAAACAAGTTCATTTCATCTAAATAAAGGAACATTTCTGTTTTACCAAAACATAAATGTTTTTCACTTTAAATAGATCTTGTTCTAATTTTTCAATTTTTTGATAATGTAACAGTCATTATCTTATAATTCAGGTGCTAAAATACACTGATCCTAACACAGGCCACAGGATCATATTCAATGTAAACCTTCTTTTGATTCTTCTGTGGCTGATCCTCTCTCTCCTCCAAAGATACCTGAACCCCAAAGAGTTTTCTTAATACATTATTCTTTTTCTGAATGTCCTTTCACTTAAATTTTCTCAAACTTGGGGTCTAAACATACTACTTCTAATTCACAACCATTTACTCACATTTTGGCCCATGATATTGTCTAGTTTCTGCTCCCAGTAGCTTGGGAGTATTTTTTCTATGATCTCCAATGTCTTCCTTTTATACAAAAGTCTTAATCTGTACGCAGCAATTTCTCATGCTCTCTAATAGCATTTCACACTGCTCACTATTCCTTTCTACCTGAAATTCTCTTCCCTTAATTTCATCAATACTACACTTCCTTGTTGTTTCACCCATCTCATCAAATATTCTTTATCTGAATATTTGATATTTGAATATTTGAAGAAACGGATCTTCTTCCTCCAAATTTCTGTTCTTTGCTCTTTGCTCTTCTCCATGTATGCTTGTCTCTTAGATCCTCTAAAGGTCCCTTATCTCTGACAGATTCAAAGGCCATTTATATAATAATAGCTCCCAAGGTTGCCTGTACCTTTGACTTCTCAGCTCAGCTCTGCTTACAAATCTCCAACTGCTTAAAAGATGAATGGACAAGATGTCCCACCATGCCATCTAACCTGCCATGGCCTTTAGTTTTCCGCTTGCCATCACCCCCATATCTCTCAATGATTTGTATTTTGTTGGTTGGTTGGTTGGTTGATTGGCTGGCTGGCTGGCTGGTTGGTTGGTTTTTATCATCCAGGCTGAAAGTTTAGAGTCATCATCTGTATTCCCTTTCCTGCATCCTCTATTCACTATCACCGAGTTCCCTCTTTCTTCCTTCAAAATGTCATGTCTTGGATTCAATTTTTTTATCCCCACCTGAGTCTTGGCCTTTATCACTTTACCCAGAGATCACCACCTCAACCTCTTAGATTACCTCCCCTGACTAAGGACTCTGCCCATTTCAATTTATTTTACATACAATCGACAGGTTAGGTTTCTTAAAACATCCCTTTTCAGGTTCAGAGTGATTAAGTGACTCATTCAGTGCCATCACAGCCACACATAAGAGCCAACAAGGAAACTTAGCTCAGCCTCCCACTGCCCCACAGGGATTCCTCTGAAATTCAAAACCCAGACACAGCCTGTCTTACCAGTTCTGTCCCTAATATGATTTGGCTCCCTGTCCCAATAGGCTTCTAACCCTCCAAAGTGGGGTTCTGGCAGTCTCAACCCTGCTGAAAGTTAAAGGGCCTGACCCACTAAGGCTAACTGAAGGATCTCTGAGAAAGTGTTCAAGAAACTCTATGTGAAGTCAGCTTTTAGCCAGTTCTGCTTAGTCTTTACCCAATTCTGGCAACAAGGTCTGGCTCCATGCCCACGTCCCTCTGGGTCTCCTAAGGATGGGGTCCTCTAAAATTAGAAGCCCATGGGCCTTCAGGGTCATGCCCCCAGTTCTTGTTTCTGGATCTCCCTGACATCAATGCCCAGCTGAGTGAATATTCACCTCTCTTAGCTGCCCCGCAGTCTGTAGGCCTGACACCTGGTTACCTGGGTCTCCCGGTACCTGAGTCTGCCCCTTTGATTTCTGGTTGCTACAACTTTGCTCAGTTGCCTCTTCAAATCTGGAACATACCTAGACTCTACTTCCTGTAATTCTCTAAGCCTGTCAGATTTTTCCTGTTCCCAAGTGAGCCCCAGGTACATTATTTTTCACCATTCCCCTACAAGTCCTACATCCTAGTCAAAAAAATTTTAAATCCTCACCCAAGGATATGTTTATTGTTTTTAAAGAGAGAAAGGAAATAGGAGGAATGGAATGAAGGGAGGGAAGAGGGAAAGGGGGGGGGGTAGAGAGAGAGAGAGAGAGAGAGAGAAAGAAAGAAACATCAATGTATGGTTGCCTTTCACCTGCCTCCTGCTATGAACCTGGCTGGAGACCTGGCTGGAGACATGGCTTGCACATGGTTATGTGTTCTGACTGGGAATCGAATCAGCAACTTTTGGGTTCACAGGCCAGCACCTATCTACTGAGCCACCAGCCAGGCAAACTTTAAAAAGAAAAAAATTGATAAATCTAACTCCTCTCAAAATCTAATTCAAAACCCCAGCTCCTTTCTGAAGCTGATATGCTCTCTATTTTTTCCTCTTGCAAGGCCCAGCTGCACAGCAGTCCATCCATAAGATATGCCCTGTGCCTGCCTGCCATGGGCCAGACCCTGTGCTGCATGTGGAACACTGTGTGAGCTGGCACAGAGCTAATGAACTAAAGCAAGTTTGAAATTAGGACTCAGCTTTTCAAATGAAGGTGATTGCTCCAAATGTACCGTTTTACAAAAACTAAAACTCAAAGTCAGTCCTCAGTTGGCATAAGTTTATTAAATAATAATTCATAGCTGATAAATTTCTATTTATTTGCATTTATTCTCCTCAAATCCAGTTTGAAAAAGTACAGATCTACACAAAAAACCTGAAGACAAATTCAGGCGATCTCTGTAATCGTATTATACTGCCATCTAGTGTCCATCAATAAAAGAAAACTGCTTAGTTAGGGAAACCATTCTAAAATAAGGATTGAGTAATAAAATTTTCATAGATCTAAATCAGGGAATGCTTTCCAATAAACAAAGGAAATGCATTTGTATTCAATTTTTAAAAATCTTGTCTCCCAACCCTGAGATTACAAGGATTGCCCTAAAAACAGTTAAGGTTAACAACAGGAAATGGGATACCAGGTTCACAGGCAGTTACTTAAAAGGAATAATATAAATATACTGTTTAAGAAAAGAAGTCTAAAGTTTATTCTCTTCCATAGAATATGAATGCATAATTCACTTTTGATGTAAACCATCTGACCATGAGCAGTAAGAAACCAAAAGAAATGACCCTCAAGAAAAATTGAGCTTACCTGAAAGTGCAAAATTATTGTCCATATTAATCCCAAAGTCAATTTGGGATTTCCATCTGTTATGTCATCATTTCTAATGTTCACTAATTTCACCTGTTTTACACATGGAAAAGAGATAAAACAAACTGATTTTCAAACTGTCACATGACATCATTACCTACATAAAAGCAATTCTAAATTATACCAAAAAAAAAACAAAAAAAAACTGCATGATTCAAATTACCATAATTTTTAAAATATTGTTTTACCCCTATCTTCACTCATTTTAGATTGCAAATTATAAACTAATCACAAAGAAAAGTGGGTGTTTGGTTTTGTCTTCTGGATCAAGTAATAAAACTATTCACTTGTTAAAACAAAATACAACTCAAGTGATACCTACATTCTTGAGATTTTTAAAATTGGAAGTTTGTCTTTTAAAAATAAGCTTTATTTGACAATTAAATAGAAAACTATTTTGAACCATAAAATAATTTTGAACACATTCTCACAGTTCATTAACAAAAAAATAACATCCTAGCATTATTTTTCTATTTCTCTACCATAAACTATTAAGAGTGACTGGACATTTAGATGGTTATTCAAATATAAAAATATTTATGTCATAATCAGGTAAATAAATGTAATGATGTCATCTAATGTTTACCTTCTGGATGGACAAAATTATTAAATATCATGAATTAAATACCAAAAATGAAATACAATGATATCTAACATTTTACTTTATGAACAAAATACTGCCAAAAATATTTCATGCCAGGAGATATAATTAAGCATAACTCCTTCCTGAGACGTCCACTAGAATTATAAATGATAAGGCAAATACCAAATAACATTTAAGCACAGAGAAGACTGTTTACTAGAATAACTAAAAAGCATTTTAATATTCATAACAACTTAAATGAAGGACTAATAAAAGATAGTTTCCCTCCCTCTCCCCCTGCCCCTCCCTTTCTTTTTCCTACTCCATGAAAAATCAAAATTGTTGCCAACTCTGACTCCCATCCCACTGTTTTGAATAACTTTAAATTCTCCTATATTAATCCAATTATTTGGTTCATACCACTATAATACACAATGCTACCAAAATCCAGATCATATCCAGTACGATGCTCATTCTTTTCCATGATTTCTTCTGAAACCTGAAGCCAGTTGAAGACTGTAGGAAATGTTTTATTTTTAACCATTTATAAATTACCCAGTATTATTTACTTATAAAAAATAAATTACTGCCTTAATACAACCAAATATTAAAAATACTTACACTAATGTTTAAAGTATTATAGAAACTATTTTATAAAAAATAACTAATAAAAATGAAGGTATTATCTCTCTACTACTAAGAACTGTTCATAGACATTCTTAACATTCTGTCATTAACTTCCTAGGCAAAAGCACTCTAATCCTGACAGAAAATCGGTAGCCCTTATTCAAATGGAAATGTAACCACTTATAATTCCTCTAGGCTTACACCTACTATTAACTCTTTTCTTTGGAGCAAATGTTTAAAACCATTTCAAAATACTTGTTTCACAAAAGCACAAGTATAATGATGATAATTCATAGTCATTTTAACCTTTTCATTCTCTGACTAACTTCTGTGAAAATTTACTCAGTCCCACACATATGTTTATGTGATTACGGTCTTTGAAAAACATCATACCTGGCGTCTTTTCAAATAATCAAGTGCAATCTGTACATTCTGTAGTCTGTGAAAACGCATCCGACCTTTTTCTCGGGGCTAAAGAGAGAAAAATGCAGGGTATTAAAAAACGCTAGTTTTTAATACCACCGACCATATTAAACATACTATATAAATATACTTTATGCTCATCTTAACAGTATTTACTGTTTGGGTAAATTTTTAAAGGTAGTTCTAATTTTTTTGTATTATCTGGGATTAAATTAAAACTACCAGGGATTTTGCCAAATATATTTTATTTAAACAGATGCTTTATTCCAAATGTTTTATTTAAACAATGGAAAAGAGAAAATACCGTAGAATATACAAATTTTTAAATTTACTAAACTACAATTGTAGCCTACAGTTATCAAACTACTGATGCACAAGAAAAATTAAATACCATTCTCCATTTTTCCCTTCTTAATAAACTCTATGATCAAGATAATGTTTATAATTATATATCTGTGGCATGTATATGAAAATGAGGTAAAATATCATGCAATTAGTATAAAAAAATCACCAAGAAGGAGAAAGACAGTGGAGTTTTACTTAGCCATGATAGAGGAAGAGAGAAAAGCAATTAAAGCCATATATTTCCTCTTTATTTTATTTTAGTTTTTTGCACAAAATCAGTTGGGCTCTATTTACAATGTTTAGGGATGGACACGATTATTTACTGTCTCAAGAAGGCTAATAAACCATGATCCTGTTCCTTAATACTGTTTTCCTTTGGAAACATTAAAAGTTGGCAGAAGGAAAACATAAGGAAACAGAGCTGGGAAAATGCTTAACAAAAATACAAAGAATGGAGCTGAAATTTACCACAGAAAATCTGAAAATCTTCCAAAGGGGAAAAAAAGGAAAGTGACAGCTTAGCTTCTCAAATATAAATAGGTTGCTAAAGCCAAAGGAACCATAATAAAGCAGACAGCAGACTACAGAATGGAAAATGAGGTTCTATACAACAGGCAGGAATGGTGTTGATCAATTCACCCACTGGGTCCAAAAAGCACAATTTCCAATGAAATCAGGGGTGCTAGGGAAGTAGATGACAGAAGAAGCATAACTGTCTAGCAGTCAACTAACATGTCACGGAGACAAAACCACTCCATGAGTTCTGTTAGGACTCAAGATTTTAGAGCCTCCCCCTTTCTAAGTAACAGGAGACATGGAAGGCAGGCAAAGAATGTCCATCAAATACCTACTGCCAACAGGTATTCCAGAAGTAGAATAAATGTGCATAAAAATTAGCAGGCCAGTTGTCAAGATGTCCATAACTACCTAAAATCCTTTAGCTGAGATACTGTCTCATCACTTCAAATGTGCTTACATTTGATTACCATGCAGTGCACAGTAATCTATAAATAAATTTAAAGAGAAAATATTTCCTTTGTCCAATTTCTCGGTACACACACATCCAACCTCGTTGCGGGTTGTGGTCCTTTCTATAGTCCTCTAAAAAGGAGCCCGAACCCATAGGTTACTTTTCTACCACGTTAGCGCTCACCGCACTGGAACGGCTATTAGGTTAGTCGAGTTATGGGGGCCGACACCTACCCCCTTATCCTCATCATCCTCCACATCCTCATGCTGTTCATATTCGCATGCTTCTGTTGCACTCACCAATCGTAAGGTCTTCAAAAAATCTCGCTCCCTTGGCTAATGAATATAACAGACAGAAGATAGGACAGCAAAGACACAAGACAGACCAGAAATGAAAAGAAGAGCCATGAACAGAACATAATGAAGGAGAACAGGTAACCAAGAAGGGGGAAGTAATGTTCACAAAAAAAGGAAATGACACCTGTGGAGTGGGTTAGACCATTTTTCGGACAGCCATGTTTATTTCCTTGCTATTTGTGAGTCTTTTAATATGCGGTTATATTATGCATCCGACCTCTGCTAAGCAAAGAAACCCAAAGGTAAAAAAACAAACAAACAAACAAAAAAAGGTAAGAACAAAAATAGTATTTTAATTATAATATAACTGATTATATAAGCAAGGTAATTAAAGTGCTTCAAACTCCCAAAGTCACATCATTCGAAGTCCGAAAATGCTTAGTAATCCAACCAGAGCTTTTATCTTTTTTCCAGGCAGAATTTGCACCTCAAAAGATGAATACTGCAAAAACCTGAACATTCTGTACTGACAACATACTTGTCATATGCACATGTTCATCAAAGTAAATTAAGAAATTAACAACTTACCAAGGTGTCTCCCGAAAGAACCTCTAAAAGAGAGATCAAGTTGTGTCCATCCCTTAAATCTTCATAAAGATCATTCACATGTTTTCGAACCTACATAGAAAAAGACAATTTAACTTTTGTTCCTAGGACCCAGGATAACCCTTAATATTCAAACAAGTGACAAAGTAGAACACATTTCTTATATGGTATTCGCTCATAGAATAATATTTTGAAATTTTTATTCTCTTACTACTTAAAAACCAAATTTAAATTGAAAACCTAAACACTCAGAAAAGAATATTCAGATAAGTAACTCATAACAATAAGTAAAATTATTATTGCATCCATGTTTTTAACACTATATAAATATACGCCTGGGCAACTACATAAAATTATAATTTTTTTTACTTTTTACTTATTAATGAGAGGGGGTGAAAGTATAAAGAGAGAGAAACAATTATTTATTATTCCATTTATTTATACATTCATTAGCTGCTTCTTGTATGAGCCCTGATCAAGGATCCCACATCCTTGGCTGATCAGGCAACACACTAACCAACTGAGCTACCCAGTCAGAGCTGGAGTTATCATTTTTAAAAATACAGGTGACAGACAACCTGACTTTCTTCTTTATGACCCCTGATACAGCAAAAGAGCCAATTTAGCAAAAGAGGCAACTTTTTACCCCCAGCTGGTCTTCCTACTCTCTGGGCCATAAGATCCCAATGCCAGAAGCACACACTTCGCACCTTCAAAATCCACAGGTAAACTGGGTAAAAGGCACAATTTTTGAAAGCTCCAGTGAGTCCATAATTATTTCAAAATAAAAAGGTTTTCTTTTTTAATTCACATGTGTGAGGTTAGAAGACCTCTGCTCAAACCTTCCTCTGCACAATAGAAATCTTGTTGTGGTGCAAAGTTATCAAAATCACATTATCACTAGCACAAAGTTAACCATCAAACTATACTAGCTCCTTCCTCCATTCCACAAGTCAGATTTAAGCTTGTGATTTTAGAGTTCAAAGCACCAAAGATCTCCTAAAACCTCTGTTGAGTGTGCCAAGTAGGGACATCTCCTGAAAATGCTTGTCCTCCTGAACCCACGCTCTCTCCACCCATGCCCTGCTCTATCTAGTCACATTCCACTCCTTAGACCACTGCCTATGTCTTTCTCACTCCAGGCAGCTGAAGATGGGGTGTGATTCTGAGCACTCAGTTCACAGGAAGACAAGTTCACGACTTGCTTTGCCAGAATGCACTAAACCTCCTACATCAGGGAAATTTCCCAAATTCAGGTGCCATTTTCTTCCATGTTTATGCAACAGTAAAGAAAATTAAATTAGGCATGTTTATAAAAGACAAAGTAATAATACGCCAACATGAGAAAGAGACGAGAACACATGTTATAAGGGGGAAAAAAAGGTAAGAAACCTGCATTTCAGTCTTGCTTCTGCCATGTGACCCATAAACTAGTGGTGGCTGCCCACACTCTCTAGGCCTCAATGCTCTCATTAGCAAAATAAAAAGTTGAAAACAAAAGCCTCTGTTCAAACTAGAGAACAAAATTCTAGGATCTGAAAATAAAACTGTGATCTTTTCAAAATTCAATGTGTCAACTTAAAATATGTAAAATGGAAAGTGGCTCTTAAGCCTTTTGGACTAATTTCTTAAGAATTTGAGGGGAAATGCAGAAATAGACTAATTAATATCTATAATTCTTAACATTCTGAGGCACTGATTGTCACATAATACTGCCTATTTTTCCTGTCTTGGATCATTTTTATGAGGGTCAACTAAAATACTGTATATTAAAAAAATACATAAATATAAGGCATTGGCATCTTGATCATTCTATGGAAAAAATATCACCATTATAATAATAAAAATATACATGTGATAATTTAATACTAGGTACCTGACCCTGTGTAAGATCTTTTAAAAGCTTGGCTCTTTCTCTTCACCACAAAAAAATGACATAAAAGAGAATGTTAATTAAAAATGATAAATTAGGCCCTGGAGTGGCTCATTGGATTGAGCACTGGCCTGGGAACCCAAGCATCGCTGGTTCAATTCCCAATCAGGGTGCATACCCAGGTTACAAGGGAGGTTTCCAATCTGGTCCCCAGCTAGAGGCAGGTGAAAGGCAACCATACATTGATGTTTCTCTCACTTTCTTCCTCCCCTACTTCCTCTCTCTCTAAAAATAATGAATAAAATCTTTTTTAAAAATTACAGATTAACAATATGGAGAAAGACTGGTAGTAGATGAACTGAGGAGAAACAAATGGGGTTCTGGAAAGATATATGATATTGAGGAGAAGGAAAAAAGGAATTAGTTAAGCTAATATAGAAAAGCTTTTTATTTTGTCCTGAGTCTGAGTCAGAGACAGCTGGGCTGGTAACTTTCCTTCACAAATGGCTACACTAATTGCCAACAGTCATAACCTTCCATTTTCGATTTTAATAAAGTAGCCTTTCATTTTGGATATTTTCTCCCTATGGAATAAGAAACTGTCTGAATAAACAGAGTTAAAGGAGGTGAACAAAGCAAATGCGCTTAGAGATACTCTGGAATTAAATTGCATAACAAGTTACATAATAAGGAAAAATACCATTTTCTGTATTTCATACAATTCTCCCAGATTTTGCAGTGTTTTTTCAAATGTGTGGGCTGCACGATGCCTACAGTTGACCCCTAGAGGGCACCAATCTTTTGCTTACAAAGAGCATCCTCAGGAAGGCAAAGAAAGTACGGAAGAAAACAATGGTGAGGGGTGGAGAGAGAGGTTCTCAACAGGGTGCTTGCTGGTGAGGGTGCCAGAGACAACATGTTCTTTTCAAATTTATTTTGCAGTGAGAATAGAAGAGATTATTCCAGGTCTGTATCATTTAAATGGCTTAGTTTATGAAACCTACTACTCTAAAATTTTTGTTTAACTTGTAATGTTTGGTTGTATTTGGGCTAAATCGAATTCAACTTTAAAGGTAAAATTAAATAACTGGTAAAATAGCCAGTTATTTAATGTTTAAAACTGCCTTTAGTGATGGAGGTTGTTAATCTAGACAAATTTGATGGAAGTGTTACTTTCCATATTTAAACATACTACTACCATTTAGGGCCAGTTCAATTCAAGTCACTAAATATTTATTGAGCATCCACTATATGCCAGGGAATCACTTAACTTCTAAGGGTACAAAGATAAATAACAAGACAGTGTCACCTCCTGAGGCTTGCTTGCAATCCTAGATGGTAGCAATTTAAAGCGGAAATTTCAATGTAGAATAAATCTCCTCGGAACATGCTCAGGAAGCTCTGAGGAGCCTTAACCAAGTCTGGAGCGTAAGAAGTCCTCCCAACTAAGATATGAAATGTCCCAGGTGGAGGGAAGAACAACAGCGGAGGAAAAAGGTAAGGATGCATGCAACGGTTTGGTGAGTTCCAGGGAGGGAAAGCAGTCTGTGAAATCAATGAAAGGAGAGCTAGAAGGTGTGGCAGGAAAGGTGGGCAGGACACATTATGGTTTAACATGTCAGTGAAAAAACATTAAGACTTCCTAAGCAAAGATAATCACTAAAGGCCCAATATATAAGCTTCCTTGTAAACTACTATCTTGAACAAACCCAAATCACAATAAAGCTGCCAAGGGTCCAATCTGTACGCAATAACGGAGGAAAGGTCTCTCAGGAAAAAGCAAACTAGAGAAGACGTTTGTGAAACATGTGAAACACATGCATGTGAAACACATGCATGCCAGCAATGCAGCAAGAAGAAAAATACCAGGAAGGATTCACAGTCTTTTCTTAAAGAAGTCTTATATCTAAAGGATATAGTATTATGGAAAGTAGCTGGCTTTCTTTAGAAACCATAAATAATAAAAGGAGGCTTGTCCCAAATAAGATCACCTCACTTGCCTTGCACAAACTTGGCTAAGGAGAAAAGAAACAGTCAGCTTCAGTGAAAATGAATAAAATTACTTTCAATGAAATTTTTACTTCAGACATGTGCATTCATAAAAATATATGCTACCACTTTTTCCTGGAAGAGCTTCTCAAAAGTTCTACTTAAAAAAAAAATAATAATCTATCAATATATTACCATTATCAATTATTGATAAGTAAATTGATATTTTTAAAATATACAGATACTGAGTGAACAGGAGCAAAAGGGAAAAAAATTGGGACAACTCTAATAGCACAATCAATAAAACATACTTATAAAATAAAAATGAAATACATAGAAATGCTTAAGAATAATGTATTCTCTTAGGTATTTGTCTTATCTGAACAGTTTTATTTATTCCAAATGAATTTCAATATTATTTAAGAGTTATGAAAGAATGAAAATACAGCTCAAATTACCACAAGTTTTATACTGGTGCAGGTATGTACAATGGGGAAACATTTTTATGGGATGTACAATAATAAAAATGTCTCATTTAGGCAATATGTTGTCATCGTTAAGGCCAAATATAATTAAATTTCTTTACTGTTTTTTTAAACTATAAAGATATTTGTCATACATCTTAAGGTATTAATAAATGGAATAATGAAGAAGTTGAAACAAGCTAATGTTGGCCCCAGGCAGTACAAATAACCTATCTATGGCTTATGGACCTGATTAGTTCTTTGACAAAGAAGATTTCTCATTTAAACTTTCTACAATTAAAAAAAAAAAAAACTTTAAAAATCATTTGTACGACTGATAAAATTTTTTATCGGGGGCATTGTAGCCTCCACTCTTATGCCCAGATTCATCATTGACATAGGGTCATTTTTAAAAAGCTACTACAAATTTTAAAATTAACAGCTTATACTCCTTTCTGTAATAATTTGGGGTTTGGGGTGATTGGTTCCGATGTGGTTTGGTTTGGGTTTGAGGTTTTTACCTTTCCTGCCAACTCTTTCTTTTTGTTAAAAGGAAAACAGACTAAAACCTATTTTTGCATGTGTTTTTCCCCCACCTTGCTGATCTATGTAGACTTTGGTGGTGAGTGTTTATAAATAATGTAACTGAAGGAGAAAAACAAACTCAAATCAATTACTTTGCATACTGATATTTTTATCTACCCATTGTCTTTGGAGTTAATTTCTATTAAAGATGTGTTCTGGATAGCCTCCATGATAAAATGTCAAACAAATGAGCACTAGTTTATAAAGACATCAGCATCATCCATTCAATGTAGTCTTTAGAAGTTAGGGGATAAGTGAGATTTTAGTTGATATTGAAAAATGCTTCTGACCGGAATTCTGCCACTGAGGGTGAAATATCCCCAATAAATGACAGAAAGATACAGGTCTTACATTCTTGAAGTTCTTCAAATATCCTCCTAACATGTTACTTATATAAACGTTTAAACTATCACTTCATAAGATCATGGTAAGTACTGGTCTACCAAGAGCAGTTTTCAATAACAGCATAATGAAAAGAGAAGGAACCAGTAACTAGCATTTTATGGTCACCCCTTTCCCATTCTTCTCACATTTTCACAATTTGGGCAATGGAAAAAACTGGGGAATCAGGGGATGGGGGCTAATCACTTGACACTTCTAACAAATAATTAATAATCTAGTCCATGAAACTAAGTTTTGATATAAATACAAATATGTGACTATATTATTATAACAGCTAAGTTATACAGACTTACATAGATGAGTTCATTTGTGCTGAGTCCTGAAAAATGTAACTAAATGTAAAATGAGTCTATTTAACATAGATACTCTATACCTATAGCATTCAAAGTCCTGTCCTTCACCATCAACATTTTAAACAGAGTCCACTATATTTTCAAATTCTAGTTTTTACTGAAAAATATTTTAAAAAGACATGCATATTTTTCAATAAAAAATCATGTAAAGAATTTTTAGCTGGCTTTACTTAAGTTATAGTCATGACCAAAATTCACAACTACTTTTAAAAATTGTGTATTTCTTCAGCCCTGGCTAATGGCACAGTGGATAGGCGCCGGCCTGCGAACCCAAAGGTCACTGGTTCAATCCCCAGCCAGGACATAAAACTAGGTTGCAAGACAGGTCTCCAGTCAGGTTCGTGGCTGGAGGCAGGTGAAATGTAACCATACATTTATGATTTTCTCCCTCTCTGCCTCTCTCCCTTCCCCTCTCTCTAAAAACAATAAATAATTTTTTTTTTAATTGTGTATTTCTTCAATAAATCCCCACTAAAGATTCTCTGGTAAGGTGATACGAATGCCATCAGTCAGGCTCAGATTATTACAAATTAAAGATGTATTCAAATAAACATGTTCATTTCCTATATAAAAATAAAAACAGCTTCCTAGACGGAGCAACCTATCAGTCATTTGTCCCTTAATGCTAGGTCACTTTACCAGACTAATTTTTTTAATACCTATGGATTGTCCACATTATTAGGTTGAACAAGATTTCAAAGATGGAACACTGTGGGAGGGGTGGATTTGAGGAGACAGTGCCGTGTAGAGCGGGACTGGGCTCCAGGGTAAGAGCTTCTCAAGCTGGGAAGCAGTGGGAGGATCCCCGGCAGCTGGTGAGTGGGGCACTACAGTCTAGGAAAGGGATATAGAGAAGTGACAGACAAAAATCTCAACGACTTTGCAATTCCGATTAAAGTGCCAATTCTGACAACCGCTTACTGAATATTTTTGAGCTGAGTCGTCTCCTTCCGGGGCTTTTGTCAAATGCATTAATGTAAGGGAGCCAACAAAAGCCTCCAAATTGGGGGACAGGACTCAATGGAGCACAGCCTTTTTCCTCCATGCACCAAAGAGATGAGCATAGAATGGTGATGAAAAGCTTTCAGGGCTGTGCAAGATTCTGCCAGTGGCCAGGACTGGTCACCAAAGCCACTGCACCAAAAGCCAGGGTGGGGAATTTAAAAATAAGGTGGCAGCCAGTAAGAAGAAAAATGTCACTTGGTTTTAAAGAAAGCAGAAGCACCCCACCAAATGGCCATGGGGTTGGGTGTGTAAAAAAGGTGCCACGTGGTTCTCAATTAAAAACAGAATAACAGCATGACTAGGTCAAAACCTCCCATATCAAGCACAGATGAATGGGAGCTGCTGGTAAAGCTGAACTATGCCTGGGAAATAAGAAACCATGGACTTCTACTTTCCTAGAAAGACAGAACCTCTGATTTTTCTGTTCTAAAACTAGCCTCATTAGGCAGGACTGTGTGTTTTGGAGTATTTTAAAGGGGGTAGGACTTAAAGCAGAATTTCACCATTAATCTAAATCTGTATAACCTTTACATGAACAATTCTTTTCCTTTTCACCAAACTCTGGTATTAAAAGTTATGCTTTCCTGACTTTGGGGGGAATGGGTGGGTGCAGAGCGGGACAGAGGGGAGCAAAAAGGGGATGGATGTAATACAACAACAATAAAATTAAAAAAAAAAAAAAAAAAAGTTATGCTTTCGGCAGCAGGCAGTCAAGCATCTCATAACAGCCCATAGGTCCTGTTTCAGTTATAGGCTGTCAATCCTAAGTTGTTATACAGTGATTCAACAATTAAGTGGACACTTGTCTCAAATAAGAACCATCCTCTTTCCTTCTAGCACAATTTAAAGTACCTTTTACAGTACATATGTTTGGAGGGGCAAAAAAAGATACACTCTCAAGGCATACAAAAAAATCAAAGAACCCACTGAGATCTCACAAATAACTTCGTCTACTTCAGGGATGATGTCTAAGTGTCTGGCTCAGCTCCGCCACCCCTCAACAGAATGGTGAGCCAGCTGTTGGAATGGATGAAATACAGTGAACCAGGCTCCAGGATGGGGGAAGCCAAACCTGACAGAGAGGGGAGAGTCCTAGGCAAGTAATAAAATCCACCTGTGGGTAAGGCTCCAGGAGAAGTGGAGCTGGCCAATATGGATATCTTCTGGTCATACCACCAGGGGCACTCCCTGGTGTTCCTTTCAGAACATTATTTGCCAGGAAAAGACACTACCAAAGGCAGGGATGACACAAGCGGTTACTTCATTTTTTTTTTTTTTTTAAGCCTAAAGGACGATGGAAAATTTACAGGGTCTCTAATTAGCCTATTTTATAGTGTTAAGGCCTTTATAATAGTCCAGTATTTTATCTACAGACTAATGCACTCTTCTGTAAACATAAACTCATTTCCTCAAGCCCTCACAAATAAACAACTGAGAACAACTGGCTGTATCCTCTTCATTAAACCTTTGATATAACCCAGGATTATGATCAAGACAACTGTCATAGGGAGATGAACACTGAAACTATTTTTAAAGACACCCCCAGATGATGAGATTCCATTGCCTCTGCTAGAATTTATGCTAATGCTTTACACCTCTTCCTTGCTATTTTAACATTTTTGTTGCCTTACATTCAGATGAAACTCCCAAGTCCTCAGTATCATGATTTACATTTTCCAAAATAATACCACTGTAAAACATATGTAGGGAAATCATATGTTTGGATAGAATGATAAATTCAGGTTTATTTCACTGATAACTTAATAAAATTTCTGACACATTAAAATTCATCTTTACATTAGAATTATACCTTTTGTGGGAAGATTACAACTTTCAAAGATGCTACCAATTTTTTCAAAGTGATAACTTCTAAATGACATTACAATTTTGCCAAATTTCCAAATTCTAATCTACTCAACAGAGGTCTGGGGACCACAGACACTCAGCAGCTCATCCTCCCAGTTGTACGTAACTAGTCAGAAAAGATGACACATTCACATCTCATATGAAAATCTCAAATCAAAGCAGAAGTTATTTTGTCTCCAGCCCCTGTTATAAGCACCCTCTCTTTTAAACTTGTGTTCTACCAAGAGTATGCTTGAGCCAGGTTAACACCTATCAAATCCAAGGCCACGTGTGCAAAGGTAGACTGCAGGACATAGCTGTGGGTATACTGCGAGATACATAGGTACCAGCACACTAACAGTGCAGTTTCACTTCCAAATCTGAAAGGTTAGATAATCTGAAAAGCATGACCACTGAATAGATGAGGTCACATTCTCAGAGCCACTAGTGTCACATTCTCTGCTTGCACTCATGTTTTTCCTTCTACTAGAAAGGCTGTTCTGTTTCAACTCCTCTAGCTATTGAAATTTTACTTTTCCTTTAAGGTCAAATTTTAATGTCACCCAGGCTGTGAAAGCTTCCCTCTTCTGCACTCCCATATTCCTTGGTTTAGACCAGGATACCAATCCTCATTTTCTTTATAAAGCAGTTCTATTTCTGAGGGAAGCAGAACTTACCAGCCCAAAATATGCCTTTTTTAGATATTATTTTAAGCTGATTATTTTCAAGAAATGATTCAGGAAAAATCTTTGTCCTTCCCCTAACTGCCTATCATGAGTTACATAGAGAACCTGCTCAAGAAGCTATTTTCACAGATAACTATATTTTAATATAGACTAAGTGTTATAGAAAGGAACCAGCAAGGTCCTTGAATCCAAGTCCTCTCTGTGGCCCATTTAGAAAGATGGCCCAGCAAACATTTATTTACCAAACATGTGCTTTTCTATCCCCATGTAAATTGCCTTCCTGCCCTTTGAAGTCTCCAACCACAACCCTCCCATTTCTTTTTTGCTCAAGATGGCATACAAGCCTTCATTGCCCATCTGTCCTTGGTGTCAAATTCTTACGGAACCACTGTGTGTATGTACTATGTAATAAATTTGGTCATTTTCTCCTGTTAATCTGTGACGTGTTAATTTGATTACTAGTCCAGCCAGAAGATTTTTAAAAGGTGGGGAGAAAATTATTTTTCCTACCCAATCTGCCCATGATGTACATAATAAGCCTCTTAAAAGGACAGGGCTCTATCTCAAGCTTTTACTAAAAAATGCCTCATATTTTGCACAGCACCTTTTAGACGACAGGTATTTGAGGAAGGTTCATTCAATAAATGAAAGATTAGTCATCTGTGACCTTAGCCACGCCCTCATCTGTGGGCCCTGGAGTGCCCACTCAGTGACTAACACACAGAGCTGACATGCCCATTTCTGCATGCCAAACCTTCTAAGTATGTCCCCTTATTTACCTAAATTAGTGTGGTAAATGACAGGAAGGTGTTCAGATAAATTTCAAGACTTCATAATGGACCTGAAAACAAAATACTTTCAATAAAAATAGTTTAATGAAATGAGTCCAGAAATAGACCTGCACATCTAAGGACTGGTTTTTGACAAAAGAACAAAGGCAGCTCATTAGAGAAGGCTAGTCCTTTTGACAAATGGTGCTAGAAAACTGACTATCTACATGCAAAAGGATTCACATGAGCCTTTTCCTAAAAATGGATCACAGACCTAATGTAAGAGCTAAAAAGATACAACTGTTAGATGAAAACATAGGAGTAAATCTTTGTGATTTTGGGTTAGGCAAATATTTCTTACATGTGACACCAAAAGTGTAAGTGATGATGGAAAATCCAATAATAAAAGGGCATATAATCCAATTTCAAAATAGGGAAAGAGATAAAAAGATATTTCATGAAAGAAGATACACAAATCACCAATAAGCACATAGGAAGGGACTCAAAATCACTAGTCATTACAGAAATACAAAGCAAAACACAAGATAGCATTTCTCACCTACTAGGATAGCCAAAACAAAAGACAGACAATAACAAATATCAGCAAGGATTTAGAGAAACTAGAACCCTCACACATTGCTAGTGGAAATGTAATGTGGCCCAACCACTTTGGAAAACAGTATGGCAGTTTCATTAAATTGTTAAATTGAACTTACCATATGACCCAAAAAATCTACTACTAGATAAATATACAAAAGAAATTAATGAAAGCATATATTCACACAAAGGCTTGCATGTTTATGCTTATAGCAGCGTTGTTTATAACACCAAAACCATGGAAATAATCCAAACACCAATCAACTATTAAGTGAATAAACAAGATTTGATATGTCCATAGGATAAAATATTCGACAATAAAAAGGAATGAAGACACATGCCTCTACATGGATGAACCTATAAATCATTATGCTGAGTGAAGGAAGTCAGACAAAAAGAACACAGATTGCATAATTCTATGTATGTGAAATACCCAGAAGAGGCAAATTATTGATAAGACAGTCAATCAGTGGTGGCCTAGGGTTGTGGGTGGGGAGAAAAGGGAAACAAGGCAAACAGGCAGGTTTTTTTTGGAGGTGATGGAGATATTTTAAAATCAGGCCATGGTGGTTGCTGCACGATTGTGTAAATTAACTAAAAATTGTTCAATTATGCACCTAAAACAAATAAATTTTACTGCATTCAAGTCATAGCTCAATAAAGCTGCTCTTACAACAATTTTAATCATACTCCCTTTGAAAAAGAGTGGCATTAATGTTTGCACATGGAAAACATTTCTACTCATCACAATTCAATAAGAATTAATAATGGTCTCCAGGCCCTGGCTGGTGGCACAGTGGATAGGGTGCCGGCCTGAGAACCCAAAGGTCGCTGGTTCGATTCCCCAGCCAGGGCACATAACCAGGATGTAAGCCAGGTCTCCAGCCAGATCTGTAGCTGGAGGCAGGTGAAAGGCAACCACACATTGATGTCTTTCTCCCTTTCTGCCTCTCTCCCTACCCCTCTCTCTACAAATAATGAATAAAATCTTTAAAAATAAATAGTTTAAAAAAATAATGGTCTCCAAATACAGGACAGGATGTTAGACCATTCTAATATGGGTCAGTATGAACAACTGAAATACATTTAAAAGGATGCTTGATTTTCAATCATTAAAAAATATTTCCATGTCTCTGGTTCTGTTTTGCTTATTAGCTTATTTTTGTTCATTAGAAAACATGGAACAGACTGACAGTGACCAGAGGAAAGTGGGTGAAGGATAAGGATGGAAAGAAGGGGAAGGGACCAGTCTCAGAACATGTATGAATGACCCATGGACATGGACAACAGTTGGGGTTGACTATGGGAGTAAGGGGAAGGTTGGGCAGAGAAGAGCAAAGGGGAAAAATTGGCACAACTGTAATATAATAACAATAAAAAAATTTTTAATAGTTCCAAAGATAATCAAGGAATACTTAATTTAAAAGAACCAATCATAACTCTAACGAAGCAGAAAAAACTGGCAATGTCAACTACTATAAAACCTTTAATCTAGACAAAAAGGGAGTTTTATTAGGAGGATAAAAAGTAAATAGAGTTGTCCTATTTAAAGGATTATCAAGTGACATAGACAGGAAATAAATCCAATTTGATTGAAGAAATATTTCCTCAGCTTTACATCAAAATTACTTACTGGATTCATATCTGAAGTGGTATTTGCAATGGGTATATCTTTCATTACCATATCTTAATTCAGGAGATTATCACAGAGGTAAACTTTGTCTAAGTAGTAAAGCAATACACTAAACTGAACTCTTCAAATATTTTGTTAAATAAATCAAAGAGGGAAGTTCATTCAGAAAAGCAGCTATGGTATAATGTTATATTCATAGAACCATAGCTGGTCTATAGGAAAAGAAAGTCACCTTTATAAATAGAGTCAGGGAAATACAAAAGGCTATTCTTCACCAGTAAAGTAGATATATGCAAACTTTATCCTAAATACATACAAAACCTCCCCTTGAGACAAAGATAGGCAAACTTCTACTGTAAAGAGCCAGACAGCAAATATTCCTCTGGGCTTTAAAGTTCATAGGGTATGATAATTGACAAATGGATGACAGTAGTTGAGTTTGCTACAATTTTATTTATGGACAGTGAATTTTGAATTTCATACAATTTTCATGTGCCCCAAAATATTATCCTTCTTTTGATTTGTTTTCAATTCTTTGAAATTTTATAAACAAATATTAGCTCATGGCCTATAAGTACCAAAAGAGAGACTGTGGCAAAATTTGGTCCCAGTCCAGAGAGTTATAGATCCTCCCATCCCAACACCCCAACCCCAGAGTTCTTGTGGATTTGCAAATAGCCTTAGGAGGAGCAGTGCAGTAGTCTAATCAGTCCTCACCTAGAAAGGCGATGAATTATCCCATTGCTTGCCTCTGCTCCTCCCTTGCAAACTGAGAGTGGAAAAGACTATTTTTTTTATAAAATAACATCATCTTGGTTATTTTTCTGAGAATAACAGCAATACTCATTCTTTATAGAAAAACTGGAGAATAGTTCAAACTGAAGGAGTTATCTTACAATGCAGGAAAAAATAATCATTGTAAAGGGAAGTAAACAGGTTAAGAGCTCAACACATAAAAAGGTAGGAAGGTGAAAAACAGGTAGATAATATAAACAAAGTTGAGATAATACTATTGATAACTGTCTCCAAGCTCTGGTTACCTGGCAGACTTTCCTTCAACTCATTCTCTGCCTTCAACTCAATACATTGGTCATACACTTTATAATAATCCTTTATCCCCCAGGAAACAAAACTGATGTCACAGTAACCAACTTATGCCTCTGAGAATGGTCTTACTGAAAAAAGATAATAATAGCATTAATAAAAAGTAAAAACTTCAAAGGTAAGAACTGAAAGAGAACATGCTAGAAAAAAGAAATGTATGGCCCTGGACAGGTGGCTCAATTGGTTGGAACATCATCCTGTACACCAAAAAATTGTGGGTTTGATTCCTGGTCAGGGTACATACCTAGGCTGCAGATTAGTTTCCACAGTCAAGGCACGTTCAGGAAGCAACCAACCAATTGATGTTTCTCTCTCACATCAATGTTTATTTCTTTCTTTCTCTCCCTTTCTCTTTCTCCCTCCCTTTCCTTCTCTTGCTAAAATCAATAAAAATATCCTCAGGTGAGAAATAAATAAACAAGCAAACAAATAAATAAGATCTATGATATAAAAATCCTATCACATTAAAATGAAATAAAGCAAATGGGAGTAACTAAGTGACAAAAAATTTTAAGGGGACAGAAGAGTCTCTTCAGATATTTAATAGCTGCTGTGTGTGTCATATCATTCTGGAGGGTTATCCCAAGATATGTGGGTAGGAGTTATAGTGCGTAAATTCTAGATCATGAATTGTAACTTCAGTTAAAAACTCAAGTTGACCAAAATGTTAAGTTGTCCATAAATAAGAAAAATCAATGACCCATAAGAAAGGCTGTGAGAAAACATTCTACAATGACAACCAAAGTAAATAGATCCTGCCCAAATCTGTAATTCAAATTAATACATAATTAATTAAACTTGTTTAAAAGCAGTCTCTTTAAAACTATCCTGCAGTATTTCCCAAAAAGGATGCTAACAGATTCTTTGATAAAAGGAATGCATGACCAAGTGAATTTGTGGAACATTTGGATGAAGTAAGGTTCTTCACCACAGAAGTTCTTGCTCAGTCTTTGATATGCTAATGATACCATAAATCTCTGGAACCAAAGAGTATGCTGCTTTCCTTTTATTTTATTTTATTTTTTTTGGCAATTGAAACCATTTTTTTTTTCTTTCAGGCATCTCACAATACTAGTTTTCCTGGGAACCTGATGGTTCACTGCTCCTCCACACACACACACACACAAAAAAGTCAATAAAATTACAGACTCTACAAATATGGCTCCTTGGATTTTTTTAGGTGTATGTAAAATAAAGATAGATGTTTAAAACATTTGACTTAGCTTTAGCCAGCATGGCTCAGTTGATTGGGCATCATCCAGCAAACCAAAAGGTCGCTAGTTAGATTCTCGGTCAGGGCGTGTGCCTGGGTTGTGGGCTCCGTGCTCTGTCCTTGGTCTAGGTGCTTGCACAAGACAGCCAACCAATGTTTCTCTCCCTACCTTTGGTTCTCCCTTCCCCTCTCTCTAAAATAACATTTAAACTTAAAAATATTTTTAAAAAATTTACATTTGGGAATAGTGACAAACTGTGAGGTTAAAAAAAGGGTAATATTAAAATTCATTAAACAATAAACCTATAGGAAATCCTTCTCCTTTTACAATTTCTAAGGTTACCTATGCTATATAGCTATCTGGTATAACTGTACTTAAATCTAAGAAAAGGAATTTTTACATTATTCTGCAAAGAATTCAGTAATGGTACTATTTTCTGGAGATCTTAAAGAATCTAGGTTTTCTGGATTTTTTTTTTTAATACTGGAAGGCTGCTCTTGTAGAAAATGTGCCAGACTCTCTGCTCAGGCAGGAAACTGAAATGCTATATTCTAGTTATGGGTCTATTGAGCTAATGTTCTGTGAATTATTTTATCTTGTCTAAATTCAGTGATGTGATAGTTCATTGATAATCCAAACAGCAAATAAATGCTCACAGCATCTCACCTCAAACCATCATACCCAAAGGAGGAAAAATAAAGGTGTCTGTATGGGTGTGGGCCAGGTTATGAAAATAGTGTTCCTTCAGCCCCGGCTGGTGGCACAGTGGATAAGGCGCTGGCCTGCAAACCCAAAGGTCGCTGGTTCGGTTCCCAGCCAGGGCACAGACCCAGGCTGCAAGCCATGTCTCCCAGCCAGGTCTATAGCTGGAGGCAGGTGAAAGGCAACCACACATTGAAGTTTCTCTCCCTCTCTGCCTCTCTCCCTTCCCCGCTCTCTAAAAAGTAATAAATAAAATATTTTTAAATTAAAATAACAAATAAAATATATTTTTAAAAAGTACGAACATCTAAGAAAATCTAGCTACCAGAACAGGTTCTAGGCATGACTAGCTTACTTCCATGCTGGCCTTCTTATGCACAACTGACCCTCCTTAACTCTATCCGAACCAACAGAGATTGACTTTGCAGCAGGATGGCTAGAGTGCTCTATCATTTAAACTTTGGAGAATTGGGTTCTTATCAGTTTCCCATCAAGCTGTGCTTCTAACTCTACATGAGATCATCTGCCATGGGAATCCACAATGGAACATGAACATGCTGGAAAAAAAAGACTTAGGAGAATACTCAAAATGAAAAAAAAGGGTGGTAAATCTAAAGAATGGACAGAGAAACAGAGTGAGGTTTGGAAAAAACCTACTTAGGAATGGGCAGGGGGACCATTCTTTCTTCTCTAGGGTATTATGGCTCCTTGATCTTAGTACTTAACATCTGTAAAACAGGGTATACAACCAAATAAGATATAACAGGCTACTCTGAGAACATATTCAGCATTATAACATATTTCAACTATATAGCAAAATATAGGCCTCTAAAAATGACTGACAGAAGTCCTCATTCATATGTGAAGGACTCTGTACATACGTAGTAGCAAGAACTGACCTTGTAATAAATGCTATGGACTTCTTAAATTTTGAGAAGTAGTGCTATATTTCCATGACTTAAAGAAATCACACACGAGAACACTTGAACAATTTTGGTAAGAAATTCTTTAAGCAAGCATCAATGTTAGAATACATGAGCAATGTAAATCAATAGCACACTGCCATCGGGAATTTATATCAGCATTTTTAGAAGTTTTCAACAGTTTTTCCAGCTTCAACACCTTTGAAGTCACCTCCTTTCTCTTTTCCACAACCCAGAAATTTCTTCTCTATTATATTAAGATCAAATGGTTCTGTCATGGGCAATGGTTTCCAAATTCCTAGGCAGGTCCAACATGACCGTGACCTGTCACTACCTTTGGCACCCTGACCACTTTCATGATCAAATTCTCTCCCTGTAGAGCACAGCTCTCATCCCTCTCCAATGACTGACCCCCACGTCCTTTGCTATTTACTTGTCTTCCTCTGTCAGCTCCTTTTAAAACTAATCTGTGATTTCTCCCTCAGATTTGCAGTACAGAAAACTGACTAGGGTCTGGAAAGAGAGGTTTCTATTTGCTTGTATGGAAAGAAGTTTTTTAGAAAGTATCTTCTAAGAAACCTAACTGTATCCTCATGAAGGGCTTTTGGACACGCTATCCCAAACACTGACGTTTCTCTCCATTTCTTCCTCCCTCCCTTCCCCTCTCTCTATAAAAATAATGAATAAAATGTTTTTAAAAAAGAAATGTTAAGAAAAACATATTAGGCTGATGGCTCAGTGGATAAGCACCAGCCTAAGAACCCAAAGGTTGCTGGTTCAATTCCCAGCCAGGGCACATACCAGGTTGCAAGCCAGGTCTCCAGCTGGGTCTGTGGCTGGAGGCAGGTGAAAGGCAACTGTACATTGATGTATCTCTCCCTTTCTTCCTTCCTCCCTGCCCTTATCTCCAAAAATAATTAATAAAATCTTAAAATAATAATATTAAAATGTTTTAACATATTACATATTTTAAGCTGAAGGAATATGAGAAGGAACAGATGCTGGAAGGACTCTGTGCCTGCACCCTAACTCCCCCTGGAGGCAGGTCCTAAGGCCCTGTTGTGAGAAGTATCCTCCCTATACCTGAATGAAAGGAGCTCTTATTTCAAAAGATAGAGAAATACAGTTTTCACCCAAACAGGCCTTGCTGAGTGTGTTCTAGATCACTAGTCTTGCCTCCTACCCTTTTGTCCTTTTACATTTTCCATGACTTCCACTCTTAATCAAATCTAATGTAAAAACACCCAGGTTTCTCCATTCCTTCTGATCTTCAATCCTTATAAAACCTCTCGTACCACATAAAAATTTTATTGAGTAAATTTTATGTTTTTCTTTTGTAAATCTGTCTTTTGTTATAAAACCCAGTCAAGAATGCAGAAGGGATAAAAGAAAATATTATTTTCATCCCCCTACATGCACTAAGACTGCAGAGAATCTACTGATTTTTTTAAAGATTTTATTTATTACTTCCAGAGGGAAGGGAAGGGAGAGAGGCAGAGAGGGAGAGACATCAATGTGTGGTTGCCTTTTTCACCTGCCTCCAGCTACGGACCTGGCTGGAGACCTGGCTTGCAACCTGGTTATGTGCCCTGGCTGGGAATCAAGCCAACGACCTTTGGGTTCACAGGCCAGTGCCTTATCCACTGTGCTACCAACCAGGGTAGAACCTACTAATTTTAATATATTATTGTAGAATTTCCAAGTGAGAAGAATTTACCTAGAGCCAATATTCTTCTACATTCTGAACTGATGCAAGTAACAGTGAACAAGTAGAGTAAAGTTAATTAGTAAACTTAGATAAATAAATTACTCTCACCTATGAATATGAGTTAACTTTTACTACCTACCCACGAATTGAGAAACAACAAGTTATGGAAAAGGGTCAGAAGAACGGATCCTAAGCCTGGCTCTTCCAATCATGACCTGTTTGACTTGGGGTCTCAGTCTCTACACCTATCATGAAATAGGTCTTTGCAGCTTCAAAAGACTTTTATTTCACTCCTACCAAAGCAACCCTTCCATTTCCCCATCATAGTGATTATAGTTCTATATTGTAAACAGGTGGGAGGGGTGGAGTTCATTTGGTTTCACATTCATTCATTAAGCAACAAATTTCTTGGTGTGGTCTGAGGAAAAGAGCAGCGTATTAGACAGCATGTTAGGTACCAGGGATGCACTGTTTAATAAGACAGACACAGCTCCATTCCCTAAAGTCTCGTATTAAATAACCAACTAGTATTCTGCTTTAATCAAGAATGCAGACATTTCTGGGGTTTTTGTCCTTTATTTTATTTTTTTATTTAATTGTATTGTTGTTGTATTACATCCATCCCCTTTTTCCTCCCCTCTGTCCCCTTTTCCACCCACCCACTCTCTCCCAAAGTCAATCCCACTTGTTGTCCATGTCCATGGTTCTTCCATGCTAGTTCCTTAACTAAACTGCTCCCCTTCTTTGCCTCCTCCTCCCCCCACCCCCTCCCCTCTGCTCACTGAAGGTCTATTCATTGTATTCATGTATCTGATTCTGTTTTGCTTGTTTATTTTGTTCATTACTATCCTGTAATGGGTAAGATCATATGGTATTAGTCTTTCACTGACTGCTTATTTCACTAAGCATAATACAATCCAGTTCCATTCAAACTGTTGCAAAGGGTAGAAGTTCCTTCTTTCATTTTGCAGTGTAGTATTCAATTATGTAAATGTACCAAAGTTTTTTGATCCAATCAACCACTGATGGGCACTTAGACTGTTTCTGATGTGAAGGTGTACAAAACATGATTCAGAACATTAGCACCATTGATCAAAAAGTAAGTTTTCCTCTTTGAAAATGCCTTAGTCCATACCCTTTCTCAAACTAAAACAATAACCTTCAGGTACACTGCTTGACTTCTTTGTTTCCTTTGATTTATGTCTCTAAATTCTGGTAAACTATACTGAATAGAGAAGGGTATAAGTAAAAATTTATGGCCACATAGTGAGGCCGAGCCAAAACAGCAAAGGCTTAAAGTATGTAGAATAATGCTGAGGGAAAGTACAACTAAGTAAAGTGACATACTGCTTTACTGCCCCCTGCTTCTGTGTCTTCATTTTTTTCCCTTTTGTAACATTTTTTTCATTGAATTGAGAGAGAAAGAGGGAGATAGAAAAAGAGGAAAGAAGAAGAGACACGTATTTGTTGTTCCACATATTTATGCATTCACTGGTTGATTCCTGTATGTGCTCTGACCAGGAACTGAACCTGCAACCTTGGCATGTTGGGTCAACACTAACCAACTGAGCTACCAAGCCATGACCTTTTTTTTTTTTTTTCCAATTTAGATAATTCCTTAACTCTGTGTCCTTCTGTTGTGGCAAGATATAATGGTATGACATAGTTTTTCTGTAGAACCAGAGAACCAATGACTAAATCTTAGCATTGGCACACTCTAGCTACTTCACGATGGGCAGATGAACTCTCTCTGCTGAGGCTCCATTTCCTCACTGGTAAAAGGAGGGTCAAATCAGATCACATTTGTCATGTATCTAGTTCAGGATCTAACACACAGTAAGCATTCCATAAATGGTAGTGATGGTGAAGGAATCAATCAAGATGATAATGAATAAAGAAATCAAAAAGAAGAAAAGTTATAACTGGCCGAGATGAAACTAAAGTTATTGATGAAATTACTGAGTAAAATGTTGGTGTTCTTAGTTTGAAAAGGTAGTTCATTATTCTATCAACAAGCAGTAAAATCACTTGTAATTGTTTAAATGACTCTCATAGAAAAAAAAGTTTGTCTACTTGTCATATAATAACCTCAAGTCCAAAATATATTTTGCTATTAAATCACCTTCCATTCTATATAAATAAACCCTGTTCTGTGTTCTTCAAAAATCTTAATGTCATTAAAGTCTGTAAAAAGGCTACAAAACTGTTTCTAATTAAAGCATGTTAAAAAGACATGACAATTAAATGCAGGACCTGACCCCAAACTGGACCCTGCCCTAGGGATGTTTGAAGATATTTTTTATATGAGCTTATATTTTTGAACCTGGAAATTACCCAGCAATCTTCTCTTTGGGTCAAATAAACCCCAAGCTGCCTTCTTTCTTACATGACTGCGTATCAATATCGAAAAACACCCATCATTTCTCCTTAATCCTCTTGGCTTGCTTTCAAAGCCAACCTCTCTTTTTCTTTCCATTATTCCTCATCCAAGAGTTTCTTTCCAGACCATCACCCCCTTGGTTGCCTCCTTCTGCACACTTTCACCCACAGTGCCTTGTCAAAGTATTCTCAGCTTTATTAAGACAGCCTGAGCCTGCATTCAGGTGTCCCACCGCTCTAAATCTGAGGCCCATGAACCCCAGGTCTCATCACATGAATTATTGCAAAGCCAGACATTCTGTATCCTCCAGATATAGGTCAGCGTGCCTTCTCTGATTCATCCAAGTATCTGCTACAAAGCAAAAGGGAAAATTAAGAGAGGCCCTTGGAGTAAGCCAGTAGTCACCTCTCCATAGGTTCTCATTTAGCAAGTATGGAGCTACTATGTGAAGTCACATATCTCCCATTTAGTTCCTTATTGCTTATCTAGGAATGGAATTCAAGGTTCTTTCTAAAATGTCAATTACTTTATGCCACTCTTGACCACAAAAACTTCTGACAATATCCTAGGCTAACCAATCACATCTGATTCTTACCTGGTTTCATTGTTTCCTATCCCACCTGATCTTCTTCCAGCAAACCCCACAGTCCAGTACATCAAACTCACTGTGCCTGTCCACCCACTGCTGCCTCGCTCCCTCCTCTGCACCCTGCTTAAATCAGTTTCCCTGGCCATACAGTCCCTGACTACACAGGGCCACTCATTCTGGCACGTTATCCTATGCTAACCTGCATAGCTGTTTAACAGTTTTACACACATGGATTTTTAACATCTCCAACCAAATAGCAAGCTGCATGAAAACAGAGTACAGGTAACCCCCATATAACACGGTTGTTAGGTTCTTTAAAATGTCATGTTATGCAAATCCATGTTCTAAGAAACAAAGAACTAGTACAGAAAGGGGGGGGGGGGGTTAGGTTCCAAAATTTAAAAAACATACTATTACGTTTTTATAATTAAGAAAAATATCTTTGTTAAAGCAATTTTCACCAAAAGTATAACATATTAATATGTATTAAATGATGTTTTCTTAGTCATCACTACTAACCACCATTAACTGAGGGCATTTTCTTTCGACAAGATACTGTCATTCTCTGAACTTTCTTCAGCATTATCTTAACTTCTATTCTGGACTTTTTGCAAAAAAAATCTGTTATTTTAGATTGCTTGCTTTTAGCTGAGAGATCTTTACAAATTTTGTTTTTTCAAATGAGATATATTTTGCTCTTAAAAGCTCTTATTATACTTTGTGTTAATTGGGGATTTCTCTAATGCTTGAACCATGGTAGAGAGAAACCATGTTATAGAAGAGCCATGTTTTATGGGGGTTACCTATACTTCCCAAACTGTTATTTCAAACACAGCCCTGATTATGCTAGAATTTCAATGCAGTCCTTTTGAAGGTAAGTATAGTGTTATTCTGGAGTTTGGGTTTATTTTATTGATGAGAAATTTTTCACCAAGAAATCATTATTCTTCATGATGAGAAAACATTCAGAATATTTTAATCCTGAACTATTGTTTATCTACAGAGTAACTTCATACTCTTCTACATATGTCATACCAACTCAAAATTGTCTAATTACAAAATCAACTATTTTTTTACATTTATAAAACCAGATTTGCAAGATTCACTCTAAATTTGGGTCTATAATCAGCCACTTCCCCTAAAAAGCTTTTAACTCTTCCTCTACTATATACACTGTTATCTCTTTTTAAAAAAATAAATGTCAAATCATATTTGTAAAGAAACCAAACCATAGCTGGAGGCAGGTAAAAGGCAACCATGCATTGATGCTTCTCTCCCTTTCTTCCTTCCTCCCTGCCCTTCTCTCTAAAGAAAATAATAAAAATCTTTAAAAAAAAAAAAAAAGAAAGAAAGAAAGAAAGAAACCAAACCAATGTCCAAATATCAAGCTCAGCTTCTTCCTTTCAGCTTTAATCATGCAACATGAAATTTATTCTTAAGAACTTAGTGTAGGTGAGAAAGCAAAAGACCTAGAGTTAGGCAGACTTGGATGTAATTTTCACTTCTTCCTTAGACTCTTATCCAATATACAAAAACTGTGTATCTCTCTTAGTCTTATTCTCCATACAAATCCTAAGGATTACTAGCTGAATGATCTTGGAAAATTATGGAACCTCTCTGTACATTAGTTTTATCATCTGTAACACAAGAATAATAATACCAGTCAGGACCTATACATAAAGATTGTTGTAAGAAACCCAGAACACTAATTCAACAGAACAAAGGCACACTTATGTTCAGTGCAGTGTTATTTACAATCACCAAGATATGGAAGCAGTTCAAGTCCATCAGCAGGTGAGTAGATAAAACAAGCATGGGACATTTACACAACGGAATACTACTCGGCCATAAAAAAGAAGAAAATTTTATCCTTTGAGACAGCATGGGTGGACCTGGAGAACACAATGCTAAATGAAATAAGCCAGTTAGAGAAAGACATACTATATGATTTTACTTATATGTAGAATTTATTTTATTTTTTTTTTAAGATTTTATTCATTATTTTTAGCGAGGGGGAAGGGAGGGAGGCAGAGAGGGAGAGAGACATCTATGTATGGTTGCCTTTCACCTGCCTCCAGCCACAGACCTGGCTGGAGACCTGGCTTGCAATCTGGTTATGTGCCCTGGCTGGGAATCGAACCAGCGACCTTTGGGTTCACAGACAGGCGCCTTATCCACTGAGCCACCAGCCAGGGCTATATGTAGTATTTAATGAACAAACTGAATACAGAGACAGACAGAGAGAGACTCATGGAGAACAAGATGACAGTTGTGGGGTGGGGATTAAAGAAAAAGGACTTGTGGACATGGACAACAGTGTGGTGACTGTATGGGGGGAGGGGTATAAGGGGTATAAGGGGGTTAAATGGTATGGAAAAATACAATTAAAAACTTTTTTTTAAAAGATTGTTGTGAGAATTCGGTACCTTAAGACATAAAAGCAACAAATGCTGACATATGGTTACCTGTGAAATAATACTAGCAGCTATTATTATAAATACTGGTATTGATACTGTAAAGTAGCTGGCATACTGTTTGGGTACAGCAAAATATAGTTGCTCTTATTTTCTAAACCATATTAGAATATTTGTTGGTTATACCAAGTGGAACTGATGATTAATTATAATATTTATCCACTTATCTACATCAGGGGCTCCACAAACATGGCCCTGGTTCAGCAACATCAGCATTTTATTAGAAACGCAATTTCCTGGGACTTGTTAGAAATGGAAATTTTCAGGTTTCACCCCAGATCTAATGAGTAAGAAGCTCCTGGGGTGAGGCCCAGCATTCTATTTTTAACAAGCCCTCAGAGTGAATCTGAAGCAGCTCAAGTTTAAGAACCACTCATTTAAGTCTAAAGTCATAAAAAATATATACCTTATCTGCAGATTTTAAGAACCAAAACACTGCATTATACTTTCAAAAGAAGGCTTTCTCATTAGCCTTTTATAAAGTCAATGCTTTCAGAGTTCTTCTATTTCATCTGTGCCCGCAGATGCAAAATTACTGGATAAGCTGCAAGAGCCAAGAACACAGGGCAAACAGAGCCTTTTTTCTATTCCCTAAAAGTTATCATTATGTTCTCAGCTTAGGGATTTACATTTCCTTCAAGCCACCAAATCAGAAAATGAAGAACAGTGTGACTGATTCAGAGGAGCTGTGAAGTCGTTGACTTTAAAATGTGGGCAAAGGATATCTATGCTATGAGTAAACTAAGCTTTCAGAAGATATGATGGAACACACAAAAATCTGATAGTCAGTTGGGTGTCTCCCATGTGGTAACTAAGCAAGTTACTAACAATCAGGGTGTGGTTCAACATTGGAGTCCAAGGCTTCTTTCTCTCCAAATGCCTTCAGGTATCAATAAAATAAATTAAAATTTAGACCAAATATCCTATTACACAATGTTAAGGAATACATTTACAATACAGCTAACCAGTACTGAAGAATAAATATACTTCCACTATCTATTGCCAGCTAGATGGGTCCAACACAAGGCAAACACATTGTATGGATTTCTTCAGACACCAATCTTCTCCTAAAAAGCATTTATCTCCTTAAATTGTTCCTTTTGAATATAGCCTCTAGGTCACAGCTCAAGATCTAATTCTGGGTTGAAGTAAACAATTAAAAAGAAATCTTCTTTCTGATCTTTAAAGTGCTTCAGAAAATAAAGGGTTTCCTTCCTTCACTTTTCTTCTGAGAATAAGGCAAAAGATAAATCACAGGTACTTAAATCTTAGGTGCCATCTCTTATAGTACTATCTCATATATTTCTAGACAGCAAGACAGGATTTCATGTGACCAGTAATAACAAAAACTAAATAGTGATACTGCTGGTATCTAGTTTATACAGTGCACTAGGTAGGGTGGGTATAAAATAATAAAAGAATGTCATCAATTTTAAATTTTAGAAAATTTCTCTGGGTAAAATTCAGGTAACTGAAGTCATAGGCATTTTTTTTTTAAACAATCAGCTTATATTTTAGTGTAATAATTAAAGTTATGTTAAAGAGTAATACATAAATATTATTGCCACCAATGGTTAACCTGGCAATTTGCAAGGTAAAAACTGGTCTACACAGTATGTGAAGAGATTGTAGAGGCAGCAGACCTGAATATGTTAACTGAACTTGATTCATCTGAAGAATGATGAATCAAAAGGAAAACATTCCTGCCAGAACAACCAATTTAAGGATAGGCTTAATCATACAACTTAAATACAAGAACACTAAAATTTAAATACATTTGGAAAAAATGCCAGAGGCATCTGATCACCAATAAACATAAGTTTCAAGTAAGCAATCTGTTCACTTTAAACAAATGTTATTTTAGCTGATATATTTTCAATAAGGCTACATTATTTTTTTCTGGAAATAAAGCTATATTAAAAAACCCTAACCACTATACATATTTTAAAAAACCAATGTTTACACATAACAGCAACTTAATCATTTAAAACTCAACAACATTTACTTTTCTCAATCACATAATCCTTTAAAATTGACCATGCCAGATTCACCCCCTAGGCACTGGGAATATGCTATTTTATGACTGCATAAATCATAACTTCCTAAATCATGGGGATTAATTAGCAAATAGTTGAAATTATAAGGTCGAGAAAAGTAAACAATCGCATAGCAAGGGTAACCTGCCGGCAGACTGACAACATCCTACAGTGCACAGAGAAATCAAACACTGTACAGTGCCACACTCTATACTCTTGGCTCGTGACTACTAAGGCTGCCCTACCAGCGAGCAGCTGTGGCATGCTTCCCCTTCTGTTAAATAAGGAAGGCAAACAGGAGGATTTGGAAGATGCCCTCCCATTGCGAAGCTAAGTAAAATCATAGCTGAGGACCAAAAGCTGCCCCCATCTTTCAGAACCTTCAGAATCTTCCAAGTCTTCACTGACGCCCTTTCTCTGAGGGGAGTGTGTGGGAACGAGGAGTAAGTAAAATAGACTTGGGAGCCCCAAGATCAACCTATAAATGACTAGGGACGAGGGAGGGATGTGGAGGGAGGTGAGGAACTCTCAGCAGGACTCTAAGGCAAGGGGGCAACAGGCCAGTCCACCTCCTCAATAGATCTTGAATCCCAAACCACAGCTCTTTCTAAAATGAACCGACAAAAGGACAGAGCAGAGAGGAAAGAAATGGGACTTGGATACCAGAAGCAGAGGGGCACCAAGGGCAACCTATGCCCATTTTACTCCTTGGACTGAAGCCATCCAAGTCAATCCACTTTATACCATAAGCTCTGACTTACTGAGTAATTAATTACAATATGCAAAGTACGCTTTATGCTTGGATAGATTATGTCATTTAAACCTTCACAATAACCTATTATCACCATGATTTTCAGATGAAAGACTAAGGGGGTTAATGTCACACAAATATATATTGGAAAGCTACAACTTCCCGTCTACCTGACCACTTGCTGCCTCCCATCTTTGGCTTACATGTCACAGGATGAAAGCCCTGTAGGAGACAGTCTCCTTTCAAACACAATATGGTCCACATTAGCAGAATATACTATCTATAATATGAAAAAGAAAAATCTAGTGAAGAAACGTCTGTTCTGGGATGAACTTCTCAATCACCTCACTGCCCAAATAAGTAGAACTACTAAGTTGTTCTCTTTGGAGCCTTAATTAGGATGGGAAAAAAGGAACAATTAAGTTAAAATAAATAAATTAATTTTAAAATTAGAAAGGGGAAAATTTTTAAGAATTATCTCAAAAGATGGGGCACACATCCCTGCATGAAGCAGCACTCCCAGGCAGCTAGGTCAAGGGTGGGGTCCCCAGGCTCTGGCCCCTAAGGGTCAGCCCCCCGGGGCTGTGAGGGATGCCCCCTAGTGCCATTCCTCCCTTCTTTTCCCCCTTTAACCTCCTCTCTTGCCTCCCTTCTCTTTTCTCCTTGAGGCTTCCTTTTACCCTCCTTCTCCCATGCTTTAAGGACTACTTGTGACTAGAGTTAAAACTAACAAAGCAGAATACAATAGAATTCTTCAAATTTTATCTAAATGATTTTATGCCCATTTTATTCTCTCCTTATCCGTCACTTTACTGACTTTTTTTTTTTTTTTTTTGGTCACCCTTTCTATTTGTATGTCAAGACCCCATTTTAATGAAAGCTTCAAACAACATACTCCCCATTCGTTGAAAAGGAATGTGGTAAGGCAAGGAAGATAAGACATAGTGTCTCTCCTTTCCCTGTTTGTCCATGAATATGTTCAATTTTTCAAAAGAATATAAGATTTTCAAAAAAGAATGAACATTTCCTTCTAATACTGACTTTTCATCTAAAATTCATATATGTATTTTATAATTTCCCACTGATTAGATTATGACCAAATGGGTCACTTACAAGAAAAGTGTCCAACATTCCTTTCAGTGAGACAAAGTGAGGTTGACTATTCTTTTATCGTTGAGTGAAATGAACAAGTGACTGCAAGAAGCCTGTACTTATTCTGATTAATTAATAAACTTTGGTGCCCAAAAATGTTTGGGATAATTATTTTTTGTCACTTGAGGCTAATGCTTTAATGTCTAGACATAAAAGAATGAAAAATTAAGAACTATGTTCTCACATATTTGAATTTTGTGCCATCACTTTCAGTGTATAAATCTTAAGATTATAAGAAAAGACTACTTTGGGCTGATTTTAGAACTATATTGTGTAACTTTCCCTCTCACTAGGGTGCTTCCTCATTCAATAAGAGTTCATTTTAAATTTTGACCTATAACATACTTTAAGAAGCAAATAAACTAACCTGATTATAATCCAATTCAATTGGACTGGTATCTACCAGTTGGCTATTGCCTAAAATATTTTCCCAATTCCTTCTCTGTTGCAGTAGAATTAAGACCTAAATCTCTGAGATTTGTTATTTTATCACAAAAAGAGGTTACAGACAGACACAGACTGAAAGTAAAGGGATGAAGAAAGGTAATTCATAAAAATGAAAATGGGAAAAGAAAAACAGCTGGGGTACAAATACTTATTATACCAAACAAAACAGAATTTAAAACCAAGGCTATGAAACAAAGAAAGACCCAGCAATTCCACTTCTAGATGCTTAGCTGAAGGAAATGAAACACTAATTTGGAAAGATTATGCACCCCTAAGTTCATTGCAGCATTATTTACAATAGCCATAATATGGAAGCAGCCTAGGTGCCATCAAAAAAGGAACGAATAAAGAAGTGTATACATGGGTGTGTATACACACACACGGGAATATTATTCAGCCATGAAAAAGAATGAAACCTTGTCATTTGTGACAATATGGATGTACCTAGTAGATATTATGATAAGTGAAATGAATCAGAGAAAGACAAGTACTGTTAGCATTTCATTTATATGTGAAATCTAAAACACCAAACAACAAATTAACAGATTCATAGACACAGGAAAAACTGATAGTTATCAGAGGGTCGGGCCGCAGGAGGATGGGCAGAAAGGTGAAGGGGATTAAGAGGGACAAACTTATAAATATATCACAAGGATATGAAGTAGCCTAGGGAATATAGTTAATTAAGTCACAATAATTTTGTACAGTGGCAGACAGTTACTGAACTTCTCACTGTGATTACTTTGTAAATTATATAAATGTCAAATCGCTATGTTATACATTTGAAACTAATATAATATTGTATCTCAACTCTCATTTAAAAGAGCTTTACATTCCAGAATAAAATTTTAAGCTAAAAGAAGGGTCACACATTCCAGGTAAATCAGGGTTTGAACCCTTGTGTAATTACTGAAGCAAACCACCTCAGAGGGCTGTAGGAATGATTAAATGATGGCCTGTACACACGCACAGTAAGAATACTCCCGCCAGCCCTGTAGTGGGCTCTAGGAGGGAGCAACACAGCCTGTCCACCAACAGCTCAACTAGTGCTCTGACATCTTTAGCAGAGGCAGTCTCCTTATCCTCAACCATCCAGTTTATGAACTACTCATAAGATTAGTTTAGTGCAAGATGCCCGGTGCACAGTTGGCCCTAATAACTAACTGTATAATGCCAGGGCTGCGGCTCCCAGGGGAATCATCTTCACTGTGCTGCTTTTTCTCTCCAGGGGCCACTGCCAGCAACTGCGACTTGATTACCAATCTGGAACCATAACCATCACACTCCAAATGGCATAGGCCACCCTCTGTATCCCCTCCACAGGTACCCAGCCACCACAGGGGCATCTCTTCATCAAAAACCTTGCTTCCCTCGGATGCACCTCGGACATGGGAAAATTCTGTCACAGCCTTCAGCCCCAAATGTCCACATCCCAATACTCACATCCTCCGGGCCTGCCCTAACTCACATTAAGTGCATGGTTCATGTAAGATGAGACAAAAGCTCAGGAGAGAGTAGGTCAACTGCTGGTATCTTTCAGTAACAGTCACAGTACATTTCCTCACAAAAGCTAGGGATCTTAACCTTTAATCTCTTGCCAACACAGAGGATTTAGCTCCCAGAAGTAACAGAAGCTCACCACAGAAGTGATTCTTGATTAGGGAGTGCAGGACCTGGCTTCCCAGAAGGATATATCAGAATGCAGAGAAAGGATTTGTCAATGGGTGGTGGGAGAGGGAGCTGAGACATCCTTCAGGTAATTCTGATATGCCCCCTAAAATAAGAATCACTGATAGAAGGTTATTTACTTTATTGGTATCACTATGCTACATGATGGTTTAAGCAGGACTTATAGAACATCTTAACAATATAACCACATTTTAAATACTGTTTCTATGTGAGAAAACTTTTCCCATCCCAAAGAACAGACTTAAAACAATACCTATTTCCAATTTTCATTGGTTGATAAAAGGAAAAAAAAGCAACTATTAGTTAATTGCGAAGTCCTATGGTTTCTTTATCTGCGATTCATAGAAGAGCTTCAGTGGGATCCAATAACGCCATGAAATTATATGTAAATTTTGTGTACATGTGTATTTTTCTAGAGATCTTATTATATGACCCATGGCACATAAATAAATATTATTTTAAGAACCACAACTATTAACTGCTTCACAGACTTAGATATGTATATATGAGTACCATTTCTGGGTCATTCATGTATAAGATGTAAAATGCATCTAGAATTCCGTCTTCACAATCCACTTTTATTCTCATCTAACCCTCCGCTGTTTGCATAAATCTGATGCCAGAACTTGGTTTGAATCTTGAAAAGAAAATCTTACTGAGAATTGTAGTTTTTCCATGGCCTAACATGTAAATATTTACATGTCTGTTAAACAGCTGAGATTTTTTAGTCCAATAACAGGTTTTACTAATGTCACAAAATGCACTGTAATCACTGGGTACATCTATTCCCACCTCCATCATTACCCGCAAACCACACACCAAATAATTAGAAATACCTAAAATGCATGTGAAATGCTCTAGAATTTAAACTTTCAAGTTGATGTTGAAAAGCTGTGCTTCAGAACTATATGATCAATTACTGCCACACAATAAAGTGTGCAAAACAATTCCAACATGTGAAAGAAAGATTAACTGACCTTCATGAGATGCTGATTTATCCATTTTGTAAATGTTTTCTTTTGAACTTTGTCCCGTTCATCTGGAAGGAGAAACAAAGGTATAACACAAGGTTGGTAAAATCTATCATTAGACTTTAATTGTGATTATGCATGTAAACAAAAATAAGGTATTCAAAAATACTGCTTGGTGCATTTGGATTTACCTGCTGAATTCTGGCAACTTCAGGCTACCTGTAAAAAGGGTTCAAGAGCTATCTGACTGGTCTTTTCTCAGTGCTGTATGTGTCAACATGACTGCAGCAAACAAATGCCCTCTCTTCTGTAGCCTTATCCCCATCACCACCACCAACACAAAGATGTCTAATCTAAACTTTACCGCTTCAGGTGAGTCCTTGCACTGAATTGCCCAAAGCACATTACCACACACTACTTTCCATTTGGTCTTTACATTCATATGAGAGAGGGTGGGCACTTCCATTCCCCATTTACATAAAAGAAAAACAAGACTCCTAGAAGTTAAAAGACTTGTTTACACTTACTCAGCAAATTGTTTAAAGTTGTGATAAGTGGCAAGGCTACATTCTAATCCTTTGGTTTGAAGTGAATGCTGGTTTAATTAACAACCATGCTACTTCTCCCCTAGACTCTCAATTTTGAATTACCTGCTTAAAAAAGAAAAATACAAAAAAAAAAAAAAGAAGAAGAAGAAAGAAAAGAAAAATACCCCAACTAGATCCTTACTCCAGAGAGTGATACTGCCCTAGGGTTACTACAGACACAAAACAAAGGCTGCTGATTTAAGAAGAAAGAGTACTGGAATGTTCTGGTTCAAGTTATTATTTCAAAAGAGAATCATAGTCTTCCAACATCTACAGCTAACATTCAGAGCTACGCTACCTTCTCTCCCTCATTTCCTCCCTCCCTCCTCTGTGTGTCATGTCTGGGGGCACTGCTTTCTTTCTCACTGGTCTTTCAGCTCTCCCCACAGTTCAGCGTTCTCTGTTCATTCCTTGGGGCAAGACATGTTTTGCTCTTTTCATCTCTTCTTTCTCATTCTTTATCCCTGAACCTTCTTAAATTATTTTAATGGAACTAAAGTTTCTTTGAAAACATTGTCCTACTTATTAAAAATATGTATGCCTTTTATGATAATTTAAATATAAACCAAAATATAAATCATTTTGGGGGGAGTGGGTGGGTGGGGAAGGGGACAGAGAGGAGTAAAAAAGGGGATGGATGTAAATACAACAATAAAATTAAATTTTTTAAAAAGTTAAAAAAAATCAGCTGAGAAATATAGGGTGTGCACAATCAATTGGTAATAACTGTATTTCCTTATTTCATGTGCTTCTTATTAATTTTGAAAAACTATGTTTCTAAGGTTATGATTTAACAGCCTTGTTTCAGATAGAAAGTATTAAATTCTGAGAACAATCATCATGTTGAAGGAATATGATGTTACAGCAAATATAATTTCTGGACTGCATGCAGGGCAAACTGCTAAGGAAATAGCAGACTTCAAGAACATCCCTTTATGTACCGTTGACAACATGATGAAGGTGTATGACGCTGACCCTAATGTGGCCACACCAAGAAAAACACATAAGGTTCACAAGGATCGCACAAGTCCAGATATTGTACAAAGAATAGGGGGATAATCAATGAAGATCCAGGATGTTTACCTTAATGTTCTGAGAGAAGTAGTTGTACAGTGGATGAAGTAAGTCGCAAATGGACATCATTTTATCTTCCAACAAGATGGTGCACCAGCACATAATGCCAAAAAGGTACAAGAATGCCTCAGTGTCAATGTTCCTGAATTCTGGTCAAAGGAAATCTGGCCACCTAGTTCACCAGGTACAAATCCTTTACACTATTATGTATGGAGCATTTGTGAGAGAGAAGTTAATAAACAACCTCATTCCAATAAAAAGACTGTCAAAGCTAAGATTGAAAACATTATGATGTCCATGGATAAAGAAAAGTTAAAGCATGCTCAAGATTCTGAAGCTGAATTGAGTCTATTATTGCTGCAAATGGAGACCTTTTTAAACAATTTAAAAAATAGTGACTTTGTTTATGTATTTACATATAAGAATAAATTTATTTCAAAATATAACATTTGTGGATATATTGTTTATTTCACTAAAATTTTGCCAACTGATTGCACACACCCTGTATTATCTATAAGACAGGATTACTAATTTTAATACAAAAAAATAGAAATAAGGAACAAAATGAACTTCTTAATACATGCAGGCAGGTAATCCATTGAAAAATAATATCCACTGGTATTAAACCTCACTAGAAAAAAAGTAATATAAAGTAACACAAATCAAGCTTAAATTGCCAAGATTCCATGAAAAAAATATTGATGTTGACACGGACATAGGGAAAAGATATATATATATATATCTTTTATATATGTATGTATATATTAGAAATGTAATTAGGTTTAAATCCTTTGGACCTACAATACTCCATACTGTAGCCACTAGTTACATATAGTTATTTAACTTTACACCAAAATTAATTAAAACAGAATAAATTAACAATTCATTTCCCGAGTCACAATGCTGGCACATCAAGTGCTCACTAGTCACATGCAGCTAATGGCTAAAATACTGAATAGTACTGACAGAAAATGTTCCCAAGCATCATAAAAATTTCCATTGGGCATCAATGCTCTAAAACAATTTGCCAACAAATATCAAGAGCCTTAAAAACATATACACTTTTTTCCAGCAAGTATACTTCTAAAACGTGGTTGTGTACATAATGTAGCTATAAGAATGTAAATCCTAGTGTTTACAATAGCAAAATAAAAGTTCTGCAAAAAAATGTGACTAACGATTTTTTTAAATAGTTAAACTTTAGTAAAGCAATCCAATGGTTGGTTCAGATTCAATTCTTTGCCAAGCTACTCAATAGAGCATATTATTTAGAGCTCTCCTACATTTTAATTTCAACATGAAAGGACAGGAAAAGGGATTATATAAACTGTTTTGTATTTCAAAAGCATTTATTCGCCAGAAGATCTCCCTGAAACCCTTTCTATTTCCTGCCACCATCATGGAGAAACAAACAAAAAAATCCCCAAAATTCCCACTCACCTAAACATAGCTTATCATTTGCTCTGCTCATAACAAATTCATTTTCAGTGCACCAAGCATCTAGTCTATGTCTTCACTTAACACGGGGCATTAAACAATTGAAGAGTTTGCAGAAAGCAGGCCTAGAAGACATAGGTTTGCTGAATCTGAATAAAAATGCCCAGAATTTAGGTTAAAATTGTTAAATTTGCTGGGTTCCCAATGTAAAATCCCAACTTTGCTTATAATTACTGTGCCAAGGTCATGCTATTAATAATTGGCAACCAATATCATCCACAAAGTATCTATTAATTATCTGTTGACCCCTTCAGGGCATCATCAATACCTCACTCATCTTGATCGCCCCATAGTAGACATTATAATGTTTCTATGCCCTCAACAAATAAATACCATGATATGAATTATGTTTCAGAAAAGATAATCCAACTCAGAATAACAATGTATAACACTTCATTACATACAGCTGATACACCACTATCCCTCTTACAGTGAAACATGGTGCCTCAAAAGTCTTTCAGTCTTGCTATTCCTAACAAGTTTAGCAGGAAACTAAATTACTAATTAGTACCTAAAGCAAGAACAAAGAAAGAGACGCAATCTACTAGTCTTCCTTACTGATAAAATGCAGAATTTACACTTCCCTCATTTACCCCTTCATCCATTCCAGCACCTATCAGATCAGGTCCTTGAATGAGCCCAGTGGCATGGTGGTGCTGGGACCACATGGCTGGACGGAAAGCACAACAGACCTTGCTCTCTGGAGCTCATCTAGTCAAGAAGACAATGTGATAAGCACCCCAAATGAATAAGGGATGTGGCACTCACCATGTGAACAAGCAAATGAGAGAACAACCAACCCTGTCTAAGGCAGTCAAGTGGAGCTTAAAGGAAAGGAAGCAGAGTAGCAAGACAGAAGCCAACCATGTGCAGGCTTCTCCACCAAAAAGAAACCCTGGTTTAATAATTTCAGGTTGAAAGAGCCATAGTTAGAACCCAAGCACTGTGATTACCCCAAGGTTGCTTCCACTCCCCCAGGATACCGTCATCTTTGAAATGGAAGCGCTGAGCACACCTCAATCACAGGCAGGGTGCTGAGGACTTTGGCCCTGCTATGTGATGTGAACTTTGGACAAGTACATGCAAACAATGGAACTTCTGTGCTGATGGCTACTACTCATATCACATTTTCAGCATTTCTAAGCCTCCAGTAAAAAGAAAACAGAGTGGAAAAAATAAAGATTATTTCCTAGGCCAATATCCATATTATTCCCACCCAATTAATAGACTAGGATCTTAATGTAAAATTATCAAGAAAAAGAATTCTAATGTATTATTAATTTAAAATCCTTATAATTCAAGCCCTGGCTGGTAACACAGTGGATGAGGCGCCAGCCTGTGAACCCAAAGGTCACAGGTTCAATTCCCCAGCCAGGGCACATAACCAGGTTGCAAGCCAGGTCTCCAGTCAGGTCTGTGGCTTCAGGCAGGTGAAACACAACCATACATTGATGTCTCTCTCCCTCTCTGCCTCTCTCCCTTCCCCTCTTTCTAAAAAAAAAAATGATAAAAATAAATAAATAAAAATCAAATAAAATCCTTATAATTCAAAAATAAATAGCTTCCATATCAAGTTCATTAATTTACTGAATTATCACATAATATGAACCCTAACAAATTTAAACTTTCCCATTAAATTTAACATGTTATATGTGTTACATAAAACCCCTCCACTTGGTACATGACATTTAATAAAATCTATTTCTTTTTTTCTAAGTTCATAAAAACTGGCCCCCACCAAAAAATTTAATAATTCTGTCTTATTATCAATAACCCAGTAAATGTTCACATTACCCATATTATTTAATTTTTTCAAGTTTATTTGTTTAAATTAAAATACAGATAAAGTCCACACACTGTGATTAGTTTTTTATATGTTAATAAAATATAAAAATAAAATAAAACCAGTCCTATATTTTAAGGAACATGAAATAGAACATAGGTATGCAGGTATGCTCTAAAGACCAGTCACCTATTGGTTAATTTCTTACACATGGGGTATAATGAGAATGCTCATTAAATCAAAGAATTTACCTCCAAGTACAGTCACTTAAATAATTAACTATAAACAGGTTATGTTGATCACTAAGGTTCTGTCACTGGTGGTTATTGCTAGAACCTCAAACATATACTGAAAACGTTAGACAGTTGCTAAATATTTGCCAGGAAGTACTGAGGTAATATCTGAGGATTATGATTTACAACTTAAGTTCATGAGTAAGGTACAAATACTAAAGCTAACTAAATAACACACACAACTCATAAATTCTGATACTGCTTTCTAACAGTAACACCCAAAACTTCTGAACCATGACAAACCTTGATAAGTCCCATTCAAGAATACCAAGGAAAGTTCTTTAACACTAAGCTCCCAAAATGCTACAATGAGAAGAGTTAATACGGACGTTGAGCATCCAAACTTTCTTCAGGAAAGCAACTTATAATCAGAGAATAATTTAAGCCTAGGGAGACTGTGACTTACACTTTCTGTAATATCCATTATTTCAAAAGGGAGTATTCCAGATTGCACCATCTAATTTTCCAACTACAAGTCTCATAATGGTTCTTTATTTCATTTCAGTGAGTGATGGTAAACACTGAGATTTATATTTAGGGCAAGGTTGCTATGACAACAAAAAGAAAAAAAAATCATTCCTGAGACTTAAACTGATTCAATTGGTTTTACAGACTATTCAGTTGTTTTTCTGAATAAAGTTTTAAAATTAAAACATTCCTCTATTGGAAAATTACTTCATTTATAGGGTAAGTTTTCAATGAAAATATAAATGTCTGGTCACCTTATGTAGTACAATGTAGCTGAAAATATGTAATAACACAGAATGCAAAAAATAACAGAAAGTGGTGAAAAGAGATGTGCAAAAAGAACATTAGTATTTTAACCTATATTCTGGTTTTCAGGAAAATCCAACCAAAGCTAAACCCACTTAGTATCACATCACACACATAATACTGAGATTATTTAAAGGCATATGCTATGCGCAACAGGAGGAGGGAAACTCTCCCTAAGGAGCCCGCCTGTCCAGATTTCTGAAAGGTGCCCCACAGCCTGCTAATCTCCCACCGTGCAAACCAACACTGATAGCGCAGCCTTCCTTTCTCAGTTCTGAAAGCATTCAAGGTCTATTACAGGCGATACTACTGACCCATACAGCACATCAGCCCCACCAGCCTTGCGTTCCAGTCTTGATCATTTTTCATGAGCTGCCCCATCATTCTGTGAGAAATCTGTCCAACAGTTCCCTAAACTCTTTCCGTAAAAACTCTGATGTGTCCAAGTCCTGTTAACCTTCGCTGTAGAAAGGAAAACAGTGACTAGACACTCCCACTTCCAAGCTGAAAACTTGTTGACTCCCCCTTTTAAACAAACATCAGCAAAGCCAGCCTACCCCATTATTTGGTAGGGGACCCAAACACAGCTATTACTAAAAAGATATTAAGTTATCTATTTCTCCTTTTAATTTTAAGGTTGTTTATACAAGTCCCTTAAAAAGAAAGTTTTGATTCTCTGGCTTTCTTGGCAATGAGGCAAAACAAAACAATAGGGCGTTAGATTTCATTGCTGAACTAGCTCATCACATTCTCTCTTCTAACACCCCAGACAGAATTCCCCTGGACCCGAATCAACACCCAGCCTAACTTGTTTAACTTATCCTAATATGCCTGCTAGGAAGGTGATTTATAAAGTTCAGTTTTACACTCTAAATATATATTCTTCAGGGGAATACCACCATCAAGTAAGTATTCCTTTACATCTACTTCACATAGAGTTTCACTTGAATCTGACAATTCTTTGAGTGAAAGGGTACAGCTTCCTCTTAAACATGTAGAACCCAAGGTTTCAAGAGATTAACAAACCAGACTAAGATTCCTTCAGTGTAAGTGGGGTCTTAAAACTGATCCCAAAACCCACTTCTTTTCTCTGTCACTAGACAATAAATAGAACCCCTCATCTAATAATGCAAGGAAAACAAGAAACTTCAGGCCAAGATGGAGACATAGATAGACACTCTGCATCTCCCTCCACAACTACAAAGGAATACAACTACCTCAAAACTAGAGACAACCAGCAATTCCAGAATATCGAGCAGCATGGAAGTCCAACAAAGATATAAGGGAGAAATACTCATCCAGAAAGGTAGGAGAGGTGGAGCCAGGACAGAGGATGTGGTTTGGTGGCACAGCAACTGAGGCAGGAGAGTAGCTGTGGACAGCTGGGGGAAAGAGCAGCCACCCAATTAAAAAAATCTAGGGACACCTGGGGAGTGCTCCAGGCACCAGACCAGACTTCTCGGCTCACAGCTCCAGCACTGGGGGCAAAATAGTCTCATTGCTTCTTATGACTGTGAAAACAAGTGGGGGGTGGGGCGGAGAAAGAAACTGCCAGTCTTTCAACAGTGTCTGTTTTTCTAGAAGGACCACACAGTCTAGAACATCTCCAAACCCACCCACTCTGGGAACCACAGCCAAGACAACAGCCAGAGAGGTGCCAGTCATACAGGAAGCAGGAGAAGTTGCCTGGAAAAAGGGCAAGTGCTGAGCAAGCAGCCATGTTCCCTCTCAGACCCCTCCCCCCCCCACAGCAACAGAGCATGGTAAAATGGGTCACCCCACACTGACTAATACCTAGGGTCCTGCCCCTAACAATGAACAGGTGTGACACCTCTACCTAAGGCACAACAGCAAAAACGGGGGCCTGTCAAGTTGAGGAAACTGAGAACTATGGTTCAAAAAAGGGAACAGATCAAAAGCAAGGTCTCAGTGGGTGAGCTAAGTGATGAAGAGGTAGCCAGCACAGTTGAAAATGCTGGTGATAAAGATGTTCACAGGCTTGACAGATATGCTTAAGTACAGCAAATGCAGAAGGTAAGAAGTGAAGACTAGGCTAAGTGAAACGAAGGAAAATTCACATGAAATCAATAGTGAAGTGAAGGAAAACAGGCTTCAAATCAATGATTTGGGACCTAAGGAAGAAAGCAGTCAACCAGTACAGAATGAAGAAACAAGAAATGAAATAAATGAGGAGAGTCTTAAGAACCTGGGGGATGAATCATAGGGGTGACAGAAGGAGGAAAGGAAGAGCAAGAAATTGAAAACTTGTGTGAAGAAATAATGAAGGAAAATTTCCCAAATTTGGCAAAGGAAATAGACATAAAAGTTCAGGAAGTACAGAGTCCCAAACAAGCTAGACCCAAACAGGACCACACCAAGACACATCATAAATAAAATGCTAAAGGTAAAAATAGAATCTTAAAAGCAGCAAGAGAAAAGAAGAGAATTACCTACAAAGAGGTTCCTATAAGACTGTCAGCTGATTTATCAAAAGAAACTTTGCAAATAAGAAAGGGCTGGCAAGAAGTATTCAAAGTGATGAAAAGCAAGGACCTACAACCTAGATTACTCTATCCAGCAAAGCTATCATTTAGAATGGAAGGGCAGATAAAGTGCTTCCTAAGCAAAGTAAAGCTAAAGGAGAGTTATTATCACCAAGCCATTATTATATGAAATGTTAAAGGGGCTTATTTAGGAAAAAGAAGATCAAAATTATGACAATAAACTCACAACTATTAATGACCTAATCTAAAAAATAAAAACATACAAACTAAACAAACAACCAGAATAGGATCAGAATTATAGGTATGGAGGTCATTGGGAGGGTTATCAGCTGGGAGGGGGAAGGGGGAGAAATGAAGAAGTGGTGCAGGGTTTAAGAAACATATTTGGTGGGTACAAGATAGGAGGCAGTTAAGAATAATAGAGGAAAAAGTGAAATCAGGGAACTTATATGCACGACCCATGGACATGAACTAAGGAAGGTGGGATTGTGGGAGGGAAGCAGGGTCCTGAGTGGAGGAGAGCAAAGGGAAAAGAAATTGGGACAACAAAATACACTTTAAAAAAAGAAAACCAAGGAGTCTCTAATTTATAAGAACTTAAGTTCTGAGCATGAAGAAATTAAAGTGTTTAAGATGAGAACCCTTATTCTAAAGAAGCAACAGCCCAAATATCTCCAACGTGCCTATGTTGGTCTGAAACATCAAATGGACCTGCAGGAATAGAAACTGTATAAACAATAACTGCCAAATAACAAACAGCAAATAAAAAAGGATCACTACATATATATTACTCAGCAATGGGAAACCAGAAAATCCCATCATGCCAATGGAAAAGACACTACTAAATTAAAAACTGCAAATATGCGATTTCCTAAGAACTTCTTAGCCTAGTCATTACTGCAAAGCCTATAGCTGTTCTCTCAACCATGAGAATTGCTTTGCTGCCACTATAATTATTACTGGCAACAGCAGATTCTTATGCTATTAAATGATGCCAAGAAATGCTTTAAAACGTTAGCCAAGTGGCTTTCTTCTTTCATTTTTAAGGCTCAGTTCTCCATGACAAACAATTCTTCCTCTTCTACAAGAATTGACAGCATAAAAAGCTTCTGGGTTGTCTTTTATTACTGGCTTCAGCACTTGAAATTCCCAATGTTTGATAATATTCTTAGCTTTTGTTTTTACATAACTAGTATTCATTAGGATATGAACCTGAATTAAATTGACATTGATTTCTACTACAATCCCTCCTTGACCACAACATAATCAACCTACAGCTTTTGTGCTAAATATACTAAGGATGGTTTAAATCCACATTTAAAAAGGAGTTTTAGCCTATCTAAATTATAATCTTCATAAAGTTGCTCTTCACAATTTCAAAAATCCTGATCTGCCAAGGAAAGGAAGTTAGCTGGAAAAAAAGAGATATTTCAAAATAAGCATGGAACTCACAATGCATCTCAGACAGGAAGCTACAATGAAATCTTCAGATTTATACTAACTGGCAGTACATGAGAAAATTATTTATTAGAAATGAGAATGAGAAACTTTTAGAAACAAATAAAACCATTAAAGAAAATATAGGAAACAAGGTTTCTTAAATATTTGGGTAGGTAGATTATTTCAAAACAAGTTACAAAACCCAAAGAGACTGAAAATATAAAGGGTGACATATTTGATAAGGTACTGAAGTAATAGCAGATACTCTAATTGAAGTTTAAAAAATGCCTGGATGAAAGAAAATATGTATTATAGAAGAATATATATTCTTATACCAAGAATACCAAAAAAATAGATGAATAACTCCCATTAATTCATAGGAAAAAAAGACAGCCCCTCATTGGTTACAAATGATGTGAGCATGCAATTCACAGGGGAAGGAATGCAAATGGTCAGTGAATCTATGGGGAAATGCTCATGTACCCGTCTCATCAGGAACTGGGAGCAAAGCAAATTATTGCATAGTGGCATAAAAACAATAGTAACCAATACAGAGAAACAGGTAGTCCTAAGCAACACTGGTGGATGTGCATAATGGCAAAAGCCCTTCTGTGGACAACTTGACACTTCTTTATTGCAAATAAAATACATATATTTCTGAAACAATAATTCTATTTGCAAATACATGCATATATATGATTAGCATACAAGGATGTTTACTATAGCAAAATATTTGAAACCATTAAAATGTCAGTCAATAAACCACTAAATGAATGAAATATAGTTCATACATCCTGCAAATAGTGAAATAAAAAAGATTCTAAGATATACAGTTAAGTGAAAATGTGCAAAATAATAGAAATGTAAAGGATACACAACAAATTGAAACAAAGCTTCATCAGGAGAAGAGTGGAAGCTAGAAGGTGAGGGGATTGGTGTGATATATCTCATATTTCATCCTGAATATTTCCAGACTGTTTAAATCTTTTACAAAGACATATTTATGTTGAAGAGCTTCAAGAAAAGACTAACACAAGATGTGTCACTTTGGCATGCGATCACTTTAAGCTGAAGGTAACTGAGATGCTACAACCCATAAGAAAGTCTTACCTCTCATTTAAAGAACTTAAATTAAGGGTCCTGCCCATAATAAGAATTATTCCCAGAAATAACTTTTTATGACCTATCAATAGGACAGGGAAAACTTCTAATGACTGAACCTCTGCTCTCCTTATTATCCTGAGACCTGAGATTAGGCTTCCCCTTACCTGAAGCCCCAAAGTGCCTTACCCTCATCCTTAACTCAAAATGTCCTGTATACCTCATTCTAACCTCCTGTCTCTGAACCACTCATGTTGTGGGGGTCTCTGACTCTCTTGTGTATGGTCCTGTACATACATATATAATTAATTTAGTTATTTTCTCTTAGTAATCTGTCTCATGTCTATTGATTATTAGAAGAGTAGTTCTTTTCTACCCCACAGTATATCACTATTACTAATAACTGAGAGTAAAAGTGTTTTTGAATTCTTTTATGTATTCAATAGTCTGGTACTCTATAGAAAGTACAGGGAAAATACTAAAACACAGGACAGGGTATCCCCACTTCAAGTACCATTAAGTTTACTCTTAGGCTGCTGGCTGCAGAAGGGAAGAGAGAGGGGTGGGGAGAGGGGAGTAAGGAGTGATGAAGGGAGGGGGGATGAGGGAAGGAGAAATAGGGGGAGCTAGAAGTTGAGAGAAGAGGTGGAGACACAACTGTCCACACTTAACACAATGGTTACCTAGGCTGGGATACAAAATGATGAGGCTGTAGAATGTAAGGAGAATCAGTAACAGAATATATTAAAAGTTATTGCTCTGGTTGGTGACACAGTAGATAAGGTACCAGCCTGTGAACCCTAAGGTCGCTGTTTGGTTCCCCAGCCAGGGCACGTAACCAGGTTGCAAGCCAGGTCTCCAGCCAGATCCGTGGCTGGAGGCAGGTGAAAGGCAACCATACACTGATGTCTCTCTCCCTCTCTGTCTCTCTCCCTTCCCCTCTCTCTAAAAATAATAAATAAAATATTTTTTTAAAAATTACCCTGTTTAGAGGATACACTTGTTTTAAGTTGAACTGTTACAGAGAAAATGTAATATGGTTGTAGCTTCATTTGTCAGGAACAAGAGAATAAAGCTAGAATGTGCTGAGTAAGCTGAGACATAAATGGTGGAGAACAACAGACACCACAGGTCTCTGCCCACACATGCTTTTTTGTCTACCTATTCCTGGCTGCCACCCCCACCAGCCCTGGCTGCCACCCCTCCCACCCCAGTGAGTGACCTGATCCCCAGCTTGAGGAGCTTTACTGTCAATGCAGCTGCCCATCAACAGACTGGGTGGCTGGGAACAAAAAGGTACATACTGGCTTCTGCTCGGAAGAGGAATTTACTGCTATCTGTTCTCATGACTGGCCAAGAACTTAATATAAAAATCCTAGCATCTACTTTTATTCTACTTTTTCCTACCAAAGCATTGTAAAAACACCATCTTATGATTACAGGTACACTGCTGGTATATTTAAGTATTGCATATGATCTAACTGCGCCATTCTGTGTCACTGCCCAGGACAGGAAGTTTCTACAATTACTTTATCTACTAGATAAAGTAGGTAACTCTAAAGAAATTAGAGTTCTTTAAGTTAATGCTTTGGCCTAATATGTGAAATCTAAAAAACAATATAAACAAACCATAGGAACAGGAAACACTAACGCCATTGTCATGGAGAACATTTTGACAGGAGCTAGATGGGAGGGAGGTTGGGTAACTGAGTGAAAAAGGTGAAGGGATTAAGAAGTACAAATTGGTATTTACAGAATAGTCATGAGGATATGAAAGTATAATACAGGGAATATAGTCAATAATATTGTAATAACTATTTATAACATCAGATGGATACCAGATTAATCAGAGTGATTACTTAGTAAGTTTATAAATGTCAAATCATTGGGCAGTACACCCAGAACATAATATTATACAATGTAATCGAAAAATAAAAAATTATTTTAAAAAATTTCCAATCTTAGTCTTCCAGATTCTGAAATATGGGTAAGAATATATCCCAGTGTGTACAGATACTATATAAACTGATGAAAATAAATTAAATTAGTACCTATTCTACATTATTTATATTTGAGATAAATCTATTATATTTATGAATACCTTAGATAATTTGGGGTTTTAAAGTCTTCAGTTTTGAAGCATTTTACAATGATACCTACTATACACAGGAAAACAGAACCATTCACTTTAAAGCTCAAATTAATAAATAAAGATACTCAAAAAGTATTACAGCAACACCTCCAGTAGCTCAGATAAAATTACAAACTCTAGTGAATGTATATCATTCCACAGGTTTCTTTAACATGTTATGACTTACTGGTTTCTGAAACAATCAAATTTTCTTTAGTCTTTATGTTATTTCCTATCCCCTATTTAGATAATACATGCCCATGTACATTCAATAAGTAATTAGGTACCATTAAACTTTAAAAAGTTTATATAGTGAACTATCTGCTCAATTTGAGGTAAGTACAATAGGGATAGAGAACAGACTAAAGAGTCAGCAGGAAGACAAGGAACCTATATAAACACGGGTCCAAACACTAGCTAGCAATCTCAACTTAAGAAAATGATTGCACTTTTGTGAAACTCAATTTTCCTTATCTGTAAAACAGTCATGTTCTTCAGAAACCTAACTAGATACCTATAACATAGTTTATTATAAGCATTAACTAAGATGACAGAGTATAAATAAGCCATAGCAGGCCCTCAACAAATACTCTTGGCTTCCAGCTCACTTTAATTTAATTAGCAAATATGTACTGAACACCTAGAACGAACGTAAAAATCACATCAAAGTCATTATGGTACACCCTCCAGAATTTTGCGTAATTTCCCAACAATCCTAGAACTGTATTTACACTTCACTGTCTACAGTCTATTGAATAAAAATAAATAAATAAATAAATATCAAAGAACTTAATCTGGCCCAATGTGTATCTAAGCAAGGAAGCATCAGAGCTAGGGTTTAACCCAAATTTCTAATGCCCTTTTTACAGGAACAAGACACAAGAGTAAATCAAACCCATATACTCACCAAAATCAAGAAACTTGGGAAGGAACAGAAGACAAAAAAGTGCTTTAATTTCTTACTCTAGCAATTCAAAAAAAAAAGAGAGAGAGCCAAAATAAAATGTCTTCAGCTATTGAGTAAATAATTTCTTTACCAAATAAAATGCATAAAATTTCTCTATATTGTAGATTAGAAAAAGGTATAGAGAAATTCTTTTGTTTGTATAAGATGAAAATTACAAGGACAAAAATATCAACTTAGGAGTTTATCTCTCTCTGGTACTTGTCTCTACCAGTAACTAACTGTACAATGGAATGTTCTAATTCCTTTTACCTTGAATAGCAGACTTATCAGAGTCCTTCCTGATAAGTACTGACTGGTACCATGAATTTGTCACTGTGGTCCAAGGAAGAAAGCCAAATATGCCTTTATATATAGTCAAAAACTCATCTAACACATTTCATCTTTTTTTAAAAGAGATCTAAAATTCTTTTCATTTTAATGGAGGTATGACTGACATCTAGAATTCTTAGTAACATCTTTCACACAGTTAGGATCTCTTTTATTTTGACTAAGGATTTAAAAGTACATTCTCAGGTTGTTCGGCTACACTTCTCAAGTCCATGGAAATTACAGGGTGAGTCACCACCACTGCCACCCCCACTCCCGGCAGCCACACCCGTGAGCACTGAGAAGCAAATGGAAAAGCAAATGGAAAGGCACACATCCTAGCGTCTGGGGTCCCAGAAGACTTCTCCCTTGTTTTAACCAGGGCACATTCACCCAACCAAAGCTTACCCAAAACGTAAAACAGATGGCAGAAAAAAAAAACCTCTGACTAAAGTCAGAGGAGAAAAGAGCTTCTCCCTAAGTTACCCACTAGAGTAACTTGGTGGGCTGGTCATTTCCTCACATTAACTTTCTATAGGACTCTTGCCATGCCCACTTTATTTTATTTTATTTTTTTTGACAACCAAAGGCAAATTTTGAAGAAGTGGATACCCTTGTCAGCTATCCTTCCAGGCATTTATTAAAATATTTTACACATCTTTATGGTCCACTAGTACAGGAGTGATTTCAAACTTTCCAATTCCATGACCCCTCCTCCTATATTACTGTGAGAAAATAATGTCATATTCTGATTTCATAAAAATAAGAATATACACATTAAAAGGCACAGTCAATGCATTTTGTTGTTGTTTTCACAATTTACTAATGAGTAGATAAATTATATAATAAAAATCAGGACTTGTAGAGCAAAGGAGAGAAAAGAAATGATGATGTGCCAATAACAACACATGCATATGAGAAAGTTTTGCGAACAGCTAATTCTGTGTGGGAAAACTAGGCACCCTCATAGTAGGGACCAGAAACTCCACTGGTATAACCTTATGAGAATTTGGCAATACTGATAAAGAAGCTTTTGTTATGTTTAGAATATTCATGTGTTCTGACATAGTAAGTATAATGCTTGACATTTATATAGCACTTACTGTGCGCCAGGCCCTATCCTAATCAGTTTATATCTTCCCAGTGGAGAGCCATTATTATTCCTAATTTAAAGATGAGGAAACTGAGACATTGAGAATAAATATTTAATAACTAAACATATGTGAAAACTGAGATGGATTAATTACAGTAATTGAAGAAATAATAGCCCTTGAGAAGATCAAAGAGATATACATGTAAATATGGCCACTGATATTAAAATCTCACATATATCAGATCTATATTCAAGCAAACCAACTGTAAAAAAATGTTTTATTGTGGGAAAACAAACAACTTGATAGCTTAAAGGTATATTTCTAAAAATATTTTCTAACAGTCAAAACTACATTAGATAATGTCTTTAAATTAAAATATATGCTTTTGATTTCATAAATTCTGAATAACTTCAGGTAGTTACAAGTTATTCTGAGGATAGATACTTTTCAAAATCACAAAGGGAGCAGGTAAGACAGAGGATTATGAAATAAATATAACTGAATTATCTTTTCTACTTCACTGCCTTGTGGTAATACCAATGAATGCCTACTCTCTCCAGCTCTAAAGTGTGCCCTAGAATTATAAGAAAACCTCCAAAACAAGAAACTTATAAGAAGTGAAGAGGGCCATGACTGTGAATTAAATACCAGCCTGCAAACCAAAAGGTCACCGCTATGATTCTTAGGACACATGCCTGGGCTGCAGGCCAGGTCCCTGGTTAGGAATGTGTGAAAGGTAATTCATCAATGTTTCTATGCCTCTCTTTCTCTTCCACTCTCTCTAAAAATAAATAAATAAAATACACTTCAATTTTTTTTAATTTACTCCAAAAAAGTGAAGAGAACTAGCTAAAAGGGGCATGTGATATAAGGATATTATGGGATATGACATAGGTATATAAAATATAGCTTTTGCTATCAAAGTATTTCAACACGGGGGAAAAAAACAAAAATAAGCTCTCTGACTAGAACACTATTGGGCACATGTAAAACAGGGTCTAAGAGTATCAGGACCAGTATAATCTGAGTATTATGACAGACAGTGGGCCAGACGAGGAGTTAGTTGTAGGCTCTAAGTGGAAAGAACAACAGCAGGACTACACAAATAGGGACAAGCATAATCTGAGCTGGGAAAACTAGTATCAATCAAATCACACAGCACTCCAGAGTTGGCAGAGTACTTTCACATAAGTGTCTCACTTTATAGTTAGATAAATCTTATGAGGTAGACTCTTAGTCATGTGTAAAGACAAAACAACTGAGGCACTGTTTCATGAGGTCAATTTATCACCTCGCTGGTAATTAGGACTGGAATACAGGTATTTGGATTACAAAGTTCCATATTCTTCCTAAATCCTACCAGCAAAGAGACTGATTTAGATGATGTAAAGTTTAAGAAGACTAAAATTGTCCCACAAAAGGGTAATAAGATAAAATTTAGAAAATTGCTCATAGGTTCTCTTTTGCTTTTCAGCATAAAGTGTTCATCAGCCTTAAAGAAAAAAGATGACAGAAATGCTACAAGATGCATAATCATTTCTGAGTTGCAAAACTAGTTTATTCAACAAGACTATAACTTTGCTAGCCATCCTATTATCTAAAGAGAATTTTACAAATTGCTTTATTCCTTTCCCCCTCACTGCCTCCTTTTATTCAGGGACCTGATGGAACTCACAGAATTCTCCGGGTAGAAAAGATACCCCCTCCAGCTATGACAGCAGAGTCACAGGGCTAACTAAAAGGAATGTGTGTAACAAGGAATATGGGAAGGAAGAGTCAGTCAAGAAGCTGGACCAATTTCCCCTGTCCAGGCTTTGGTCCTGAGAAAAGAAGATATATTCTGTGGAGAGTGATGGAAAAGGCACAGGGGGCTCTTCGCCCTACTCCCTATTTAACACCCAGGGAAGGAGGCCATCCTCGACTCTCCTTGGTATGGCCTAGACGCAGACTCCACGAGGGGCACTGGCCAGAGGGGCCATCCTGGCGGAAAAACGGGGTTTTCTAGCAAGGGCTACAGAGCTGATGACATGAGCCAGTAACAGCTGAGCACCCTTAGCCAGAGGGGCCTATAGCACCTGTAGGAACTGCTATAAAGTCAAGTATATGAAGAGTGTGGCCTGAGTGACAGTGGGCTCCAAATGCACTGGTTGCTGACTTGGGACTCTGTGGCCAACAGCATGACAAGCATCAGGTAGAAAAGGGGCACCACCTGGGAGGCAAAGGTACTGAAAAGGAGGAAAAAGACACTGTCCGGAGCAAGCACCTTGCTTCCTCTGAAAAGCATGGTTGCAGAGGCCACATCCCTCCCCCAGAGAGGCCCAGAGGAAAAGAGAGGGAAGCTATGTACCAGAAACAGACATTTTTATCCAAGAAGAGTCAGTACAACAGAGGCTGCCTGCTCAAATGACCACATCAGACTAAGCTTCAAAACACAGTCCAACTTGAGCACATTTTCCCTACTCATCAGAAGGTGGAATCATGAAGACAACCAGAGAAGCTGGAAAAGGAAAGGAAATATTTTCTTTGCATTTCTAAGTTACTAATAGTGAATTAAATCATTCAACCCTACCACACAGGGCAGAAAAGCTGCTTTATCCACAGCACAACAAAGAGTCCTGGTTCTTTCTCAAGAGAGATATTAACAAGACAAAAGCTCTATAGCAACTGTATATGGTGTAGGGATGAATCATGCCTCACAGGCAGTTCAGTCTCGCACCAGAGATGGCTAAAATATTCACTCAGGCTATTTCAATCCTAAAGCAAAGGGGGAAAAATCCTTCCAGGCAGCAAAAAAGAAAAAGAAAGGAAAAAAGGAGTATACTTTCAGGAAAGCAAAACCCCAAACAATGCAACTTTGGACTACTGAGAAACAATGACAGATGGCCCTATTATGTATATACTAGAAATAGCATTATTCTTTCCCAGGGAAGTCTTTGAGCATTGAGTCTAAAACAGTGACAGTCTGTGTACATGGCCATGTGTCGTCCGCCAGTAAACATCAGATGTCCCCACAAACTCAAGTTTTTATAATAATTGGGAACAAACAGTTGAGAGTCTCATGTGAACACAAATGTCAGTCATAATGTTCTGAAACTTATTATGCATTTTATAACCATTTTCTGTCTATGTGATAATGTAGTATAATGCAGCCCAAGTTCTGGCAAACCAAATAGCTCTTTTCTAATTGACAGTGCACAGTAGGGCCTCCTCATGACTTGTGAGGTGTTAAAGAAACCCTCATGTTGATGAGCCTACGTGGTAGCCTGGAATTAAAACTATACTTCCCCAGCCTTCCTTCAGCAGGCACAGCCAAACGACAACTTTCTGCTCAATGAACTGAAAACATGTGTCACGGAGCAAATCTGAGGAATTTTCTATGACTAACATCTGATGAGCCTCCTACCCATCCCTTTCCTCTTCCATTCCACTGCCTGGGAAGCCCACCTAACGGATGAAGTTCAAGGATCTTGAACCACGAGACAGCATCTTAAGGCCACAGGAACAAGATAAAAAGAGCCTGGGCTGCTGCTGCTGCTGTGGCTAAACAGTATCTGGGCAGCTGTTCTCAGCCAGCCCTGGGCTGCCTCCTGCTGGACTTTTACATGAGCGAGAAGTCAGCTGAATTCTACTTAAGTCACTGTTGCTCTGTCTTACTTTGCAAAATAGGATTCTTATCAACTGATTCAAATCCTAACCAAAATACAGCGTTTTCCAGTACCCTGCTATGGAAAGAAAGCTCTTTGAAATGAAAATTTTTCTAGGAGAGAAACAGATACATTTACAAACTACAAAGTAAAGAATTTAGTATAATCAAGTTTCTGTAGCAGAAACTTTAACTTTCCCCACATCCATGTATTTTTTCCTCCTAAAGAAGTTCCCTATTTTTTTTTTCTTTTTAGATTCTCTTAATTATTAGGTAGGTAGGTGTGCAGTCACCAGAAATGATATACTTCCCAGTCTTCTTTGAACAAGACATAGTGGGTTCTGGCTAAGTTCCGGCTGATTCACTGTGAGCAGAAGTGATTGTGCTTCTTTCCTGTCCTAGTCCAGATGCCTGCAGGGCCCCTGTGGTAGCCACACATCGGAAGAACCATGTGAGGGGAACAGCCTAAGATGGGGAAGCAGCATCACAGAAGGAACCTGGGTCTCTTTTCTGGTTACCACAGCTATGCAACAAACCACGGCAAAACTTAACTGTGCAAAGCCATTATTTTGTTAGGTTCATACATTCGGTGGGTCAGAAATTCAAACTTGCAGAAGGGGAAGTGCAGGGAACACAGCTTATTTCAAAGTATCTAGGCCTCCTCAGTAAAACTCAACAGCTACAATCACTTGGCAGGTGCAGGCTGGAATCATCTGAAGGTACCTTCACTCCTAAGTCTAACGACTAATGCTAGCTATTATGTGGGACCTCATTTGGGAGTCAGCCAGATCACTCACAGGTGGCCTCCACATGTGGCCTGACAGAATGGTGGCCTCAGGGTAGTAATTTAGGGTTCCAAAAGCACAGTCCCACAAAACAAGGTAGAAGCTGCATCATTTTTCCTGACCTAATCTTGGAAATCATGTAGGATTACTAACCTCACATTCTCCTAGTTACAGATTCAAAGGGAGAAGATAGACTCCAATTTTTCAATGGGAAAAGCAGCAAAGAAACTGCACATATGTTCTAAACCCACCTCAGTCCATTACCCAGAACATCCTACCAGCCCTGGCGGAGCTTATGGAACTGAGCTGCACACCATCCTGGGCTCCCCACCGACTGCTGCCTGACTGGAAATAAAAGTGATCATTTTAAGCCACTGTTATTGTGGGTCTTTGCAGGAAAAAAATTCTTAAAAATACTTAGATACCCAAACTTTTTTTAAAAAATAATCAATCAGAAGTAGCAACAATGAATATCTCAAGCAATTGGATTTGTAACTACTACAATGCTGTTTTTAGCTATAATTTACTTTACATGATCAGCTATTGGCATATTTTCCTCATTCAACATGATTAACAAACATCAGAAACCCCTAATACAGTTCAATCCTTTTGTTCCTAGCACACTACCCATTCTCCTTCCTGGTCTGGTGCACTAAACGGTTTCTGAGCCCAGACAATAAAGATGCTGACACAGCCAAGAAACTGCAGGCTGAAACCCAAACAGTTCCAGATGCACGGTGTGAATGTGACTCAACGGGCCCTAAAGCCTCTCAAGTGACAGCTACTGCCCCGGAGACCCTACTCCAGGCCAAGGAAAACCCTCGTTCCACCTGCCCTTCTCACCGTCTATTTATAACTAAGCAAAGCGAATCCTTGAAGAACCTATTAGCTTCACAGAACCCTTTCACATTCTAATAACACCATCTTTATATGTTTTATATGTTTTAAATTAATAAACAATACGATTTCTATCTTTGCCTACCCACTTGCGAAACAAGGCATGTTAAATGGATCACTGGTTTTTTGGGGTTTTTTTCAAGTCCCCTCAAAACAAAGAAAACACACTGTGAGAGCAGACATTTAATCCAAAACTGTGAAGGCCTGAATGTGTCAAAATACATTTTAAACCACGTATCTTACTTTGAAATATGTATCCAGGAGAGGAGGATACTTTAATAGTAACATCTATGAATGCAGAAATCAGAAAAGTAAGGGCTTTTAAATCAGATTAAGTTAAAATTCAAGTTTCATGAATTACCAGCGGCCTAATCTGAGAGAAGTTACTTAACCTCCCTGAGCCTTGTCTGTACAGTGGAACCAACTGCCAAGGACTGTCACATGTATTAAGTACAGTACCTGGCACAGAGCTGACGCTCAGTGTATGTTAGCTCTTCAAATTAGGAACTATTAACTCACTAAACAACGGGGCACACCACTTAACCTCACCAGGGTTTTCTTTCTAGATCACAACACACCAACCTGACTTCTAAAAGGTTGTATAAAAGCATGCTGGGGTTTTTAACAAACAGAAAATATGGGCAATATTTACTTAAACCGAAAAACCACCGATTTTCTTTGATAGAATGAACACTTCATGAACTGCTGCTGCTGGGTATCACACAGAATATATCCCTAAGGGAAGCCTAACAGATCTGCAGTCTCTTTACTGTCCTTGGTCAATCACAGTCAGAACCAACAGAATGCTGTTTCATCTACAGGTTGGCATGGTCCAGGAAGTGCATGGTAGTGGTTTCTTTGGGAGCATAGCAACGACAGTGTGCTGGCCAGGTAATGTCAGCAGTGACTCTTCCAACAGGGCGCTGAGGTTCATCTTTCTCAAGGTTTCCACCTATATTTAGCAAGTGAGATAAGAGCTGAGTTTGTGATTGAGTGAAGGATGTCAAATGGTACAAACTTGTACAACATGATAGCTACAGCTGACAATATCTTTTTGTTTATTTGCAAGATGCAAAGAGGGTAGACCTTAAGTTTTCATCACAAGGGGAGAAACCTGGGGGGTAAATGGCATTAATTAGACTTTGTGTAATCCTTCCACAATATATACATATATCAAATCATTATAGTGGCCACCTTAAACTTACACAATGTCACATATGTCAATTACATCTCAACAAACTGGGAGAAAGAAAAGTTGTGTTGGTGGTTCGTGAAACACAAGTTTATCACCTAATGTAAACAGAAACTTCACCTGTGAATGGAGCTCAACATATTTAGCTCCCTAGGAAAAGTCTAAATATTACTTTTTAAAAGATTTTATTGCCCTGGCTGGTGGCACAGTGAATCAGGCGCCAGCCTGAGAACCCAAAGGTTGCTGGTTCAATTCCCCAGCCAGGGCACATAACCAGATTGCAAGCCAGGTCTCCAGCCAGGTCCACAGCTGGCAAACATACATTGATGTCTCTCTCTCTGTCTGCCTCTCTCCCTTCCCCTTTCTCTAAAAATAATAAATAAAATCTTTTAAAAATAAAAATAAATAAATAAGAGTAATACCTTTATAGAAAGTAGTTCCTCCTTGTTTAGCCTTACATATTCCAGGCATAGTTACATGAGCACTAATTGAAGCCTCATCATCCTGACCATTTACTTAATATGTCAGAGTGTCTCTTCTCTCTGCCTAGATCAAATCAACATGTGCTAGCTTTTATCGATGATTAATTGAGAGAGGGTGAAAGAGAGGGAGGGAGGCAGGAGAAGTGCAAGTGTTCACCTAGTAAACAACCATTTACCTCAAGAAACACTGGTCCAATCTCACTGGTAAGAACTCTAGTGCTATATCACCTACACTTTTTTAATATTTGAGAGTGCGCTTAAGGTTATGTATACAATTACCTAAGAATTAGAAATAGTTTGTTATCTAGTACAGAAGCTCTCCCCTAATGTAACTGAGCACTGTAAATATATAGGTTAATAATAACCCCACCTAACAGTCTAACGGTAGTTAAGATCCAATAACAAGAAGTCTCCAGCTAAAGTGCAACTACCTTTCCTCAGCACCTTTCCTTACAGCCAAAACCTTTTTCCCGAACGCATGCGCGCACACACACAGTCGAGGACGCTTTGAAAAGAGCGCCAGTCCTGTGCTGACTGACCACTTCCACCTGGGAAAGTCTCTGCTCCATTTTCCCGCGTGCCCCAGTGGCTAACCTGAAATGTGCACCAGTGAGTAAAACAAGCACACTTCCCGAGACTCTTTGTGTTCAAATCACTTTAATAGCCAATACCATTTGCTACTCAGCCTGGCCAGAGGGCCTTTCTTCTACCTCCTTTGGTCACTGTCAATATTCTGTACCTTCTGGTGCCCGTCAAATGTTCTTGGCCTTCCATGCTCCCTCTGCCTTAGTGGCCTGGACCCCTGGCTGCAGGGTCAGGCCCAGCTCCCTACTCATCACAAACTGTTTCATTGATCTGTGTGTTCTCAGCAACAAGCACATCCCTAGCAGAAAGGAAGTACTCAAATTTTTGTTAAAAGGGGAAAACTTACGGAAAGGGTAGTTAGGAAAGACATTAGGATTAAAGGATGTTAGAAAGGCAGTAGGCAAAGAAAGAATCAAAAGACTAAATTCAGACTCGGCATATCTGTACATGACTGGCTGCCACTAGCTGGCTGTATGAGCAGGGACACATTCTTGGGTCAGTTTCATCATCTGTGAGACTGCTGGACTGTCATCATGGTCCCTGAGGCTCCATAACCGGCACACTCTAGTATCTTACTCTTGTACAAATGCTCACCATGCTGGTGAAGGCCACCACAGTGAGATTTTCCAAAGCAAAGACTTTCCTCCTTTGCTACTTCCCCCCTCTGCAGATGTCCTTTTCCCACTAATTTCTTGTTTCAAAATATTTTTGGTTTCACAATAGATGTAGACAATGAAATGAAATGTCTTAGAACTTACGGGTGTTATCTTCAGGCCACCATTCTGGAAGTCACCCAGCAGTCACCATGGTATGATAATTCCTTCATTCACTCACTTTTGAAAATTAGTAGTTATTAAAAACCTATTATGTTTTAGAGGCTGAAGAACCTTTGGTTAACAATGCAAACAAAAAGCCCTGTCATTTGGAATTAAATTCTAGCAGAAAGACAGAGACGATAAGCAAGAGCAATAAACATAGTAAGTATACAGGATGTTAAAAGTAGAGCATGACCCCTGGCTGGTAGCACAGTGGATAAGGCGCCGGCCTGCGAACCCAAAGGTCGCAGGTTCGATTCCCCAGCCAGGGCACATAACAAGGTTGCAAACCAAGTCTCCAGTCAGGTCTATGGCTGGAAGCAGGTGAAATACAACCATACATTGATGTCTCTCTCCCTCTCTGCCTCTCTCCCTTCCCTTCTTTCTAAAATTAATGAAATAAAAAATCTTAAAAAAAAAAAAAAAAAATTATAAAAAAAAAAAAAAAAAGTAGAGCATGATAACAGATTGAGAATGTATAGACTGAGGGGGGAGGAGGGAGGCAAGCTGGAATTTCCAATAAAATGACCAGAGTCCTCACTGGGAAGGTAGCAGGAGAGTAAGACTTGAAAGAGATGAAGGAGTTAGCCATGCAGACGTCTGGAAGAAACACACTGAAGGCAGTTGCAGGCAACAGCCACTGCTCGGATCCCTGACAGGGTGTGCCCTGTGTGTTCAAGCAGGAGCAAGAACATTGTGTCTAGATGGAAGAGACTGAGGAAGAGAATAGTCAGAGAGGTAACAGAAGAGTCACTGTTAGAGCCACTAACTGGAGAGCCACGTTAAGACATTCCAAGGACCTTCAAGTGACTCTCACTGAAATGGAAAGCCATTGGAAGAATAGGGACAGAAAAACAACAAATCTGACTTAGGTTTTAAAAGATCACTATGGGGGCAGAGGGAGAGGAGAGGAAGAGGCAAAGAAGGGGAGCAGTTTTGGCAAGAACTTAGCATAGAAGAACCATGGACATGGACAAGTAGGATTGACTTTGTGAGGGAGTGGGTGGGTGGGGAAGGGGACAGAGGGGAGTAAAAAGGGAATGGATGTAACACAATAAACAATAAACAATTAACAATAAAGTTAAATTAAAAAAAAAAAGATCACTATGGCTGCTGTCTTAAAAAAAAAAAAACCCCTGGCTGGTGGCACAGTGGATAAGGTGCCAGCCTGCGAACCCAAAGGTCGCAGGTTCTATTCCCCATCCAGGGCACATAACCTGGTTGCAAACCAGGTCTCTAGTCAGGTCTGTGGCTGGAGGCAGGTGAAAAGCAACCATACATTAATGTCTCTCTCCCTCTCTGCCTCTCTCCCTTCCCCTCCTTCTAAAAATAATGAAATAAAAATCTTAAAAAAAAAAAAAAAAAAAAAAAAAAACGATTCTCAGTGCAAAATGTTTACCAAGTACTTTTTTCTGAGGGGAAAAAAAAATTGCAACTGAAAATAGCCAACATAATACTGAAAAATAACAAAATTGGAGGAGTGACACTCCTGAATGTTAAGACTACTATAAAGCTACAATTATTGGGAGACTGTAGTATTGGCAAAAGAACAGACAAACAGATCATTGGAATAGAAAACAGCCCAGAGACAGGCAGACATAACTGATCTTTGACCAAAAAAAAAGTAAAAGCAATTCAAGAGGGAAAAGTTAATCTTTTCAACAAATGGTATTTGAACAACTGGACATGGGGTGGAGGGGGATGAATACAAACACAGACTTTTCACAAAAAATAACTCAAAATGTATCACAGATGGATCTAAAAGTAAAATGCAAAACTATAAAACTTCTACAAGACAACACAGGAAAAAATCTAGGTGACTGTGAGTTTGATGATGATTTTTTTAGATAAAATAACAGTAACACAATCCTTGAAAGAGACAAGTAATAATTTGGACTTGATTAAAATTAAAAACTTCTGCTCTGCACGAGACAATCTCAAGAAAACTAAAAAGCAAGCCAGAGAATGAGAAAACATTTGCAAAACACATATGTGAAAAAGAACTCTTAGCTAAAATTCACAACAATAAGAAAACAAACAACCCACATATGCAGGTTCTGTATCCGATAAAAAATATTCCAGAAAAAATGGGAGGCTGTTACTGATGTGTATTAAATGTCTAGGCCTACAATGGCTACATCTGTACTGCACATTTACTTTTTCTTATCATTAATTCTTAAACAATATAGATAACTATTCCATGGCATTTATATTGTATCAGGTATTATAAGTACTTTAGAGATTTAAAGTGTATGGGGAGATATGCCTAGGTTATATGCAAATAGTACAACATTTTATATAAGGGACTTCAGCTTCCTTGGATTTCAATATTTGAGGGGGTCCTGGAGCCAATCCGCAGGAGATTCTGAGGGGGGACTACATATTCTATCATTGGTCCCTGAACATGCTCTTCACAGCACCTTTTCCAATTATAATTTTACAGGTCCATGTGTGATGACTTCAACAATGTCTGCTCACACATTAGACTCCTTAAAAGCTGAGAAAGGGGTTTAGCAATACAGCAGTAGCCAGGAAACCATAAGTTTGGTAAAGTAACTGAGAGACAGGTAAGTTAAATAACAAACCCCCCGTAAAAATGACACAGCGAGGATTTCAACACCTGGTCTGTTTGATTCCAAGATCTCATGGTCTTAGTGTTACACCATAAAGTATACCATAAAGTATAATTTTTTCTGAAAGTTAAACATGTTATTGTTTATGCCATTATAGCTGTCTCAATTTTTCCCCATTTGCCCTTCTCCCAAGTATAATTTCTGTACTAGATTATCTTCAAGCTGTCAAAGGTAGTGATTCAATAAATGTAACTTAATGGTTAAGCCTGAAATTAGCCTAACTTACAAAAAATAATAATTTCTAATTTTTAATTTTGTTAATTAAAATTAGTGTGAGATGTCTTATTTTAATCCCCACATCTGTCCAGAGCTGAGAACTCAGGTCCTTTACTGAAAGAACATAACTCTGTCATGTTCAACTTATTCCAGATTTGCAAAGTACTAAGGGTTTGCAAAGATGTACTAGAATTTTTTCCAGACTCATTTTTACTATACCCTTAAAATGTGACTCAAAGTAAAATCTGTTGCCTTTAAACATGTAAACAAAGGTACCCTGGTTGGTGTGGCTCAGGGACTTAGCACCAGCCTGTGAACCCAAGGGTCGCTGGTTCAATTCCCAGCCAGGGCACATAACCAGGTTGCAAGCCAGGTCTCTAGCCAGGTCCCCAGCTGGAGGCAGATGAAAGGCAACCATACACTGACGTATCTCTACCTTCCTTCCTCCCTCCCCCTCTCTCTAAAAATGATGAATGAAATCTTTAAAAAATAATAATAAAATGTAAACAAAGAAATAACCAGGCAGAAATTTAAATGATCAAGGGGTAAGGCAGGGGTTGAAAAAGGAAAAAGCTTTATTATGAAAGTATCTCTTCTGGACAATATACATGCAGTCTTAGAGCTACCACAACTCAGAATAACTTACCTTTTAAAATAACTATGACCATAAAATTATCAGGAGATAACTACATTCTTGTTAGATAATAGAGTCTCTTCCAAAGGGAGTAGAATGATAAACATTACCTAAAAAAAACTGGGTATCACTTTAGAAGTTCATAAATTCTTTTACTCTGGGCCCCAAATTTAGGCTTATGCTAATCCTCACACTGGTATGTGACTAAAATTGTCTGCAAAGAGCAGTTGTCCAAATGACATTCTGGCTGTGTCTGTAATGTAATAGTTAAAGAATGTGGTGTCATTTAAGGAGACACAATAATTTTCTGTATTGAAAGCAGAGTACGAAAATGTTTATAATACATTAAACTGTAAATTATTATTTATAACAATTATAAATGTGTATATCATCCTCAAGGATAAAATCCCTGGGTCAAAATATCGATGTGTATGTTCTGCTTTTAAGTATCTATGAGCAAAATGCTGGGACTCCATTTTTTATACAAAATATTGTAAGTCCATACACAACACACAAACTATACCTACCTAAAAGCAAAATTAATCACAACTGTAGACCAAAATTGTCTCAAACACTAAAGATACATTAAAAGTTTTTGAGTTTGGGGGATCATAGGCCCCTTCAAGAATCTGATGCAACTTTGCAACCTATAGAATTGCATGCACATGAAAGCAAAATTTTACCTATGAACTTAGGAGTGCCTGATCCTGAAAAACATCTAACCTGGAGAAAAATCCCATCACAGGATTACATCCAACAGTTACTAGACTTGTGCTTTAGCCTGTAAGACACTGGGACAGTGACTTACACATCAAGTGTTAATGCTCCAGCAAGAAATCCTAATCTAATCATGAAAACAGAGTCAGACAAACCTAAATTGAACATCAGTCTATAAAACAGCCAACCAGTACTCCTCAAGGTCAAGGTCATTGAAAACAAGGAAAGTCTATGAAAATATTAAAGACCAGAGGGAGACAAGAAAAGTAGCAATTAATGCCATGTGGTATCCCCTAGATGAGCTCCTGGAACAGAAAATGGATGTTAAGGAAGAACTAAGGAAATCCAAGTCAAATATCATGTTTAATTAAAGATAACATACCAATGTTGGCCCAATAGTTGTGACAAATGAATGTGCTACAGTAACAATAGGGAAAAATGTGCACGGGATATTCAGGAACTATCTGTGCAACCTTCATCTCTTCTGCAAATTCAAAACTATTCTAAAATAAAATATTCATTTAAATTTTTAAAGAACTTGAAAAGATTTAAATATTTCAAAAACTCTTCTGAATAAAATAAGGCTCTTAACTTAAACTTTATTCTAAATATTTTTTTAAAAAAACAAATACTGTATCCAGCTTATTCATTTTTATTTTTAATATCTTTAAAATTTTTCACTCCCCAAAATTCTTTCATCATACCTGCAGATTTTAATCTCAATGGCATTACAAAAACAGGTTGTCTATTTAAAAACTATAGTCAAATCGGTCCTGGCTGGTGTGACTTAGTGGCCTGAGCATTGGCCTGAGAACAGAAGTACTGCCGGTTCGATTCCCAGTCAAGGCACATACAGGTATCTAGGTTCCAAGCCAAGTCTCTACCCAGGTCCCCAGCTGGAAGCAGGTGAAAGGTAACCATATATTTATGTTTCTTTCCCTTTCTTCCTCCTTCCCTTCCCTTCTCTCTAAAAATAATAAAGATCTTTTTAAAATAAATAATGAAATAAAATAAAAACTATAGGCAAATCAAGACTTGAAGGTTTTCTATATGCCAGAGAGAAAATAAGTTTTGAGGAGACAGACATGTGGCAGCTTAATTTAAGTTTTTAACATTTATAGTAGTGGAATACAAAAGCAAATACTGTTTGGCAGCCCAAACAGAGTCCACTATGCTCTATAAATTAATTTACTAGAAATTGAGAATGAATGTTGCTCATTTTCATGCAAGGATGAAAGTGCTTATCTTGTCTGCCAATTGTTCTTTACTTGCAGTGCCTCCTGATACTTGAATTTACCGTTTCTTCTCCACAAATAACAAATGGCACATAATTAAATGCAGAAATGTAAGGCATAAGAAAGTAGAAGGCACTTATGTCTTAAGGTGATCCAACAAATACGAAGCCCTCTTTGCTGCCCAAAATTTGAACCAATTGAGAAATGAGAGAAAATAGATGAGAGATGAGTAAAGAGGAATAATTTAGACAGATGGAGAAGAGAGATAAGATAAACAGAATACCAAAATGTCACCTTTACTTCCAATAAAACCTAAATTAGAGGACATTACTACAAGCAAGGAGATGGTTTCCAAATACTGAGCCCCAGGATTGAACAGGCATTAATTAACCTCCCAGTCACAGGCCTGGTGGTACTGGGTGGGGACAGCCAGCCCACCAAAAACATGGAGCACAGTGGAAAAGGTTATAAGCTATGGGTGGCTTGTTTATAGAGACAGAAATAAAAGTGAAGGTCACATAGGGTAAGCCCAAATTCTTCAGGGTTTAACATTAATCTTGTCTGACCTTGTCCCAGGGTTTGATTTCCTGATCAGGCCATAAGGAAAGCCAAAGAACTGTGGGCTGACATCTGTGTGTTTATCACCAAGCCCTGCAGGTCCTTAATCATCCCTTCCCTATCTTGATACCACGTGCCTAGCACCCTAGTCCTAGCATGTTTCTACCCCAAGTAGTACCTTTGGTAAGAATAACCAAATACTCTATGCACTCACACCAAGGGTCCAGCAACTGATGGGACAGAAAATCAGTCATCACCTCAATATGTACCATTTGCTGCCTTTTTCCACTCATGCACTAAAGGATCAGACAGCACTTTCCACACCCATAAATGGCTGAGAAATAGATTCACAGAGACTTCTTGGCATATCACAATATTTTTAGAAGAAAAATGCCTAAATTGTCAACTGAAAGTTCAGCAAGAATCCTGATTGTTAGGAATCTTCTGTTTCTTCTGATTAGTCTACTACAATTCGCTATTAGTTCCTGGAAAAAGTAGAAACTAAGTTGATCACTAGGCAAAGTACAATTCCCTTGGAACTATGATTTGCCATATATATATAAATAACTGTAAGTACTTATCTACTCAAACATTAAGTGTCTTAAGTTATAAACAACTATCACAGACTCTGAACTAAGATAATAACATTCTGCAGTAGTGAGCACCACGTGTCAGGCACTCGTCCAAGAAATTCACATGCAATAAATAACTCATTTCATCTCACAGTGGCCCAATGAAGTAGGCCCAATTATGCTTCCCATTTTATAAACGAGGGACCTGAAGCATAAGGATGTTCAACTATCAGAGTATGAGATGACAGAATGAGCTCTGCATCCAGGCGTGTTATAGTGAAAATAGCCTAAGGTAAGTGAGCCTAGAATGAATAATACTCTATTCCAAGAATTATGTCTATTATCATTTCTGCCTCTATTGCATATGAGTAAATTGATGCTGAGAGGGATAAAGTTATTTAATTAAGTCAGGCCACTAAAACAGAGTTGACTTGGAAGTTCAGGATCTCTAAAACAAACTAGACTAAATGGTTTACATTCCTAGACACTGTACAAAATGTTACAAAATAGCTTTTATGAGCTGAAGTACTTCCTTATGTAAGACTGACTGCAATTCTCACTAGGGTTAGCAAGGAAAAATATGAAATATTGTAACATACACCACAAAAGATATATATGTGTATAATTATAGGAGAAAACAATTAGGTAAATATATTAATATTGTGAGGAACCAGGGAGACAGAATGGGAAAAGGTAAAGAACTCCACAATATCAGATTAAAATAGAAAATATCATTAGTAAACTTGATGTGTATGTAACTTCATGTATATAAATATTCATCACTTCAGAATTGAAAATCCAAGTTTACAGAGAAGCTTGGGGATTGTTAATAACCAAATAAATGCCAGGCTGGTTAAAGAAAGAAACATGGCTATTAAGAGAATCTAACATCAAATCATTTAGTAGTTTGTGATAAAAGTGACTAACTGTAATGTTAACTTGATAAAATGAGTTTACGAAAGAAAATATACTTACTTTCATGAAATACAAACTTTTAATAATCAGACTCTGAAAACTTTTAATCTTGACAGAAAAAGTGCTCCATTAAGTTATTCCCTGTCAAACATTTTGGGAGGCAAAAGTTTATGAAATACTCAATTGTACAAGCTATACTTCTATTTACTTAATTGTATAAAATACAGCTTCTGAAAAAGGGCTCAATCAAGAGAAATCCTCTGTTACAGCGGCTGCAGTACCACATGTAGAGTTAAAAAACTTAAGCTCTGCCATTCATATGTGGAACCAACATTTTTTCAAGCATTAACAGTCAAGGTATTTTTCAATGTCAAGATATATTACTGCAACACTCTATTCCAATGAAATGATGGCTGCATTTAATCTATTTAACCACCTCCACAATACTGAGTAATAATATTTGCTTCCAACTTTTCATTATTATTATAAACAGTGCTGTAACTGATACTGTTGTTAAACCTTTGGTTATATTTATCTTTCCCTTGTAATAAATCCTTAAATGTGTAATTTCAGAGTCAACATGAATATGTACTTTGTCCTGTAGAAGAACTCTATCATTTTCAGTCTTAGCGTAAATACTATTTGAACTAGCACAATATGAAATACCTATGTCTATGCTCATTTTTAAATATTTGTATTTTTTCCATTTTTTTAGATTTTATTTATTATTTTTAAAGAGAAGGCAAGGGAGGGAGGCAGAAGAAGCAAAAGATCAATGTATGGTTGCTTTTCATCTGCCTCCAGCTACAGACCTGGCTGGAGACCTGGTTTGCAACCTGGTTATGTGCCCTGGCTGGGAATCGAACCAGTGACCTTTGGGTTAGCAGGCCGGTGACTATCCACTGCGGCACCAGCCAGGGCTATAAGTATTTATATTTTATGATCACACACATCTCTATTATACAAACAGTGTCTTTTAAAATACTATGATTATTTTTATAAATATTTTAATTTGATAAAAATATATAACAAAATTTACCATCTTAATTATTTTTAAGTGTATATAGGTCATTGGCATGAAGTATATTCACATGTTGTGGAACCAATTTCTGGAACCTTTTCATCTTGCAAAATTGAACCTCTTTCCCCCTTTCACAACTCCCCTTCCATTCCTGCCCACAATAACCCTTCCCTAATCACCACTATATATTTTATTCTATAAATCTGACTACCCTAGGTACTACATATAAGTGAAATCATACAGTATTTGTTTTTTTTATGGTTTATTTCACTTTGCATAAGGTTGTACAGTAGCATGTGCCATAATTTCCTTCCTTTTAAGGCTCAATATTCCACCATGTATAAGTCATGTTTTGTTTATCCATACATCCATCAATAGACACATGGATTGCTTCCCCTCTTGGCTATTTTGAATAATACTACTAAGTATTGTAGAATACTGGACTTGCTTACAAATATGCATAAACACAGCAAAACCCTACGTTAGCAGTTCTTGGCACAAAAACACTCTGATTATTTCATGAAGGAGAGAGGATAATTCTACTTTATATGCTTTACAACTGCATCCTACTGGCTAGACCAGAACTTGGCACTTGTGAGCACACCACACATTTTATAAAGAAATCACACACTAGACAAGAAAACTTGGTAAACATTATCTCCCCTGGGGGGCGGAGATAGGAAGGTTCACCCTCTCCACCTCTGTCCCTGGAGCTCCTGTATAGAAAATGCAATCACTCAGGGTCACTAGTGCAAGCAGGAACTCCAGCCTCAACCACAAAGTCCCAGCAGTTCACACCAGCTGCAACACCCTCACCTCTCCTCACATGCAGACTGCTCTCTAGGTTTTCAGATCATACTTCTTGGAGACCATCCTTCTGTCACTCTTCCTGATAGTGTTTTCACTTGCTATCTATCATTAAGGGCTTTTCCATTATTTCTCCAGAGCTGGGGTTTCTGACTTGCCAGAAAGTAGTCAGAAAAAAAAAAAATTATCCAATCCTCTATGATTTCTTTCTCTATTATAACACATGGTAGATGTTACGATGCCAATTTTATAAAAGAGAAAGCCAAAGCTAATAGTACATCAGTAATTTATCCCATGTCACAAAGTCTGAGTGACCCAAGCCAAATTTGGAATGTAAGTTTGTAAGATTTAAAGCTTATGTTCTCTAAGAGGACTAAACAAAAATATAATAATAAAATAAAATAAAATAAGCTTACATTCTCTTCATGAGTTTATACTACATTTTAGAAATTCTCTTGTTAATTCTCAATCACTCACACCTATAGCAGATAAAAACCACTTTTCTTCTCAGAACATCAAGTATACATACTTTGGGCACTAACTTCCTCCTCTAATTCAGAAATCTAGAAAGAAGACACTCCCTTTTTCCTCCTTTCAGGCTCCCCTAGGAATACGTGTCACCTATAACTAAATATAGCTGCCCCAGAGAGTAATTTTCATTTGTTCAGAAAGAAGCTACAGTTTGCTAGTTGGCAACATCGAAACGAAACATGGTTTACTACAGTATTCTATAAATTATGATCTTAAAATGTACTTTTAATTGCACTTCTGTGTAGAAGATTGTAAAACTACACTAAGAAAAATAAAAACCAGTTTGTCCTAGTCCATGCAACCTAAAAGTGCCCTGTGATTGCAGTGACCAAACCAAAAAATTCTTTTAATTTAAAAGCATCATGTTTAGCACTGGCTGGTGCCTCAGTGGATAAGGCACTAGCCTGAGAACCCAAAGGTCGTTGGTTCGATTTCCAGCCAGGGCACATAACCAGGTTGTGGGCCAGGTCTCCAGCCAGGTCTGCAACTGGAGGCAGGTGAAAGGCAACCATACATTGATGTCTCTATCCCTCTCTGCCTCTCTCCCTTCCCCTCTCTCTGGAAATAATAAATAAAATCTTTAAAAAATAATAAAATAAAAAGCATCATGTTTGCAACGAAATCCTCACTGCCCTGACCTTGGCCAATGGTGCCATAGGTACTTTGATCAGCAGCAGCCCAACAAGAATGTTACTCATGAGAAGATAAATAATCAACTGAGTCAATTCCTCCACACTTGGGAAGATTGAAGAAGAGAAGCAAAGATGCTTGGAGTGGGAAAAAAAATGCCAATCAAGGCCAAGAAAGCAGGTGGAGAGAAATACCTAATGCCAAAAGCTTCCCTAGTTATAGGCACTGTTCATCCTTACACGAAATCCTTTATTTTTTAACCTTTTCCAGTAGTTTGAATGAATCCATACCTTGAAACCAAATAAGACTGGTAAGAGTATAGGTGTAGTAACTGAGAAATTATTTTGCATATATGCTGTAGGAGAAAACAATTAGAAAAAAATAGATTAATATTGTGAGGAATCAGGGAGACAGAATGAGAAATGGTACCAGATTAAGATAGAAAATATCATTAATAAACTTGATGTATAAAGCATAGATATCTATTTCCTAGCTCTTCCCATGAAAAGAGCATGGAGGCAGTGATGACCAGGTAGCAATAAGCAGATCTAGGCCCAGATCTTGACATCTTTTTTTTTTTTTTTTTTTTTTTTTTAATTGTTGTTGTATTACATCCATCCCCTTTTTGCTCCCCTCTGTCCCCCTCCTCACCCACCCATTCCCCCCAAAGTCAATCCCACCTGTTGTCCATGTCCATGGTTCCTTTATACTAGGTTCTTGTCTAAGCTGCTCCCCTTTCTTGCATCTGCCTCCCCCCAACCCTCTTCCCCCTGACCACTGGAGGCCTATTCACTGTATTCATATGTTTGGTTCTCTTTCGCTTGTTGTTAGTTTTGCTCATTATTGTCCCATAATGAGTGAGATCATATGATATTTGTCCTTCACTGACTGGCTTATTTCACTAAGCATAATACTCTCCAGTTCCATCCATGTTGTTGCAAAGGGTACAAGTTCCTTCTTTCTTTCTGCTATATAGAATTCCATTGTGTAAATGTACCAAAGTTTTTTGATCCAATCA
>PVIW01002896.1:0-193030 GCA_004026585.1 Noctilio leporinus | reverse complement strand
GAAGGAACTTGTACCCTTTGCAACAACATGGATGGAACTGGAGAGTATTATGCTTAGTGAAATAAGCCAGTCAGTGAAGGACAAATATCATATGATCTCACCCATTACAGGACAATAATGAACAAAACTAACAACAAGCAAAACAGAACCAAGTATATGAATACAAGGAATAGGCCTTCAGTGGTCAGGGGAATGGGGTAGGGGGGAGGGGGAGGTAGAGGCAAAGAAGGGGAGCAGCTTAGACAAGAACCTAGTATAAAGGAACTATGGACATGGACAACAGGTGGGATTGACTTTGGGGGGAATGGGTGGGTGGGTGGGGGACAGAGGGGAGCAAAAAGGGGATGGATGTAATACAACAACAATAAAATTAAAAAAAAAAAAAACATGTTTTGCAAAAAATTATTTGGAGATTTACAAGACTCCACAGACTTACACAGATATGAATCACCATAGTCCAATTATTTTACATGTATACAGTATTAGGTAAGAGGTAAAAAAGACTGGCTATATGAAGATCATGTTTCCAGGACCTCTCTATGAGCTATAGTTGCTTTGTGTGCCTGGGGCAATGCCCAGCCAAGCTTCCACCTATTAAAATCTGAGACAATAGAACTAGATGTTCTCTAAGTTATATTAAAACTCAAAAAATTCTCTCCTGACTATATTACTTTTTCTAATTAAATAATATAAAATTAGCACAACTTGAGTATTCATTTTATCCCACAAAATTAGCACACTGTAGGATGATAAATTAATCTATGCCAACCATATTCACAGCGCCTACTGTTGTAGAAATGAAGTGAATCACGTTGGCTGGCTTTTTCAGGTTGTTGTTATAGGATTAATTCTGTGCTGGGCAATTTTGAGTTTTGTTTTATATTTGCAGTGCACAGGCTCAAAATTATCAATTCAGCCAAGAGAAAACAAATCCCTGGGATTAGGTGTACTCTATAAAATTTAAACTGTAATGATTCTCTCTTTTCTGTAGCAGCAATTTCTCTCGTGAGAGCATTGCCAGTGGCATGCAAACAACCTTGAATAAAATAAACCCTCCCTGGACCGCATGTCCTCCTATAATCACCACCTCATTTCCCTCCTCATTGGTCCTAGTATCCTTTCTCTGTGTTTATATTATTTGACCACTCAGTAATATTTGACCCTGCTGACCACTCTTCCTTTTTTGTAATTGCTCTTTCCTTCATGAGTGCAGAAAAGTTCTTCCCTAGCTCCTCTCCACCTTTAATGACTACTCTTTCTCAATCTCCTATGCTGGTTTCACTTCTGCTACACCTCTCACTGTTTATGGATATGATCCAGAACCCATCTTTTTCTCCAGGTTGTTCTTGACAATCTCATTTACCTCATGGCTTTGAATACAAGGGTATATCTTTGACCTCCAAATGAACACATTCAGTCTTAAGGTCTTATCTGAAACTACAAACTTACTATGTACCTGCCTGACTATTTGCTACATCCATTTGTGTTTCTAACAGAACCAATTTCATCCTCCTCCCAACCCACTCTTCAGAAATTCTGATGAACTTGTCATCATCTTTGTAGTTCTTACCCAAACCATCATCTTTCAACTAGATTATTGCAAGAACCTTCTAACCTCTGTGCTTCCACTCTTGTCCCCTCTAATCAATTCTCCAAAGAGGAACCAGCAGGACTTTTTCAAAATATAAATCAGACTGTTTTATTCTTTTGGTTAAAACCAACCAAGACCTTCCCTTTACACTTTATATTGGTATATGAACACACAGGAGACCTCAATATCTATTCCCTGCTAAGTTCCACTCACATCTGCTACCACGTCTGTCCCTTGCTCAGAGCACTCTAACTATACTGACATTCTTTCTGTTCCTCAAATATATCACTATCATTAAAATCTTAGGGCCTTGTCCTAGGATACTTGAATGGCTAACTCCTCCGAATTCCAGAATCAGTTTAGATGTTATCTCCTCCAAGAGAAAGGCCCTTCCTGGCCACTTACCTCTGGCACATCATCTTGTTTTACCTTCAGCGTATTATATTCATTATTATGTATTTATCAATTTGGTTATTAACTTCCTGCCCCACTAACTATAAACTTGATGCAGAACCTTCTCTGTCTTAGTCAATTTTTTATACCTAATGCTTAAAACAGTATTTCTCTTATGAGAGAAACACTATTCACAGTAAGTATGAAAATGGCCTTAGATTTTGAGCAGGGCTTTGATTCACCTTTCAGGGTATTAATAAAATACGAGCTTGGCTTCATAAATTTAGTGCCTGTAAACAGTACAGGACTTAAGAAATCTATGTTTCTAGGACTTGTATGTCTTTTCTTTTTTTTTTTTTTTTCACTTTTTACTTGTATGTCTTTTCCGACCAGCATGTCTTCCCCACGCCAAAGCAACTAGAGCAGGTAAAAGCAGCCACTAAGACAACAGACATTCTGGAAAAGCAGTGTCTGGAGGGCCGTCCAGCCAGCCTGTTAAACGTAAGCATATAACTGTGCCTTCTTAGTCAGTTAAGTCTGTGGCTCTAATTTAATGTGAACAGGAAGAGCTGAACAAGACGAGCCAGAACTCCCATTTCTATACAGATTGCACTGACAAGCTCAGTTTCAGAGAGCTCTAGGCACAGGCCTGACAGTCAGTCCCATTACTTTGGAGGTCATTATGCGTGAAAACAGCACACATCTGGGAATTTGGAATTTGGCTATGTTTTCCTAGGCCAATAGTTAATTCTTCTATTGTTTTTGAGATACCTAGAAATGACTCTGATGACTTACATCATTGCAGGCATATATTTAAGGATTATTGTATTCTAAGACACTGTTTCCTTAGGAATATTCGAAAACTTACCATGGTTAGCCTTCGGTATTAGAGACCATATGTGCTTAACCCTGAGTGCCAATAAGCCCAGACAAACTCCTTCCCTTCTGTGTAACTCGTAGCCACTTTGCAAAGGAAAACACAGGCAGAGAGAAAGGTTAGCCTTTAATGAGGGGTGTCTTCCAGGTACTTGCTTGAATGACAGTCATCAGACAGAAGCTGCATCCCTAAGGGTTTCAGGACATTTGCCTACTTGTAGATTCTTGTCCCTGCGGATGGCACATTGTTAGAGCACCATTTCTTGGAGTGTAATGGGGCACGGACACCCATCTTTTATTTTCACAGAGAAATTTTCTCTCTCCTGATTCTTTTCCTGCTCAGCAAAATGAACCTGCTAATGACACCGTTCTTTACAAGTCTACACTCATTTATCATTACACGTGATTTCATTTGCTTTCTTTAATTATTCTCCATTTTGCTAATTGTGATCATCCAGAGTACCACAATTTATCATATTTCTCTACCTCTTAAAAGACTCATTTACAGTTCTTGTTCTTTCATGGATTTTTATTGACATTTTTAATTGCAGCTGCTTTAAAGGAATTTTCATGCTTCCATCTTCTCAAAATGTAGCTGTATTTATCTTTAATGTCCCTAATCATTTTTTCTAATGGGTGCCACTCTATGTTGCCTTTGTACAAAATCTAGGCCTTTGTACAAAAGAAATTTAAGTCTGTCATTGATTTTCTGTTAAGATAGTAACGGCATGAACATCACCTTGAAGGATGCAGATATCTTAAATGTTTTATTTAGTAACTAATAAAATGCACTGGACTCGATTCAATGGACTGAATAAAAAATAGGCATCAAATAAATAAATAAATAACAGCTAAGTTCTGCAAAAGAAACATATTTTGGAGAACTTGGCATGCAATGTTTCTATTTTATCATGTTCAAGAAACATATATTATTCACTAATGAGATCGAGAATGTTATTTTAAGTGGTGAGAAAAAACAAAGATGAGTTTCTATGTTAAATTTGTAGTGTCTTGTATATATAATAAGATATATAGAGTAATACTAGAATATCAAATGTGCCTCAAGAAATCAATAGAAGTTTCTTTGAATTAGGAAAATCATGGAAGACTTTGGAGAAAAGGTAACATTTGAATTGGACCTTCAATAAGATTTAGAATATTTAACATATTTGAGGGGAATATGATTGCCTGTATAATAAGAAAATTAATCTTAGAGTGAACGCACCAAGCTAAGAACCTAGTGTGCCATTAGTATAAATTAGAAAAATGTGATGGGGGGTGGATTTTGGAGCGAAGTACAATGAGCTCTGTTTTAATTCTGTGGTTTTAGATATAGTTTTAGTGACAATAGGGTAAGCCATGCTGCAGAAAGTAATCATATGTTAAAAATCAAACACAATGAACATTTGTTTTTCATGTTAATTAAATGCCTCTCACAGATTGTCTGGGGATTCTGCCTACATAATCCCAGACTGATGAAGATTCTGCCCTCTCTTACCCAGCATTTGAAACACTCTATGTTGCCAGCAAGCTTCCATAGAAGCAAAGGAACAGGAACAGAGCAGGCACATACTTTTTACTGCTTCAGCCCAGACAGAACTGACATATCCACTCACATTCACTGAACAGAACTAACCACATCCTTTTTCATAATTGCAGGGATATATAGGGGAACATGCATGCTACTTGATCAACATCACCCTCGCTTTCTGGTGAGCCTTTCAAAGCATAGTAGTGTAATAAAAATGGGATCCAGAACAAAGTAGGGGGTCCAAGCTAATTTTTCCAACCATGCTAAATAATTTATAGGTCTCAGATCTCACCATTTTCTTAATGGTACTTTTGCCTTCTACCATGTGATTCTGTTGACTAAAACTTCCTTCCCTTTCTTGTCTCCATAGTTAATCCCTGTTCATTCTTCAAAATACAGTTCAGTATATTCAAAAACAGTGCTATGGTAATTGGTGATCTATATCAAAGGGAAAACACTTATCTCCAATAAAAATATAATTTTGGTAAATCAGGAGTAAACATCAATTCAAAAAGATATGAAACACTAAGAAAACATAAGTTCATATTTGGAATATAGGTTAGAAGAAATACCAAAAAAAAAGATAATTTGATTTAACTACATATATTTCCAGATAAAAAAATATATTAAAAGATAAATATGAGCAAGAGAAATCATTTCCGAAAAGTAAATATTAAAAATATTTCATCACCTAAAAGAAGAATACAAAGAGCAAGCCAACTCATTAAATAAATATGTAAAAGGACATAAGAAATCTTTAAAAATAAAAATTTGCTGATTATGAAGGAAATTTTAAAATGCACATAGCAATGGCATTTAATTTTATACTTGTAAAATTGACACTTAGAATTCTAGTGAATGTTGCTGAAAAGTATTTACTAAGTTAATTAATTCATTCCACAAATATTTGCACACTTACTCTGCACCTAACGTTGTTGTACATACATCGATTAAAATAATGATCTTTAATAATCAATAAAAAGAGTGTGCCTTCATGAAACTTACACTCTAGTTGATGTCTCAGTTGGGGTTCCCCAAGAAGGTGACCCTGAATAAGGTCTTTGAGTGAAAATAATTTATTTAGAAGTAGATAAAATATATGACAGTGGGCTACAGAATTGAATATAGAAAGGCAACCAGTCAAAGATGAATTGTTATGTTCATTATCATGATGGGAGAATGCCACTCAGTCTTGTGCATAAATCTGAGAGAGAGTGCAAAAGCCAGCCTCAAGAAATATCTACAGGAGGACTGAGAGGGAAGGAATAAAGGGGTTTACTGAGTAAAGGTGGAGCCCTGAGAAATATAGTATACCAAGAAAGATGACAAAGAATAAACATTATAAAAAGTAAGTTACGAGTATATTAAAAAGTTACAAATGTTACAAGTATAAAGAAAAGAAGTAGATTTAGGTAACAGAGATTGGTGTTTCCAGGCAGAGGCATTAAATGGGGTGATAAGGGTGAACCCCATTGGGAGGAAGATGAGACAAGAATTGAAGAAGAAAAATCAACCAAACAGATACCTGTGTAGGATTATGATAAGCAGAAAGAACACTTGATCGAAGGACCCATTGGATTCTGTCTGGAAAGTCTGGGGAACAACAATGGGGCTAATGTAACTGGAATACTGGCAACAGTGGAAAGAGGCAATGGGTTGGCTAAGGAGGGATAGTAAGTGAATGTGTAGGACCTAGGTTGACTTGTAAGGCTTTTTACTGTAATGAAAATGCTGATCCACAGCAGGGTTTTGAATAGAGGGAGACATAAAAAGTGTTTTCTCTTACAAAATGATTGTTCAGCACTTTCCTTTTTGATCATGAGAAAGTAACTGATGTCAGACTTACCCTACTGGAATAAACAAATAAAACATGAGACAAAATAGATGAGGTAACTGTTTTCATACTTTGGAGACGAGACATCGCAAGACCATGAACCTTAAAAAAGGGAATTTTTAAGCTCAAGTGAAAAAACATTCAGGAATGAATTTAATGAATGTCAAGTACAATCTATACCCTAAAAATGACAAAACACTGTTACGAGAAATTAAAGGAGGCCTCAGCAAGTGAAAATTTAAACCATACTCATGGATTATGAGACTTAATATCATTGATGTATCAGCTTCCTCAAATTAATCTATACATTTTAATATAATCCTGATCTGAAGCCCAATAAAATTTTTGCTAGTGATTCAGCAATGAACTTAAAGTTTATATAGAAATGCACAGATATAGCATAACCAAAATTACTTTAAAAATCCTCCCCAATTTTATATAAAACTAATATATAACATTATTTAAGTTTAAGGTATATAACATGGTCATTTGATACATATATTGTAAAAATGATTACCATAATAACATTATTTAACATATCCATTACCTCATGTAGTTACAATTTTGTGTTCCAAAATTTTAAGATCTTTTAGTGATTTTCAAATATACAATACAGTATTGTTATTTAAATTTATTATGCTCTACATTATATTTCTAGAACAACTTATTCATAGTTGAAAAATCTTTTACAAACTTGAAAGACTTTCACTGCCTGATTTCAAAAACGTCTTAAAATGTATTGCAGTCAAACAGTGCATTGTTTGTGTAAGGAGAGAAAAATTATTCTCATTAGACACAAATAGAGAGTTCAGAAATAAAATTTACAGAGATGTGGCTTCCACCAGAGATGCAATGCAATTCAGTGAGGAAAGAGAAATTATCAAATAATACTAAAACAATTGGAGAATAAGAAAAACTGCAAAAGCTACCTCATACGCCATACAAAAAGTAATTTGAAGTTGATCACAGAGTTAACCATAAAAGTTAAAAATGTAAACTTTGGGGGAAACCCACATGAGAATGTCTTCATAACACTGGAGTAGGCAAAGACTTCCCTGAGAGGTTATTGAAAGCTATAACCATAAAAAAAGGCAAATTGAGCTTCACCAAACTTAAACACTCAAATTCGTGTTTAAATATAAAGTGGCATTGATTTGGCAAACTATTTCATCACCTACCCTATGCCTTAAGAATTTCACTCTTAGGTATTTACTCAAGAGAATAAAGACATCTGTACATAAAAAGAGTTGTGCAAAAAAGTTCATAGCTGTTTTATTCATAACAGTCACATACTAGAAACTACTGAAATGTTCAACAAATGAATGGACAATTAGGCGTACATGTATAACAGTAGTATAATACTACTAAAAAGTTGATGAAATGTATTTCTGATTTAGTCAATGACATGGAATAATCTCTAAAATACTATGTTAAGTACACCCCAAAAAGAAATGTAATATTTTGATTGAATAATCTATACAATAAGAAGACAGAATGTCTGTGACCCAAGGTCCCTTTCATTATATCATCTACATAAGAGAGGCAAAAGATAGCTATGGAATGTTTTATAATGTCCTTGCAGATTAGAGTATTCATAACACAATGTCTCTCATCTCTGCATCTATGATGTTATAGAAAGTACTAAGGCTTAGAGAAGGTAGAGTTACATGTAGTTTAGTTGTATTCTGTCAGCATGAAAATGCTTTAAGTCTTCTTCAGTTTCTAAAACCAACTTTGCCTTTTGAATATTGTTTAGGGAATGACCCAAAGAGCATCTTTGTTGTTCTGAATTTCTGCGTGCAAACATGGAAGGAATGAGAGAGAAATTTAGGGAAGGGAAAAGACGGAGGAGTCCTGAGAAGGTTCAGGAATAAGAGTTGAGTGTGGAAGTTTGGGATTACTGCAATGAGGTATATTGGAGGCCTGTCCAGAAAGTAGCTGAATCAATGCATCGTTCTGCTTCCAGGTCTCTACCAGTTCCTGCAATCATGAAGGTTAGAAAGAGTTCTGATTCATAGGAGCTGTATGTAAGAGGTCTGTCCAGCCATGTACTATGAAAAATAGAGACATTTGTTGAAAAAGATACAAGAAATATTATACATAGGACAATGATGCCACATTCCCTTTCAAAACAGGTGCCTTGGGACCTCACACAGTTCTCCCAATAGCCATCAGCTGCCTCTTCATACTTTCCTGAATCCCATCAAAGGTCTGAAATCTCTTCCCTTTCAAAGGTGCTTTTGAAAGTTTGGGGGGAAAGCCGGAAGTCATAAGGTGCCAAATCTGGGATGTAGGGGGCTGAGGCACCTAGGTGACTAAATGTTGCAAAAAAACTCAGCAGGAGACATGATGCATGAGCTGGTATGTTATCCTGATCAAGCTGCCAATCACCAGTCGCCCATAGCTGCGGCCTTCTGAATCATCCAAATTGTTTCTGTGGAGGAACGTTCAAGCTTAACGCAAAATTTGACACAGATTTGTTCCTCCACTTGCTCGTTATTTTGATTGTGATGGCCACGTAGTACACATGCTCACTCAATAGTATCTACCGCCCCAACTATTACAGTGAAGTCATCATTGTTCATGTATGTGCATTCCAGTCCACTCTCCTTGTCTGTCAGATCACATCAATGTCAAGCAAACTGTTCCTGTTATACTAACAATAGTTGGACTTTTTCCAGACAGAGCTTCATATGCTACCATTAACTAATCTCACCATAATTTATGCTTGCACTGGTGGTGTTTTATTTTTTTGTTTTGTTTTATTTTGTTTTGTGGGGAGATTGCCATTGTTGTGTGTGTGTGTTTGGAGGAAGGTAAAGAAAAATATAATCTACCCATTAGCCTGCATTTCTTTCAAAGTTCTTATCCCAAAACTGAATTCCAAATGGATAATGAGGCATTTTTATAAAAAGAAATGGCTATTGAAGTTGGAAATTAAAGTAGCTAATAAAATTTTATTTATAGTGCTCAGACCTTTGATACCCATACATTCAGGCTAAAAAGAGCAGACTTGTTAGAAATCAAAACTTCCTTTATATCCACTATCTTTCACTTGCTCAAACAATGATGTGAATTAGGTGGAGATTGTCAGGATGGGGGGCTGGTCCCCTGTTCCTCTCTGTATATGGCTGGTCCTTCTGCTGGAGCCTGCCAACCAGGTAGCCTTGAAGCTCATCTTGTCCCAGAGCCCTGGAACTCTGAGCCCAGGAGTGGCCCCCATAGCAGCTTTGTGCAGGCAAGTGACGCCTTTGGGTACACTGCCTCTTTGTTCTAGTGTGTATAGAGCCCCCTTTGTTCCAAGGTGTACATAAGATGTCTGTGCTGTAAGCTAGTGTGCATGCTGCTGTACAGGGTGGACCAACTCTGCATGGAACGCCAGCATCCTCTCAAGCCTCCCGGCCTTACAGTCATTAGCCTGCTGCCGCCTGCAATAAAACATGCAAATCTCCTGAAAGCTCCAAGTAAGTCCATGTTTGTCACCAGGCCCGAGGCCTGCCCACCATCAGAATCTATCGGTCCAAAGCCCAAACAAAGCTCCAGGACCTGACAGAGCCACAGTTGAAATGATCCTAAACTCTAGGGACAAATGCTAATAAAAAGGATCTTTGAACCCTCCCTACAGGTCCTGAGTGTATGCTTCACTAGCATCAGGAATTCTCTTTCTATTCTTCCTGGTTTAAATAACTATGAATAGGGATTGGACGGTAAGTGGATCATGTTTCTGGTATATTCCGCAGCTCTTTCTTCTAAGGTCAGAACTCTCAAACTGAGGACCTCAGTTGCTTTTAATTAAAGAAACCTCAGTCTGTCCACCATTCCTAATGCCTACCAATTGAGAGCATTATTATGTAAATTCCAGAGGCAGACCACATGATCTTACAAATTTAGGTAAATAGGGCTCAGTTCTCTAAAGCTTTTAAATTCCTATTTGGAATGCAATGCTGCAGCTGCCTATAAAATATGTTAAGTGGGTGTCCTAACAAGAAGTTAGATAGAAACACACACTGTGAACACGATGGGATTTGCTTTTGATTTCCATGTAGCTTTGGTTTTTGCTCTTTTGAGGCCCATGCATACATACACAGGTGTTGCATCGAGGAGCAGCTGAACCAGAAGGGGTCCAGGGCTTACTAGAGTTTGTCAGTCAGGATCCACCATAAAGAGAAGGTGGAAATTCCAAGGGTTTCTGGCTGCAATTGCTGAAGATTCCAGAGGCAAGATGTTTACCCTCTGACACCTCTCTTTCTGTTGTGCTGTATGCATTATACTCTGGGACTGCGAGGCCACTGTCATTGGTAATCAACATTCAAGGTGAGTGATTATTTTTCTGCTGATATTTTCACTTTGGCTGCTGTGTATTATTGTCAAAAGCACAGATTTCTGTATGTTCTGGTGTATGCTAATGCTCAAAATGACCTGAACCAGAAAGGAAGAGAAAACGGACAAAAATGTCTAGTGGACTGTAAAAAACAATTTTAACTCTGCAGTAAGGTCCTGCAAAAGTTCAAGACCATTTTTATTTCTTAAAACACAACTTAGCCTAAAAACGAAATTTCTCACCTTATAGAAGATTCTAAGGACTTTTAGTAATCTGAGATGTTATGTACATGCTCCTGTCAGTCTCAAAGCCTCCATCCCCAGCAAATTTTAATTAAATGTCTGCCTCTCTCCCTCCTTCTGCTGTCCCTCCCTGGTAAAACTGTGTTACATCATCATCCTTTCTCTCTGTCTCATCTCTGACTCTCTCACCCTCTACCACACACACACACATCCACACACACACACACATATCCACAATTCTACTCAAGAAGCTTACAATATTTACTCTTGAGTATTGGCACTAGAATAGCAGTAGCTCTAACAACATTGTTCTTTAGAAAGGATATCTAGGGGGATATATATATATATATATATATATATATATATATAATCACTGAATAATCCCCTTTCACTGCAAAAATACATTTTTCCCCCAATCTTTGCATCAACATCAAATTCCCAATGTCATTGCTGTGGTTTTCCACAAAAGGCGGTAGGTAGTAAACGCAATGCTCTCATCCCTTTCTATTAACTGGTTGATACCGTGCTAGGCTAGGACTTGCTGCAGGGGTGTGGGAATGGGTAGTGGTGCCTGAGTTTGGCCAGTGTGGGTCCCATTACAGCGGATTAGGTTGACGCTAATGGGGTTGATTGTGCAGCCTGTTCAGCCTCTGTCTGCCAACAGTCAGAGGGAGCAGCCAGAGAACAGAATACCCGAGAGCTCTTGCCAAGACAACTGCAATCACCGAGGCTCGTTCCTGTGTGTGGCTCTTCGGAATGGAGGCCGAAACTCACACAAGCCAGAGAACGGCAACTGTAGGGCTTTCAGGTTCCACTGGCCTGAAGGGGCAGAGAATCTCAGGTGTTTTGTTCTGGTGTAAATACCTCTCCCTTGAAAAGATCAATTCTCACCCAACTATGACTACCAAGCTATACAGGTTGACGTGGGGAAAAACCCAGGATGATCACAGATTCAATAAATAATATTCTCGGTTGAGCTTCTAAAGACTTTGCCCTGAATTTGGTGTGTTACAGATCACATCACAATCAGGCTAATTTTTGTTTAATTTTCCTGGCACAAAATCTGGCAAAGATACAGAATGTATGCCCCACATGGAAAGTTTTTACATAGTTCCATGCCAGTGTCCTGTGTAGCCACAGCTGGTATCCCCTGCGGCTTCTAAATGATGTCGAAAACTCTCAGGATGTCACAGAAGCATTTGACAGTCTACACACTTTGACCTTTTCTAAGAGAAAAAGAAGAGGCTTTGTCTCAATGTGAGAGAACCAAGGTCAGAGTGTCTTGATGGGACAATTGACATTTTAGTTTCAGGGCCTTAGATGTTACTGTGTTGTCCCACCTGCCCAGATGAAAGAGTTAAAACTGCCCCATTGTCTTATTATTTCCTCAAATAAGAACAAAATGTAGCAATATCAGAAACTATGTTAATGTTTTAAAAAACATTTATTGTGTGCCAATTACTTTACAAAGTACTTGAATTTCATTAGTTTTGTATTTGAATCTAAATATTTACATATTGTTTCAGTCTTTTCCTGGAAATTGCTATAGAAATTTCTGAGACCTTACTCAATTTTTGGTATGTATCAGTGATCATGATACATCATGGTCATGATCATGACCATGACAAAACATTTTTCCCCTAATATAGAGTGTATTACTCAAAGAATTTTAATAAGAAAGTGAGATAAGTCCCTTACTTCCTAAGACTACTATATCAAATAGAAATTCATTCTGTACTAATATCTTTATGCATTTCTATAGGGAGAGATGCTAAATAAGGCTGCATTTGTAGTTCTTGAATTTGAGGTGAGACAAGATGAACACAGTCAACAAAATGTTAATACTGTGCCTAGACCTGCTCTTATATACAATAAATTATTTTTTAATTTACATACACTTAATTTTTATTGGTAGGTAATTTGTATTTCTCAAAATATTTTTAGTCAGATGGTTTCCTACTTCTGTCAAAAAACACATCATGTAAGGAGACAAAAATAGCTATTTTACTTTTTTTAAAAAATAAGAAGAAACAAATAGAAATTAAGTATACTTGTATGAGTTTGGGAATAGCTTACACAGTTGTTACCTTTCTTAATGCTGTAATCTCTTCACGTTTTCTTCTGCACTGCATCCTATCATTACATATGCCACTCATTAATCTATATAGTCTGCAATAAAGAACTTCTCCAATTCCAGAATATATAAATGTGTCACTAGAATGAGGTCACTATAATAGGAAAGGTGATTTGTTTGTTTTTACCAAAGAGTTGAAATTAAGACCACTTAACTTTTTCCCACCACAGCTCTCAAGGCTCCATTAGAAATGGAAATATAGCTTGTCTGTACATTGAACATCTTAACTAGCCAATGCCAGTCATGCAGTCCTACTTTGTTAGCCAGAATCCAGTTAAGTAGAGACCACACGAGTTATGTTAACAGAGATAATGTAATATGAATCATTGTTAAGAAGGCATGCGAGAACTGAAAGGAAAATGCAGACACTGTATTATCATGAAGTAGTAACGCTAACCCAGCACTGGGAGAATAAAAGGAAAATGTTGGAATGATTGACATGTAGGATCTTGGAGAAGGAGCCCTGTGGAAAAGGGGCTTGGGTCCTCTGATATGGGGACACTGCTTGGATATTATTGGAGCCTCAGGACCTCAGAGGAGGGGCTCTCAGGAGTTGGGATTTAGAATTGGAGGAGAATGTTTCTACAAAGTCTGGTTCTCCCATTGCTAGGAACACTGTAAACTGGAATATAAAGCTTCAACTGGCAAGCTCCTGCCATTAGATGAAGAGTGTTGCTTAGGAGAAGCTGACAGGAATAGAAAATGTCTTCTGTCCCCAAGTAGCCCTGTGGCACAACGCCTCCCCATCACCACAGACAACCTGACAGGAACCAGCTGACAAAAGAGAAAACACATTTCATAGTATCTCTGTCTTATCGTTGCAAAGCAGAGTGTGAAAGGTGAGTTCCAAGCTTAATAATCATCACACAAAATTATGACAGTCTTCTGATAGGTCATTTCACCAGTATTTATTCTCCCAATTTCATAGGCAGAGGCTCAATTCTGATGCTGCATGTATAAGAACACAAAATACTTATTAATCATTTTCAGTGGTTTACAACCCTGGCTAGAGATCATTAATTCCTGAAGCACTTTTTTAAAAATGGGAGGTCCTACTTTTGACAAATTTTAAGTCAGAATTTAATTAAGTCAGAACTGTGACTTAAATATCATTGTGGTGCTTTAATCTATAAAATTATTTTCATGTTTAGCTAAAGTTAAAAATCATTGGTAACACTATATCCAAAGAAAAAATATTCATGAAACCACAAAAATAAATACATAATACAACCATAGTAATGAAAGAATTCAAAATGTGCAAGATGTTTTTTACACAGTAAGTTGAGAGTATTTTTTAATATAATTACTTTTATTTGATGTGTGTTTTAAAAAAGTATTCTCATTCATTGAATTAAACTTAAGGTGATACTTATGAAAGAGATTCAGCTGTTATTTTACAGAAAAACCCCATAAACTGTTACACCATTTGAACCAGGGATTTCACTTATAAGAATTTGTTTTAAGAATATTCATCCATTTACTTACCAGATATTATCGAAAGACTACCATGTGCTTGATGGTGTTGGAAGAATTGAGAACATGGCAGGGAAAAGAAAGATAATATCACTAGTAATGTGGAATTTGTATTCCAGAGGGCTGAGGTAGAAAAAATGCATAAAAAAATATAATCAGATAATATAGCATTTTAATGAAAATGAATTCAAACAATGGATAGGGAGTGAAGTTACTTTAGATAGGTTAATCAGTGATGGTCTCTGAACTGAAAAAAGTGGATACATATATAACATACATTTGAGGAAATGGATTAGATCCTGAATGAATAAATGGTCCATTTATGTTCATAAAAAGCCTATTTACAGAATTAATAAGGCTAATTAAAGTGTAACATAAATTAAACATTAAAAGAAATGTAAAGGTTCTCTATTGAAAATAAATTACAGGCATCCATGATTCACAAGAAGTTTACTATATAAATAGAAAACTGTACCCCATGCACTAATGTATCAAAATTAGGAAGATCTGGTCTGTCTTGATTTTAAGGCTGTGATCCAATAGTAGTTATTGTTATATAACTTTACACTGTAAGTGTAAAGAATGAGCCTTCTATTGATTCATAGTTAGACCCAATTATTCTATTCTGTCTTCATCTACTATCTTGTGAGCCTTTATTTGGAATTATTCCCAAACACTAGGTTTCAGATGCAAGAGATTAACCATGCAAGTGCCAGTGTATATCCCTGACACAGGAGTTGGAATTCTCACAAATGTTTTTTTGTTTGTTTGTTTGGTTTTATTTTGTTGTTTTTTCAGCTGCTTCAGGTAAGCAAATTTGTTACTGTGCCTTTTTTTTTAATCAGAAACTTGGCTGGCTTGACTGGTTTAGCAGCTCCAAGTTTCATAAGAACGAAATCATGTATTGGGCCAACTGGACTCACTGAAAAGCTCTGGGAACAATCTGCTTATCCAAGCTTATTCAGGTTGTTGGTAGATTTTATTTCGTTGTGACTGTTTCTTCACTGGCTATTTGCTGGGAATCTTTGTTCCTAAAGGCCGCTCATATTTTTTCAGATGCTTCCTACATGGTCTCCATCCAACCATCAACTGAGTTCCTCTCATGCTTCAGACCTCTCTGATAGCCCTTTCAGACACTCCTCTGACTGACCCTCCAGCCTTTCTTTCTCTTTTGCTTTTAACGGCTTACGTGGTTACATTGGACCCACTACCATAATCCAGGTGAAACTTATTTTAGGTCAGCTTTGTTTACTTCTTTTAATAATGTATTCACCTTTTTATTTTTATTTTTTTACTTTAATATCCACACCTGGCCTCAAAAGTAACCAATCTAAAACAAGTCCAGTTGAAGTAAATTCAATGACTTCTCAATTATGTATTGTTAATGAGTTTCTTTCAACACATTTTGATAAAATGTGCTGAATAGGATTTACCCACAGCTTGATATACATTTCTGCTTCTAGCTTACTAAGTCATTCAAATGAAATTATTATTAGTTAATTATTTTTCATATGGATGTTACAACATACATATATTTTTAAAATTCCAGCATAGACTGCTTCATCAGTGAGGGTTAGTTATTAAACTACAAGCATTTTAGTTTGTATTTTGTACATGACTAGTGAAGTTTCTGCTAATGTTTAGTAGTTGTGAAGGTGGAAATGTTTGCGTACACTTGCAACATTAATTAGAAACCATTTTGATAAAAAATGCTTTGTAATGGCGTTTTTTGTTGGTGGTGTTTTTTTTTTTTTTTCGTTTTGTTTTGTTTTGTTTTGTTTTTTTGCAATCCCAGTCAGTACTACCTATTGCTTGATTTAACAATGTTGACATCGACTTTCAGATTCTTTTCTAATTATTTTCTAGTTCTTTGCTCTAAGCCTGCAATATTCAACACTTTTTTATATCATGGCACATATAAATTAATTATTAAAATTCTGTGGCATACCAAAAGGTGTATTATATTTTTCTCCAATCTGACAAAAAAAATAGGTAAAATCTTGATTTATTCACAACAGATGGCTATTGTTTTGGCTACTGCATTTTTTCCTCTTTTTGAACAACCTAAGGGAAAAGAGGGGAGAGTCCCTGACTAAATAGTTAGGTATTGCATGTTTAAAATTTTTTTACAGCATACTGGTTGAAAATCACTACTTTAAACTGTAAGACATCTAAGGAAAATAAAGATATACCTTCTGCATATAAGAAACTATCAAAAGATAATGATAAATTAAAACCAGTTAGTTACAAAAATAACTAGTAAATAAATAGACTGGCCGGTGTCCTCAGACACACCCTGGCCGGTGTGGCTCAGATGGTTGGAGCATCATACCATAGACTGATGAGTTCGATTTCTGCACAGGGCACATATCTTGTTGCAGGTTGGGTCCCAGCTGGGGCTTGTGCGAGAGGCAATAGATTAGTGTTTCTCTCTCACAATGATATTTCTCTCCCTCTCTCTTGCCCTCACTTCCCCTCACACTCAATGAATAAGCTTGTCCTCAGGTGAGGATTAAAAATAATAATTGAAAAAAAAAATAAACTAAACATGATACAATGAAATAAATTCAGAGTTTAAAAGGGAATAATTTGTTTTTCTGATAGTCATTCATTCCCCATTTTTTCCAATCTGTTGAAATGGATCTTATGTTCACAGAAGACAAAGGGGAAATAAGAAAACTGAGAAAGAGATAATGTAGAAGAGAAAGTTTCTTTTTTTTATTTGAAATATCTTAGAAAGCACCGAAGCAAGAAAGACAGAAAAAAATTATCTACTTTAAAAATCATCCTTCTTGTTTCTAACACATAATTTTAAAAGCATAGCTAACAATAGTTTCATTAATTAACCTAAGGGCTTATGAACTTTACTTTAGAGATCATATGTCCTCTAACTTGCAAACAACCTTTCTAAATAATGAAGGTACTTGCTACTATGAATAGAAAAAAATTAAAGAACACTTATTCATTTTTAATTTTTTGAGGTTACTTCCAAGCTGTTTTCCACAGTGTTTGCATTGATCTACATTCCCACCAACAGTGCAAAAGTGTTCCCCTTTCTGCACATCCTCACAGTGGGGTGATTTGCAAGGGACAAAGATATAGGGCCTATATAGTAATGTAAAAAAAAAATACAATAAAAATTAAAATAGCCCTGGTTGGTGTGGGTCAGTGGGTTGAGTGCCAGTCTGTGAATCAAAGGGTTCGCTGGTTCAATTCCCAGTCACGTACCTGGGTTGCAGGCCAGGTACCCAGCTGGGAACACATAAGAGACAACCACACATTGATGTTTCTCTCCCTCTCTTTTTCTCTCCCTTCCCTTCTCTCTAAAATTAAATAAATAAAATCTTTAAAAATTACAAAATAAAGTACATGTATTTTTATTTAGTGGTTTCACTTTGTAAACAGAACTAATTCTTTAAATTAGCCCTGCTTCTTATATATGAAATATGAATTTTCCTAGAGATAGTTTTTTATATTCTATAAATTGAAGCAAAAGAATAAAAATTCTGTATAAATTAATTTTTTAGAAAGAGAATGTGTTGATATCTTCTTTATATCACAAATATTGAGTTTGTCACTCAAATATGTGCAGATACTATGCACAATAAATCCCTGAACAATAGTTCAGTCCTACAAGTTTTTAATAGTTATTCTCATCAGTTATTACGAAAATCCTTAAAAATTCCGGATTCATCCCAGGGTTATGAAAACACTGTCACCGTTCTTTTAATGTAGTGTTAAATGGTGCTCAACACCTAACAACCTCATAGAATGTGGAAAAAACTGCTCATGATATTTCAAAGCTAATTTCATCAACTCACAAACGGAATAAAATGGAATAACTGTGAAAAGAAAGAACTGAAAGACTATTGTTCCTTAATTCAATTCAAGCTCTTGAAATTTAAAAAGAGAACAATTTAAGTAAAACCTCTAATAAAAATAATATGTTCATTTTATTCATTCACTTGTTGAATGAATTCAATAGTGACTACTGAGCTTATGTTCTGAGCACAATATTATGAAAAACACCAAGAAGTCTCACTTCATCTTTTCTTTCTTTCTTTCTTTTTTTGTCTTCCTGAAGCATGAAGTTTATCAAAGTTTGGAAACACCAAGTACTTTATTAAGGACCCTCACAAACATGGGAGCAAAGGAGCACAGGGGAGGGAGGGGAGGAGGGCCCCAGGAAAAAGTCCAGTCTCTGAAGGTTCACTCAGGTGGGGGCCAAGTGGTGGACCCACAGAGAATACAAGGGGTGCAGCTTGCTCTCCCCAGGGTCTGACTGTGGCCATGTCTCAGCCGTCCACTATTTTAAACATTTTATTCGGTTTGACTCTTGTTTTCTTATGATGCTGCTTCTTCATGGAAGACCTACAGCACAGACATTTTAACAAAAGCCTGAAAACCCTCCTAGCCACTCCCTGTCAGCCATGGCTAGGGCCAGCAGCAAAGAGACTGGGGTCCCACCATCAGGCTGTGCAGCCTCTGCTGCTGCTGTGGGTGGAGGCGCCCCCAGGGTCACACTGGATGGCTGAGCTTGGGATGGTGGTCCTGGACTCTGGGCCAGGGAGGGGAGTGGTTGTCCTTGAGTCCAGCCTGGGGGAGGAAGTGGTGAAGCTGGATTCCAGGCTGGGTGGGGGAGCGGTCAGGGTGACCCTCCTTTCCAGGCTGGATGGGGGAGTAATGGAGCTGGATTCCAGGCTGGGTCGGGGAGCAGCCATTCTTACCTCCCTTTCCCTCTCTCGAAAAATGAATAAATAAAATATTTTTTAAATATAGCAGGCTTTGGTCTTCACAGAAAATAGGCTAGATGAGAAAATAAAAAGGATAAGAGAAGATGTGTTGGACACCTCCGATCCAACACCTGGGAACCTGTTAGGCTCAGCTGCCTCTGCATGGCTCCATCTGATCTCAGGTGTTTATAATCTGACGGCATTTTCTTACGTCTGGTCATATGCTTTGTGCCTTTAGTCCTGAGACTTGCATGTTAACCTTTGCAGTCCCACTAGATCCCACTTTTGTGTAACCCAAAAATGCAATACTATAAAAGCCCTTGGACCCCCATCATTGACCAATATAGAATATGGGATCAAGTTAATAAATTCTTTCATCATTTCCTTAACCTGTCCCCTTCCCAATCCTTAACTGTGGGTTATAGGACTTCTCAGGGGATGGATTCTCAAGGTCCAGCAGTCCCACTAAACCAGCTAGGTATTGTGTCCAGTGGTTGGTTCTCTTTCCATCTCTACTTTATTCTTAGTCAATCCCACTCCTTATGTTCCATTGCAAAAGGTTTACCAGAGGATTTATTTTAATCATAGTAGTAAAGGAGGGAAGAGAATGGATTAAGGGGTTATCAAAGAAGATAGACGTAACCTGTCCTGGTTACTAACTAGGTGTGGTAAATGAATAGTAAACAGGAGGCTAAAAATGTTTTAAAGATGGTAGTCTGGGTATTAGAGATGAGTGCCATGAAACAGAATAATAAATACAAAAAGAGGAGCAGGTTTGGAATGTAGACATGTTCAACTTTAGATATAAAACATTATTTATCATTAAAAAGAAACAACCAAAAAGACTATTGAAAACATGAGTATGGAGCTAGGAAAATATGTTGTCTAGACACTATAATCTGGGAGTCACCAGCATTAGCGCACCAGGTGAACTTTGAGGAGAAGACAATAGAGAATGAAGCTCTTCAGTATTCCATTATTAAGGAACATAGAACAGGAAAAGTCAGAAAGCGTCTTACAAAGAATGCAAACGAAGAGTAAAGAGAACAAGAAATAATACAGGCTTGGAAGCCTAGGAGGGAAGGAATTTCAAGAAGAGAGTAATCCACTGTGTTGAATGTGATAGAGATTCGACAAAATAAGTAGAGTGGAAAGTGTGAACTAGATTGAACAGTGATGTCATTGTTGATTTAACAGGAGCATTTTCAGAAGTAGAATACAGTAAGGAAAAAAATTCCATAGAGTAAAAATAATAGTTGGAAAAGTGAAATTAACCAGGGAAACTAAGATAACAAATAGGCATCTACTTATGTAACAGGTATTTCCCAATCTTTCTCCTTCCATTCCATTAGGACTCCTTCCTTCAGTAACTTGCAGATACTTTAAAGGAAAGAGAAAGGCTGGGAAACTCCCACTTAAAAAATATGGACTTAAGCCTACCATTGTTCTCCTAGAGACTTCCTACTGCAATTATTGGCACTTTTTTTTTTAACCTTCTGATTTCCACAGACAGGGTCCTTTGTTTTAATCCCTTTATTGAAATGGTGAAATCAGGAAGACTTATCTATTGTTACACTTTGCAGGAGCAGACCATATTTCCATTGAGATTTTTTTTTCACAGTATTTATTTATTTATTTATTTGGCATATTTTTACAGGTCACTGGGAGACTTTTAGCCCCCAGAGTAGGGCCGGATTAATTACTCTGGGGAAGCCATTTCTCACAACCGCACTGAGAGTATAGACTCAGAGTGTGCATGATACCCAGAGCAAACAAATCTCTGCCACCATTCCTGCCTCCACCTCTCACCCCTTGAAAAATGCAGCATATTTCTCTTCTTTCTCTTCTTGTTCTTCCAGGGCATAATTTGCTCTCATAGTTCTAGCTCAAGCATTCCTGTCCCATTTGGGAGGTACCTAAGCAAGTAATTAGAGTATACAATAAACAGAATTATAGATTAACATACTTGAAATAGGTTTATTCTTTCTTTTGTTTGTTAATTATTTTATTGATTTTACTTTTTAGAGAGAGGAGAAGGGAGGGAGAAAGAGAGGGAGAGAAACATCAGTGTCCGAGAGATACACTGACTGTTTCCTCTTGCATGCCTACAGTGCAGGCCCTGGCTGATGGCCGAACCAGTGATATTCTGGTTTGCAGGCTGGCACTCGATCCACTGAGCCACATCAGCCAAGGCAGCTTGTTCTTTAATAAGCAAGGACAAGATTTCTTACGAAACAGAGAAGCTTCTAGGATTTTAACATGATTCAGAACAATAAGAAAGCACCTTTATGCAAAGTGAATATTATCAAAGAAATTATTTTGTATTTTGTATTGGTTCATTGCAATTAAAGAGGGTTTTCTCCCATCAGTGAACACATTGGATTGATGTGGAATATCACTGTAGTGTAAATAATGCAGAAGAACATTTAAAAATTCTTGTACAGTTTCTTTCCCCAGAAAAAGCAAAACTAAATACACCAGTATTTTAGAAACTATGTATGGGGCATGAAAGATCAAGTTTAGCAATTTGTAATGAGTAAAATAATATTGCTAGGTTACTCCAGCAAAAATAAAATAAGATGGCCTGATCTATAAAAATACATTCTAACATGTTCTGAGACTCTGGCAAAAATTAGAAAGAAAACCCAAAGTAAAAATAAAGTAACAGGAGAGAAATACTGGAGAAGCACAATAAAGATGTTTGACTTGCTCAGGAATGAAGAAGAAAACTAACTCCCAATGGTTCTAAATTATGCTAAAATACTAGAAGTCTGTCTGGTTTAATGAAAAATGTAGTTCTTGCTTAATAAAAAACAATAGCTCAAATTCATTTATATACATTTTAAATATAAATTAGCTTTGCTCATTAAAATATGACTAAAAAAAAAAAAAAATGCCAGTGTCATGGAGCTACCTCTAGAAGGGTTAATTAAGGGCCTCCTAAATTATGGATAATTAATATTTTGCAATCCATGTTTGCAAAATATTCAACACTAGGAAACTTCATTACAGCAACATGAAAAGGATTATCCATCATAACCAAGGAGGATTTATCTCAGGAATGCAAGGTTTGTTTGAAATAAAAAATGAATCATTATAAAACACTATGTAACTATAACTAAACTACAACAATAACTATATATACAGTGTGCACGCAATCAATTGGCAACATTTTAGTAAAATAAACAACATACTACGTGTTATATTTTGAAATAATATTCTTATATGTAAATATATAAACATAGTCATTATTTTTTTAATTGTTCAAAAAAGCCTCCATTAGCTGCAATAATAGACTCGATCCAACTTCAGAATCTTGAGCACACTTTAATTAACTTTTCTTGATCCATGGATATCAGAATGTTTTCAATCTTAGCTTTAACAGCCTCTTTATTGGAATGAGGTTGTTTATTAACTTCTCTCTCACAAACCCTGCATATGTAATAGTTTAAAGAATTTGTATCTGGTGAACTAGGCAGCCAGATTTCCTTTGACCAAAATTCAGGAACATTAAAAGTGAGAAATTCTTGCCCCTTTTTGGTGTTATGTGCTGGAGCACCATCTTTTTGGAAGATAAAATGATGTCCATTTGTGTCTTGCTTCATCCACCATACAACTACTCTCAAAACATCAAGATAAACATCCTGGATCTTCATTGATCATCTCCTGGATTCTGTGTACAATATCTGGACTTGTATGATCCTTGCATACCTTATGCATTTTCCTTATTGGTGTGGTAACATCAGGATCAGCATTATACACCTTCTTCACATTGTAAATTGTACATAAAGGATGTTATTGAAGTCCACAATTTCCTTAGCAGTTTGCCCTGTATGCAGCCCAGAAATGATGGTTGCTCTAACATCGTATTCCTTCAACATGATAGTTGCTCTCAGAATTTAATACTTTATATCTGAAACAATGATGTTAAATCATAACCTTGGAAACATAGTTTTTCAAAATTAATAAGAAACATGTGAAATAAGCAGATGCCACATTATTGCCAATTAATCATGTGCACCCTGTACATATATGTACTTGTATGTGTATATATATATATATATATATGGTACACTAGTGTGTACCATAATTGCATTATATTGAAATGGATCAAAGGGAATGTTCAAATAATTGTGTTGTGATAGTAGGATGATAACTAAATATTTTTGAGCATTTATAACATTTTCCCCTCAAGATAATAAATAACCTTGATTTAGGAAGGAGATATCTCGAAGTAATTATGTAGTAAGAAGTCCCATATCTTTGATTATGAGGAAATGGGCTACTGGTACCTTTTTTAAAGTTATTTATGAGCTGCCAAAAAAGTTAACAATTGGCGTAGTTTTTGACATTCTGATTACATGGGTCTGGGATACTAATATATGTTAATTTTTTACATATATATGCTATTGGTGTTTATGTAAAATTTTTGCTACCCTTCACAAGTATATTATCATGGCAAATTTTTCTGCTGGGAACTGGTAAAAATGTTTACAAGTCAAAGCTCTATTATATGTTTTGTTGTTGTTGTTTGCCCAGGAATAAAGTTAGACCCTCCTACCAGTTTCACATCCAGTACCAGATAATGGTATGCAAACACAATAGTAGGTTAATTAAACTAGCAGTTAGAGAACTTTTCTCTAAAAATTATTCTCTAGAATAATTTTTAATGCCATCTGTCTGGAGAATCATCACAGCTGAACCTTCCAACCTACATAGTAGGTTCACTAAATCTTCATTAATGGGCCACATTAAATTTATTTGATAGCCACCCTGTGGCAGTCACAGAGTAGTTCTGAGTAAAATTATGAAAACTGTAAGGATCGATTTCCCCCATAAAGGATCCCTTCCCACTTAATGGCCCTCTTTACTCCCACTCTATTTTTTATTTCCTTTCTTTATTACATTTTATTTAAAAATCACACATATTTATTATAACAAGTAAAACAATGCAAAATTCATAAATTCAAAATTCACTTAGTCATCCTGCTCCACCATCACACCAGTCAAATCCTAAATCCATGATGAACACAGTGTTAACAGCCTAGTGTGTATTCTTTAATTTTTTCCTTGATGTCCACAAAAGCATATAAGAAATGTTTAGCATCTCTTTTGCAAAGACTGCTAAGACTCCCATAATCATTCCAAAGGCTCCCTACTTAAAAATGTCCTTAATTTTCTTCATTTGCATGAATGAATTACCACTTAAGATATTGGGTTGGCTAAAAATGTAATGTACTTTTCTTTTCTTAAAATGGCTCTTGTAGCACTTGGTTGTCTTTAACTTCATTGGAAACAATTTTGTTGGATTATATTGTGATGTAACCGCATGCATTGAAATAAACATCAAAATTGGTAAAAATTTTGTATAGCCATTTCAATATTGAAGATGGGAGAAAATATGCAACATTTTAGGCATATTATGCATTTTTTTTTTCAAGAAAAGGTAAAAACATAACTGAAATGCAAAAAAAAAAAGAAAAAAGATTTGTGCAATGTATGGAGAAGGTGTCAAACTGATCAAATGTGCCAAAAGTGGTCTGTTGACATTGAGAGCAATCAAATAGAGGCATTAATTGTGAACAATCAACTTTATAACACAGGTCAGATAGCTGACATAATCAAAATAACTAAAGTTATTGGTGAAAATGAAAACTGTGTCTTTTACAGCAAACACACAAACATTTTTGGCCAACCTCATAATAATCTTCCAATAATAAGTTATTGTTAACAGGACAAAAAAGCTGTACATTAAAATTTAAATTAGAACAGCAGAATAACAAACATTGATCAGTGGATATAAAAAGGATTTTGGCCCTGACTGGTGGCACAGTGGATAAGGCGCCAGCTTGTGAACCCAAAAGTCACTGGTTCAATTCCCAGCCCGGGCAACATAACCAGGTTGTAAACCAGGTCTCCAGCCAGATCCGTGGCTAGAGGCAGGTGAAAGGCAGCCATACATTGATGTTTCTCTCCCTCTCTGCTCCTCTCCCTTCCCCTCTCTCTGAAAAATAATAAATAAAATATTTTTTTTAAAAAAGGGTTTTGGATAGTTGGAGTCAGGGGAGGGCCAGTATCTGGCTTTCCAGATTATCAGAGATATCTGTGACTTCTTGTCCTTTCTTATATATAAGGCCATTTTTGAGGAATTGTTACTGAAGTTCACGATCTAGAAGATTTCAGTTTACTGAAAGGTTTTGACATAACCTCTCACTCACATACATTTGTAAATGTGTACTGAGTTGCTCTTTCATCCCCTTGCAGAATGTACTAGTCCCTACATGTTACTGAAGAGCTGTACATATTCATCCATGAAAAGTGTCTTTGTTGTTTATGCGTTGAAATGTCATACAAAGGCAAACCAGTGGAAAATAACATGTACTGTATTAAACAATAAAGATCATTTTGAAATAATAGAAAATAATGAGGAAAGAATGAGATAACACAATAGCAATGTTTAGACAACTCCTCTCACCCCATCTGCTCCAGGTAATAAGTGGGAGAAAGGAATGCAGAGAATATCTAAGGTTTGCTTTTTCTGTATCTTTGAAGTTCACACCTGCTTATTATACCACTATGCACTTGACTGTACAGCTTAGTTAAAGCAATTACTTTGGGATTAGAGGAAAAATAAACCCTCACAACACTACATACAAAACATTAATAGTTTTAGTTTTCTTTGTAATAAAATCAAAATTCCCAAATACTAAGATTCTGGAAGCATTAACGGCAACTGCTTAAACATTGAAATGAAATCTCACCAAATGTCATTGTTTAAAACCTATCAAGATAGATAATACCAGAAAGGAGATGATGAACATTTTATGCATTCCTCTAGGACTATTTTTACTTACATTTCTCTGGAAAAGGCACTGAAACCATTTCATGAAATAATCAACTAATTTATTGTGCCACCACAACATCAATATAAATCTTTGACATAGAGAGCTGAGATCAATTGCTCAAACATGTTTACCTTCTAAGTACCAACCAATATTACAGCACTGAGAGTCTGTGGTTTAATTTGCTGTATTATTTCTCTAATTTTTTGCTGGTTATTTTGATCTTGCATGTATTTTTTCACCTTGCATAACACAGACCTAGTATGGTTCAAGTAAACTAATAAAAATCATCTCTAAAGAGGGAGAGGGAAGCCAAAAAATGTATATAAGAGAAACATTATAGACTAAAATCCAGGTTTAAGAAGTGAAGTGAGATCCATGACATTAATAATATTTATGATATTAGTAGCCAAAGATTTTGGAAGGAGGGTGAGAAATACAGCACAAGGCATAATAAAGTAATAGCTAATATTGGTGACTGGGTATATTATAAAAGAGGCAGAGGATGGATTTTAATACCTGTCAGCTAACAGCCCTGGCGTACCTTCAAGGTTAACAAAGCTATAAAATTGGATTTCTATGCAAAATTAGGGCACTATTTGTGAATATCCACCATTAAGTGCACTTGACCTAATATTCTACAGTCATTAGCATATTAAAAGTTGATTTATTATGTAGTCTTTGGAAATGGGGCACAAAATATATGATAGAGGTAAAGGTTAGGGCCAGAAGATAAATCATACTTAAAGTGAGACATCTACAATATGGTGCCCAGAAAGGCAGCACAACGCAAATGGTACCTCAAAAGACAAAATGCCAGCATGATTACAATCCTCTTTTTCTGCATAAAAGTACATTTTTTATTCAATGGGCTCATAAGAATAAATCTTCTTAACTGTTTTTTAGAACTCAAAATAGACTTAAAAATCTTATTAGGTTACAAAAAAGAAAGAATTTGGAAAAATAACACTTTAGAAATCATCAACAAATTTTTAAGTATGGGTTTTTTGAAAGGTCACAAGTTAGGCTTCAATATATCCTCAAAATGTTGATTAAAAATATTTCAAAGGTTTGAAATGCTATTGAAAATCATTCTCCAAACAAAACAAAACAAAATTATGGGCAATAACTAGTAGAATTCTAACTGAAATTAGTGAGGTCATGACTTAAAGGAAGTATGTAATTTAACTAGAATTTACCTGTCCACAGTCTTCATGCACAAAAAATATGTTAGCATTATGTTACTCAGAAAAGAATTTTTATTTCCTGATGAAATAGATGTAATTATCGAAACTCTAATTGACGCCATGGGATCAAAACAAATACCCAGAGGCCAATGAAGAATTATACTTCAAGTGAAACAATTAGAAATGTTTAAGCTTTGACATGGTTGTTAGATTTTAGACATTAATAAATTGACCACTGTGATGACAAATATGACTTGTTTAATCTCTGAAGCAAAATAGATATTAATTATACAGAGCAATTTTTTAAATGGAAATATTCTTAATTTTGATTAGCTAAAAACGCTAGTCTATATATTTGAATTTAAAATGTCTCAAGTTTAGAATGTTACTGGAAGCAACTCAGTTGTATAACTTTAAAGAAAAATAAGCTTAAAATAAATTAGCCCTGGCTGGTAGCACAGTGGATAAGGTGCCGGCCTGCAAACCCAAAGGTCGCAGGTTCGATTCCCCAGCCAGGGCATATAAGCAGGTTGCAAGCCAGTTCTCCAGTCAGGTCTGTGGCTGGAGGCAGGTGAAATGCAACCATACATTGATGTCTCTCTCCCTCTCTGCCTCTCTCCCTTCCCCTCTTTCTAAAAATAATAAAATATAATATAATATATTTTTTAAATTAATTAATTAATAAGAGTTGCAGTATATTAAGTTTTTAAAAACATAGTTACCATACCAAACTATAATATGATACCAAACTACGAATGATCCTATCACTTTTAGGATCTAATTGTAATAAAATTTCCTAAAGTTCTTAAAAATAGTGGGTTTTTAAAATTATGGTACAAGCAGGGTCCCTGACATTGCCTTAGGCCATTTGCTTAAGGATAGGAATGGTACAGAATGTCACCAGGTAGAAAACCCCTGGTGCACAGCAACTTGCAAAACTGGGAACACAGGTATTGCAGGGTGGGACCTCCTCCCTAAGGTGGCCTTTCCCCAACCAGCAAACAGTCAGGAGTTTCAGACCCTCACTTGACCTTTCCTTTCCCTCCCCCGGCATGTTTCTATAACGTGGTAGACCCCTTCAGAGGAGGAATGGAGTGGGGGGGGGGGGCATCAGAGAATAGCCTCATAGTACTCTCCTACCAGCCCTTGCATGACTATCCTCTTAGGCATTAAGCCCTAGAGAGAACATCTAAGCCTCAGCTGTGTTTCAGCTCCAGGCCGGGCGGGCGTACAGTCCAGGCAGGGCAACAGGAGAGATGACAGCAGGACCAGCGGCATGACTAATGAACCCAGGTGCTGACCAATCAGTAGAGACCACAACCCTGAAAGGACACACCTGGGAAGTTGATGAACAGTTTGAGATCCTCTGAGATCTCCCCTAACATGCCCCACCCTTGGAAAACAGGTAAAAGCCCTTATGACAAAGGACCCAGAACATTCACACACTCTCTCTAGCACACCCACACATTTCCCCACCCCCTTTCTATCCTCCAGGTGTGTATCATTGCTTTCTTCCTTCTAACCTCCAAGGCCCATCTTTTGGGCCTCTGTAACTTGCTTCTTGAGTCCACACAGCCTAGCATGGATAGCTTACTTTTTCCAAAGCTCACTTCTTTTCTCTGTGACTTTCTAAATAAATTTTCATTTGTATTTGACATTAAAAGAAAAAAGAAAACTTGTCCTTACAGTTGGTGCTAAGTAAACCCTACCTTAACCACTGTTTCATTACAAATAGAGAAACTTGGTGTAACAATGAGTGCTAAATTATAATATAGCCCTTCTCCTAGTATTACAATTTAGAAGCTTGATGTAGTAAAAAAGAAAAAAAAAAAAAATGGTGGGGGAGGGACACTGAAAGAAAATATGGGAAAAACAGATGCAGGGCATTGCTTATTGTAAGTTTGCTGTAATACTTTGGTCTCTTCATCTAATTTTTTACTCTGTTTTCATTTTCATCTGTGCAGTGAGTGAATTGGATAAGAGAACCTATCAGAATCTTCCAGCAGAACTGATGAAAAGCTAATTGATAAAAATTATTGTAATAGACTATTACTTGATTTAATAGTCTATTACACATTCATGATTTAATAAATCCACTAAGAGAATTGGTAATAAATGCAATGTAGTATAAGATTATGCTTAACCTTTGATAGTTGCTTGGTATATGTTTTACTACATAATTCACTGTCAGCTCTTTTTAGTACGATATAATTGTGAGCTTTTTAAAAAATATTTAAGATAGAGATTAAAATCCCCCAGCCTATCAGTTAAACCTGTTCAATTATTGAATTTAGTGCTCATTGTATTTAAAAAAAAAATACATAAACTTTTGAAACTAAGGAACATAATTTTAAAAATATGGGTTTGTAGGTTCTTTAGGGAAAAAATGGAAGATTTGAAAACACTAGTCTGCTCATTAGTACAGAGAAACAATTAGTTGGTAGTGAGTAGGGAGACCCTTAAAATACCTCAGTCCACACCCAGTCTCACTTTCTCATTTACTTTGCAGACTTTGGTTTGTACAACTTACCACTCTATTTCAGTGATTCATCAAGAAATTACTCCAAGTTGAGAGAATAACATATCATGTGACTTGGTCCTAGAGTATTTCTTTGAGAGGAGCTATGTCTTCAGAAAATATAGCAGAAGATTTGAAAGCAACAATTTGACTATTACCTTTTTGTATTTGCCACTTAGAAACATATCCTCTTAGGAACATGTCAGCAACATTTCTTCCCCCCAAATATGTGCAGACAAAACAGTATTATCCCCATTTTTATATCTGTTGGATAGAATATACAGTGGCTGAGCTGTATATAGTTTTGAATTGTAGCAGTAAAAAATTAGCTGTGTGAACAGGAACCAAGAGACAGTCTGTGCACTTTATTTCCTGCTCATATGTTGTCTCAGCTGTTTTGCACTTTATAGTTTCAGCTGAAGAATGTCCATTTATCACGTAATGCTAATCAGTTATCATTCTGCTCTACATTTTGTATAAAACATTGCTGGGAAGTCTGTTCTGGATTTGATGGATAGCCAGAATAGGACAGCACATAACCAAAAAAGACATAAATACTCACAGATGTCTGCTTATACAGATGAGTTAAAATCAAAGAAAATTAGAGCTGAATAAGACAGACATGATCATAGAGCACATCAGGGAAGCATAAACTTGCTTGTTCTTCACCTTTCTCATCCAAATGGGTTTTCCTCTCATTAAAATAAATATTCAAACCAGAGGGCCTTTCATTTGTTTCCTTAAATGAGTAGGGTCACCCCCACCCAATGTAAACCTCACATCATGAAGACAAAAAGCAGAAATCCTGTTTATTACCAAAGACATCCAAAAAGCTGTCCAAATCCAAATTGGAGCATATGGTGCAAAATCCCTCCTCTCATATCCTCCAACACTCCCCACCTCACCCCCTCATCCCTCTATTGTCCTGGTTTGAGAACTTTATATATTTCCTTATTCAACAACCCTTAACAAGTCATTTTTATTTTACTGAAAGTAATTGTCTAGCAGTAAATAAGTGTTAAGCAGTTATTTTACTGTTTCCTTATTCAATCAGTGATATGTATTTTTGTTAAGCTATACCTAATTGTTTTGAAAGTTCTCATATATTATTTCTTATTGTTGAAGAGTATTCTTTTCATATACTGTTATTTTTTATGAGTCCTTTGTTTCATCGATTCATTGGTTTTCATTTCACATTGCCAACCAGCCATTACTCTCATAGATACCTATTAAAATAGTTCATCTTAACCAGATTCAGCCTAAGCTTATTTCTATAGATTTAATATTTTTGTCTATGAAAAAAATAAATTATTATTTTCTCTTATAACTCCTTAATGAGAATTTAATATTAAAGGATAGTGGTGGTTTTCTTCTTTTTTTTTTTTTTTTTTAAGATTTTATTTCATTATTTTCAGAAAGAGGAGAAGGGAGAGAGGCAGAAAGGGAGAGAGACATCAATGTATGGTTCCTTTTTACCTGCCTCCAGCCACAGACCTGACTGGAGACCTGGCTTGCAACCTGATTATGTTGCCCTGGCTGGGAATCGAACCTGCAACCTTTGGGTTTGCAGGCCGGCGCCTTATCCACTGTGCTACCAGCCAGTGCTGTTCTTGAGAGTTGTCCTTTCACTTGTGATACTTCAAAATGCAAAGTAATATATGACAAGGTCTGTCTAGAAAGTATCAAGTCACATAATATGAAAAATGGAGACATTTTTTGAAAAAGATGCAAGATACAAGAAACACTGAATATAAGACAATGACTCCTCAGTCTCCTTCAAAGTAGGCCCCTTGGAACCTCACACAGTTCTCCCAGCCTCTCTTCCACTATCCAAAACACTTCGCAAAATCCTTTGTTGGAATCACCATCAGCTACCCCATTGCATTTTCCTGAATCTCGTTGTCAGTCTGACATATCTTCCCTATCAAAGGTCCCTTTAGTTTGGCCAGAAAGTCACAGAGCACCAAATCTGGACTGTAGGAGGGCTGAGTCACTTGGCTGATTTGATGTTTTGTAAAAAAAAAAAAAAAAAAAACCCGCACAAGACATGATGCATGAGCGGGTATATTGTTGGATGAAGCTGCCAATCACCAGTTGCCCATAGCTGCATCTCTCTACTGACAAAGAACATTGAGGTAGTTAGTACTCCTTATTAATTATTTGGTCTGGAGGAGTGTACTTGTGATGGACACCACCTTCCCAATGAAAAAACATAGCCGACATGGTTTTGATCTTGTTGTAACTTTGCCACCCCTTCTTCAGGCTTGGAGAACCAGGTGACTTCCGTTGAGACAACTGGGCCTTCATTTCTGGACCACAGCTGTAGTAGTTCTGTGGTTCATGTCTTCTTATGACCTTCTTGAGGAAATCTGGTTCATTGGTAGCAATTTGAATCAACTCATTAGGAGCTGCAGCACAATGTTCATCCTGCTCTGACAGCAGAAGCTACAGACCAAATTTTGCCATGACACATTTCATGCCAAGGTTTGGTATCAAAATCTCAGGCACAGCAGTTCAGTTTCTAGTTCTCACACTGTCAGTCGCTGATCTCTTTGAGAGCAGCCCGTACATGTTCAACAACCTTAGGTGTCCTGCTTGTTGCAGGCCTTCCAGAACATGAATCCCTTTAAACATATTCTTGACCGTCTTTGAAGTATTTGTGCCACACTTTTTATTTGCACTGCATTCATTGCATCATCCCTGAAAGCCATCTAATTTTCCAAATAGTCCACAGAGAAATGTTTAAGCTCAACACAAAAATCTGATGCAGATTCACAACTCTACTTGCACATTCATTTTGAATGTGACAGCCACAAGTACACATGCTCATGAAAAGGTGTCTACCACACCCACTGAACTGGTACAGTGAATGCATCATTGTTCACGCATACCTATTCCAGTCCACTGTTCTTGGCTGCCAGGTTACATTGCTGTTGTGCAAGCCATTCTTGTTATATTAACAATGGCTGGGCACTTTCCAGATAGACCTAGTATTTTATTTTTATGTTCAGTCATATGGTTAGTTTTCAGTTCACCCATAAATTTATATTCAGCCTTCTCAGAGTTGTATTGATTTTTAAATTTCTTGATTGATTTATACCATAATAATATTCAACTATAAAAGATATCGGATATTTGTATAACAAAGGTCAAAAATGTCAAGATTTCAAATCAAATGCTAATGGCAATCCAAGAAAATTGAAAATTAGGAAAGTTTTATATATTTGAACTCCCAACACTATATTTTTAAAGGGAAGCCTGATCAGTTCAGCAGACTTATAAAGACCAAGGTAATCATTATGACAGAGAAGACAAAGTTAATAATGAACCTCAAATTTATGTTTTTGAAGTCATTTTCAGTATAGATTTTGGGATATAAATTTCTCTGTATTTTATTTTGAGTTGGAATTGCTAGCAGGAAACTGACTATAATTTATATATGACTATGCTTCTTTCAAGAAAAAATAATGCCAACCTGACTGGTGTGGCTCAGTGGGTTGAACATCATCCTATAAATCAATAGGTTGCTGGTTCGATTCCAGGTCAGGGCATATGCCGTGACTTGGACATAGGCCTCCAAGTTGGGGGTGTTAAATGGCAATTGATTAATGTTTCTTTCTCACAACATTTTTCTCCCTCTTTCTCCCTCACTTTTTCTCTTTCTAAAAAATAAATAAATAAAATATTTTTAAAAGAAAAAAGCATGCCTTACCATTATTAAGCAGAAAAAAAGTATCATTTTTCAAATCTACCAGGCTTTTGCTCACATACATGACCATGAGTTCTAAGTCCTTCTTTAATAGACTTGTACAATTCTTGCCAGTACTTTTAAGTGATTTAGCAGCTAAAGACCATCTCCTCTTATTCATGTTCAAATATCTCCAAAAATGTGAAGAAAATTGTTAATTATAAGTTAATTATAAAATGTTGATTGTATATTCTACTTGGTAGGTAAGTAAGAAAAATAGAATATATATATATATATTCTAAAATCAAAAAATTATGAAATCAAAACTCATCTTTTCAAAATACAAAATAACCATCTAATGATTCATATATAAATCTAAGACAAAGCCCACTTCATTTATTTGTTTTTAAATATTACTTATTCTATACATAATTACTAAGCATCTACTAATGTGTGAAACATGTTATTAAAACATCAGGCTTCTAGAGTCAAGGCAAATTAATTTCAGCTTGATATGAAGGCATAGAGAATATATCTTATTGTTCTTTGTTGACAAAAGATAGGTTAGGGGCAACCAATAATATAAATTTGAGATCAATGTTTATTCACTAATTCTGGACATGCCACCAATAAGAGCTGGCAATACAACTTCCTATGTGAAGAGTAATTAACTTCATTTATTACAAAATGTAAGAAATAATATCTAACCTGTAGTGTGGGTGTATATGTGTGTGTGTGTGTGTGTGTGTGTGTGTGTGTGTGTGTGTGTTTGTCCTGGCTCTGTTGAATAAGCATAAAGATCTAACAAACTAGAGAGAAAGACAGAGAAGAAAACAGATAATTTTAATATGAGGAAAGGTGGACAGGAGGGGCCACACTTAGGGTTTTCAGATTTATCCTGAAGATAACAGGAAGACACTGAGGGTACATGAAGTGGGAAGTAACTTGATATGTTTTGTATTTTAATAAGATCACTCCAATTGAAAGTTTGAAAAAAATAGAAAAATGACTAGAATCAGAAAGACAAAAGGAAGTTTCTTTTAGGAAATAAGATGAAGAAGAATAGTGTCTGAAACTAAGGCTATTATACTAAAGATGGAAAGAAACTGATGTTAAGTGAAACAGAAGAGACAGGAGAAATATATTATGACTGATTTGATACTGAGGTTGGTTAAGAGGAAATTATAGTTGGTACTGAGAAATCTACATGACAACTCAAATTCACCATCATAAGGCTCTGTCATTAACAGGAACTTATCTTTTCTTTAACTAAAATTATCTTACTAACTTAAAATATGTTATTCTACCTCCAAAATTTAGATATTGATCTATTCTTCATTCATGCATTCATTTAGTGATTAATTTGTCAATTTCTTATTGAGAATATTCTAGTGCCACACTTATTGGGATACATAGGACATAACTAGTTGAAAAGAGACAGATAGATGAATAGAAGGAAAATCATATGCAAGAGGGAGAAGAGAAATCCAGCATCTACAATAGACTAAAAAAGGTAGGAAATTAAAACTGAAATGCAAAGGAAATATGATGCAAGAAGGAGATACAGGAGACACCACGTCAAGTCCTATATGTAATATAGTCATTACCATTAATTTGAGAAAAACTAACAAACTTCAAACAATTTTAAGCAGAAGAGAAAAAGTAATGCCATTAACATACTTGTGTTTTGAAAAGGTTATTCTTGTAGCATTGTGAAGAAATGGGGTTTGTGAAGGAAACAAATAGGACAGTGATTTATAGGAGATATATTTCTTGGTAATTAGCAGCAGCATAATGAAGTGAAGAATATAGAGGCAAAGATATTTAGAAGATAAAAAATATTTAGAAGATAAAAGCAATAGCACTTCGGGAGGATACTTAAAACAAGGGGGGAGAAGAAAGGGAACATCAATATTTCTGGTTTACAATGTTGTACTATCTGATGGAACCACCATTCACTGAAATAGGTAACATTGGAAGGGGGAGAGCTTCATTTGGAGAGAGATAGGGAAAGGTCATATTTTTGAGGTTCCACTGAAATCTACAAGAAGAAAGATCTCAGAGGCAGTTGGATACAGTGTTTGAAATAGACTGTTACATGAGGTCAGTCTGGAAAAAGTCCAGCCGTTGTTAGTGTAACAGAACAGTTTATATGCTATCAGTGTAACGTAGCAGCCAAGGAGAGTGGACTAAAATGCACATGCCCGGTCAGTGATAACCTCACTGTGCTCCTCATTGGGGGCTGCAGATGCCATTATGTGAGCATGTGCGTCGTGTGGCTATCGTATCCGAAATGACCTATCAAGTAGAACAACAAATCAGCCTCAAATTTTGCATTAAGCTTGAGCATTCCTCTGGTGCCCTGTGACATCTGGCTTTTCTCAAACCAAAATCACCTTTGAAAGGGAAGAGATTTCAGGCTATTAATGAGATTCAGGAAAATATGATGGGGGATCTGATGGCAATTGGGAGAACAGTGTGAAGTTTTAAGGTGCTTACTTTGAAGGGGTCAGAGGCATCATTGCCCTATGTACAATGTTTCTTGTATCTTCTTCAATAAATGTCCCTATTTTTCATATTACATGGCTGGATACCTTCTGGACAGACCTCATATTTGGCCTAAAAGAGTTGAGTACTTGTATTTTATTTTCTCTGTGACATGAAAGAGAAGGTCAGAAATGGTGCAGGGAATAAACTAAGTTGAAGTTTATGAAAAAAATTAAAAAAAACTTTTTTAGTTTTATACAGTTGAACACATGAATTGGCCAGAGTTATACAGTAAAGTTGACAAGCAATGCAGAGGTAAATATCTTCATTTACAGTGGAACTCCTACTCACTGGCCTTTCGCTTTCCATGTTGGGACAAGATATAGCTGAGTTCATCCATGGCTGAGGGTTTGCCATGCAAGTATGGCTAAAAAACAGAGGGAGAAACAGGATGTTTGGTGTATTTTTATAAAAATACAACTGAAATATTATCTATGTAATTTATTTTTGTTAAGAAGAAAAATGGAGGAAGAAACCTGAAATACAGGGAAAAAAATTAAAGTTATGTTTTCTCATGATGGCGAAGAGGAATTAAAATGACAGTCATGGAATAAGCAAGTGGAAGAGAGAAGAGTGACATTTAATTTAAAGATTTTGGATATAGCAGCTATGGATGATGACAGGATTCAAAGGGTGATTGTGGAAGAGAGAAGCTCAAGAAGTCAAAGAGCTGCCTGGGACAGATTATTGAAAGGTGGAACATTGAGATGGTTCTGAATTAGTCAAGGTAAGGGCAAGATTTGTAAATAAGCTGCTGACATTTTTGCTCAGTGCAGAGGAATAATTGGGTCAGAGATTATCAGTAACTAAGAGAGGAAAGTGGTCGTAAATGTTTATTGTCAAAGGTGCAAGAATCTATAGGAGGGTGTTACAGGCTGAATTGCTTTTTCATATGTTAACATTTTAATACTCAGTATTAAGGTCTTTAAAGAGGTAATTAAGGGTAAATAGTGTCATTAGGGTGTGTCCTGATCCAATTGACCCATGTCCCTAAAAGAAGAGACTATTGGTCATAGACCTCCATAGAGAAAAGATGATGTGAAGATCTAGGGAGAAGATAGCCATCTACATATGAAGAAGAGGGTCTTAGAAGAAAATCCTCTGCCAACAGCTTGATCTGGGACTTCTGGCCTCCAGAATTATTAGAAAGTAAATTTCTGTTGTTTATGTCACTCAGTTTGTGGTCCTTTGTTATGGCATCAAACTAATACAAGGGAATCAGAGAAAGAATGGCCTGGAAACAGCAACAGAAAATTACCAACCCCTCTTCTTGGCCCTGAGGTTCATGGAATATAATAAAATAAAAAATACCTATTTAAACGTACTATAGGAGAAATCAGTCCACAGACAAGGAGGCAGAAAAATACCCAGTAAAATGTTTGAGCCTATAGAGGGTGATAATTTCTATTTCCAACCATTGGAACTCTATTTTAAGGAACAAAGCAAATAAAGGAGATCAAAGTTTCCTAGCAGCCTACGTCAAGATGCAAGACAGTGGACATGAAGACTTTCGATAGGCACGCTTAAGTACAAACTAAACAGTTTAATTAAGTGCATCATTTGGATCAATCCAATTTTATTTTAGTTATTTATTTTAAAGATTTTATTTATTATTTTTTTTAGAGAGGTTTAGGGAGAGAGGCAGAGAGGGAGAGAAGCATCAATGTATGGTTGCCTTTTACCTGCCTCCAGCTAAGGACCTGGCTGGAGGGAGCCCTGTCTTGCAACCCGGTTATGTGCCCTGGTTGGGGAGTTGAACCAGCGACCTTTGGGTTCGCAGGCCGGAGCCTTATCCACGGAGCTACCAGCCAGGGCAGATCAATCCAATTTTAAATAACCAATTTAGATAGCCACTGATTGAGTATAGAACAGGTTAAACCAGCAATCTCTTTCACATTTCCTCTATTTTTGTACTGACTAAAATATGAAACACTTAAAAAAAAAAAAGATTTGCCATGTATTTTTAATAAGAATAATGACCTTGGGAAAGACAGAACTTATCATAGGGGTAAGTTAGAGATCTTAAAGATCAACCTAGACAATTGTAAAAATGAAATAATGATATATCCCTTACAATTATTTCTAAAGAAGAGTATATAAAACATAGATATCGCCCTGGCTGGCAGCATAGTGGATAAGGTGCTGGCTTGCAAATCCCAAGGTTGCTGGTTCAATTCCCAGCCAGAGCACTTGCAACCTCGGCCATTTCAATTGGTCTCTGATCTTGTTTGTATAGATTCTATTGTTTGAATGCCTGGAAAGGGAGGTGGGATGGCCTTCAGATGGTACCAGCTTGGCTAGCACAGCTAACCAGCTGTGGCAGGCTCTGAAAATAAAACACCAATCTTGAATCCATTAAAAAAAAAGGTTGCAAGCCAGGTCTCCAGCCAGGTCTGTAGCTGGAGGCAGGTGAAAGGCAACCATACATTTGATGTCTCTCTCCCTCTCTGCCTCTCTCCCTTCCCTCTCTCTAAAAATAATAAACTCTTTTAAAATAAATAATAAAGATATCTTAATTGTTTTCTTAGGGGATATGCCTAATACTCATGTTGATTTAAAAGATTGGTAATATTTCATACAGAAAGCTGAATTGACTTCCCAAGAGGGAGACAGATGAACATTTGAGACTCTCTCTGAAAGCATAGAAAAGAGTTTATAATTTGAACTGGGAACTTATTTTTCATAACGAGTCAACTTAGTTATAGGTAAACATAGTTGAATAGCAAAAGCTAGAAACATCAGGGAAGAATTCTTCTGAAACCACTCAGTAGTTTCAAAAGGATCGAGTTAGTCGTGCTTGGAGAAACAGCTCTGCCCTGTGTCAGCAAAGGTGGGAAGAAGATATGGAAAAGTCCAAATCAACTAATAAAGGTCAGATGAAACAATTTGTTAAAGCCCATTGTAACAGCCTATTTCTTGTGTGAAAAATGCCACAATCAGGAAGAGGATAATGGGAAAGTATTTGTTATGTTTTTGTTTTTGTTTTTTTAACCTAACAGATGCTTCGGAGAAACCAACAAACCATAATATAGAAGTGTGTGCAGGGAATAAATGCCTAATCCTAAAACAAGATTAAAGAGAAAAACATTTAAATTCTACCAATAATATGCTATTCTTCCTGTTTAAAAAAAGAAAGAAAGAAAGAAAAAGAAAAGAAATATGTGTAATTAAAAAGTAAGTTTGGACATTTTTTAATGTAAACTTTTTAGAGGATTAGGGCAAATGATAGAAAAACAAAAGCCCTTTTTTAAAAATAAAGGAAGTAGAAAGTATTTTTTCTTATGATTCTGGAAAGGCTAATAAAAGATATGATGGCTTGGCAAATTAAAACTCAAAAGGGAAGCACAACTTTGTGGATCAACAATTATACAATAGTTTTCATCCTCTGAGTTACTGAACATATTATAAATTTAGAAAGTCAATAACAGCACATTAATCTGCTAAGAATGGCCCTCTTGTTAGCTAAGTGAAGATACCAGAAGAAAACTTCCTTAGAAGGCAGCAGCAGTAGGCGCTGTAACACTGGGTAAAAAATGGAGGATCCCATTTGTATTGAAAAAACACAGACAAGAGTAAGTCATGTGTAGGATCAGGACAATTAATGCCACTCACAGATTGACTGCTACAGTGATGAAATACACTGCTCACAAGTGAAAACAGACAGTGGGGAAGAAAGCTATCCTCCTCTCATAGCCTAAGAGAAAAGCCTGACATAGTGAATAAAAACAGTTATAATTCCTAATTTCACAAGTTATCAACTTTTTGACCTTGGGCAAGTTACTTTAGGCTCTCTCATCTTAGATTTTTCATCTTCAAAATAGGATGAAATAGTGTCTGCCTCAAATGATTATTATGAGAATTAACTGAAGGTACCAACTATGCGATAAGGTCTCAATCAATTTAAAAAAGAATTAAAATTATTTTCTCATGTCAAATTAAACACACCTATCAAGCAATACCAGATTCCTTTTTTTTTTTTTTTTTTTTTTTAAGATTTTATTCATTATTTTTTAGAGAGAAGGTCAGGGAGGGAGGAAGAAAGGGAGAGAAATGTCAATGTATGGTTGCCTTTCACCTTCCTTCAGCTATGAACCTGGCAGGAGACCTGGCTTGCAACCTGGTTACATGCGCTGGTTGGGGAATGGAACCAATGACCTTTGTGTTCATAGGCCGGCACCATTTCACTGAGCCACCAGCCAGTAGGCAAGATTCTTTTTTGTCTTCTCTACCCTTGTATTCTCCCCTGAAGAAAAAGTATAGCAAAATGGTGAGGAGCTTCAGCTCTGAAACCAGACAATTCCTAAATTCAATCCCAACTCCTAGGTATGACTTGGGGGCAGATACCATCACTGGACCTCAGTTTTCTTCCATGTAGAGTTGTGATGAGAATTAAAAGAGTCACTATATGTGAGGTGCTTGGAGATTGCATACATACAGTATGGATGTTTTAGAGTACATGACATACTGTCTTTCAGCAGGGCTTCTAACAGTATGATTGATGAGAACCTGGACATTCTATAGATGTTATTTTACTCCTGTTCCTTAAAAACAAGGATCCTTGCTTCATGTTTCCTCTCCAATTTTGCACTCACTATGGTAACTGTGGAGGAAAGCATGCCTACCTCCTAGGGCAGCCTGACTCAGTCTCTCTCTGGGCCTACTGGGCCCTCTGAAGTTTCAATAGCAGTAGAGTATGCAAAGTAGAAGATCCCATGTTGACCCCCAGGTGCATGCTGAAGGTCTGACTCAGCCTTTTCCCCAATAGTCTGCATTTGAGGGTTAGGAAATCACATAGCTATTGAACAGTCCATTCCAAATAAGTCAATTAATTAATTAATTAAACAGCTTTCATGGGAACATCCTGGAGCTGAGAGAGAGGCCTTGGGCAGGATTTATGATTTGGGAATAACAGCAGTACAATACTAAACTCTTCCTTTCACTAACACAGAATCTCTGATATTGAGCATTCTTTAATATTCGTAAAATTATGAAATTTCATAGAGGGAAAATTATACAAAATGGCATATAAAGTTTGAAACCATTACTAAAGCAAATTTGCAGCCTTCGGTATCTATTTAAAAAATTAGAATGAGAAGTTTGTCCCTAAAGTATCAGCCATGCAAACTATTTTATTGACATTAGCTTGATACTTTTGGGACAACCTTGTATAAGTGCCCTATGTTGGAGGTCCCCAACCTTTTTGGCACCAGGGACTCAGGTGGGCTTTGCTCCTTCCCAGTGCCTAACAGGATGTGGATACATACCAGTCCATGGCCATGGGTTTGAGGACCCCAGCCCTACCTATCTAACAAGATTTTGTTTGTTTTCTTGTAGGAAGCAATATAACTTTCTTGCCATAAAATGTTCTCTCTCTTTTTTTTTTTTTTAATGAAATCACAATATTTCGTATTAATAGATTCCTGAGTAACATAGTCCAGACAGAGAGGCTATTTATTCATCAACTCATAACATTAAAACATATTATGGATTTCAGCTCTTGGTGTCAGTGGAATGTACCCTTGGAACCAGATTCCCCAACTGATGCCATCCTTTACTGTACATATTTTACAGTTGTGTCAGTAAAATTCATTCAAAAGTCAAAAATCATATTAAACACTTGCCATACTGACACGTTCTATGCCTGGCTTTCTTTGTTGATCCTCCCCCTCAAACCCACCGACTTGTTATTAGTTAGCAGTGTATAAAACCAAAGATTAGCTAGCCTCTCACAGCACTGCTGCCTTCAAGTTTCTTTCTTGTCTGGGAGACTATCTTCTCATGGCAAACCTCCCTGTACAGGTAGGTACCAAATAGACTAAGGCATAGTTTCTTTTGTTAACTTGTGTAAAATGTTTTTACCAATTGGTCTCACATATCCAGCAGAGTTCTAAAAGCTCACCTTTCAAAATACCAACTGAGAAATATTTTGCACAGAGTAGTGTAAACAAGGAGGAACAAGGGAACGTTGATCCTAAGTAACAAAATTAACATTATATACTTCCTTGACTCAGTAATGTAAATTGTAGGTGTTTGAACTAGATAATTACTCAAAGAAGTGTATGAAGAACTATACGGTCACAGTAGCAGTTTTGTTGGTTTCACTGCTATTGTTAGCTGTCAAAGTAAGAAGAAACTAAATACTTACTAGTAGAAAATTGGTTCATTAAATCTAATGCTATTATACACCAAAATGTGACACAATAGTTAAAAATAACTTAGAAGATTTGTATGTATTAAAATGATTTGAAATAAGCTAATTGAGAACAGTTCCAGTGAATTTACATAGCATTATTTCATTTCCATATTTGCATATAGAAAATTTCTTAAAGGGAAAACATTAAATTGTTAACAGATGTTATCATTTAGAAGTGGAACAACATAAAGACTTCCACTTTATACACTTCTCTGCTTTACCATCTTACACTTGAGTGTGTGTGTGTGTGTGTGTTTGTGTGTGTGTACTCCAACAGAGAAAAATTGGCCTTTGGGGGTGAGCTCCCTCAATTCTCCCACATTCACTGTCATTCCAACATGGATTATGTAAAATTAACTGGCCAATATTTAAAGTACTTTTACAATCACAGGGAGATAAAGGAATGTATGCAGAACAAGTACATTTACAAAAGGTCAGGAAAACAAAATATTGAAAAAGAAAGAAGTGTAAAGTGGTAGTAAAAGAAGCTTAGAGAATAATTTGCCAATATCACAATTTTTACTGGTAGTTAAGCTTACTATTTAAGTTTTGGGTTCTCTTACAACATTTTTTATTTTTAAAGATTTTAATTTATTATCCTTAGAGAGAGGGGAAGGGAGAGAGACATCAATGTATGGTTGCCTTTCACCTGCCTCCAGCCACAGACCTGGCTGGAGACCTGGCTTGCAACAGGAGTCTTAACAACATTTAAAGTAACCTTTAGCAAACCAGAATTAAGAGGATGGGCTCTTCACATCAAAAGTATAAGCTCATAGAGTTCTCACTATTTATCCCATGCTGGTGTTAAAATTATGTAAACTAGTATCTTGCATTCTACTTGTTAATAGAATACAGCATCCAATTCTTTGCATTATTTCCAATCTCCAGAGTTAGCACATGCCATTTCTGCAAGCAGTTCCAACAATAAAATGACATTAAGCAATGTAACTGATGTAACTGTGGCTTGAAAAAGTCAAAAGATATAAGAAAAGAATCTCACATGCAAAAAAGCAAGTCAAGTGAAGAAAAACAACTTTCCTAAATTATCACAAATCATTTATGTTCTACTTCCCTGTTGTTATCCTGCCATCCAAAGTTCTGTATCTGAAACTCAAGCAACCTTAAACTATATACAGTGACTAAAGGCAAGCTTTTCACTTACCATGACTTCCATAGTTTATGAGTTTTCTTTTTTAACAAATGGCTTTTATTTGTACTATGAAAAGCTGAGTTCTCATTATTAATCACTTCAGGTAGGTGTATGTGTGTGTTTAACTTATTGCATAGAGTAGCACCAGGCATGAAAGAAAAATGTTCTGTTGGTCATTAAAAGCCACCAGCTTTAGAGTAAATAGTTAATATTTTTCCTTGTATGGCAAATAAACTTTGACTAGCATTCATAGATCTTTTAAAGAACTACTCATGAGCTAGTCTTTAAATCTGCTTTCCCATTGCAAACTATACGAATATGCAAAGAGTTTCTTACTTGGAAAAATGGAGTACATTATTGGGTAATATCGAGCTGCCTATGATGTAGCCAAAAAATACAAATAGTTCCATTTACTAAGGCCTCTCCAGAGAATTTTAAAGACCACAATTTTCTGCCTTCTAATTCTGGATTTCTGGCATAAAAATAAGACATCTTTGGAATGGGGTAGGTTTATAATCTACCAATAAGACTATTGCCAGAAAATAAAGCATATTTAATTTCATTTACCATTCAGAGTGGCAATGCTTTATGAGAAATTTAGTCCTACTGAAATTATATGGCAATATTTTGTTGAGTTTGAATCCTGTAGGAAGAGCTCATTCCACTGTGCATTCGTCTAATTGAATATTTTCCACTGACAGTCAAACTAAAATTGTATTATTTGGCCAGCAGCCAGACGTAAACTTTTGAAGTATTGTAAGTGTCGTGTCAGAACACTCCAAGACTGCAATAAATTTATGAAGTCAAGTCTTGCAAGACTAACATGGGTTCAGGAAATCCATTGTTACCCTTAATGATCTGCTGTAACTTATACTCTGTTCTCAAGATATGAGCTACATGACCCTAGACAAAACTGTTTGCTATATCAGGTGATTATCATTAGAGGTTCATTCCCATAATTAAAGGCAAGTCTGAATTTTTCTCCCAGAGGCATATTTCTGAGCCACAAAAACATTTTCATTATGCACACACATCACACATCCATACCCATACATACATGATTGATGAAGCATTGCATGTGATGATGTCAAAATATGTTTATATAGTGTGTGTGATTCATCATATTCTTGAAAATATGCATTACAAACTCACTCATATAAGCCTATATATGCATAGGTGATTTTGGAAAGATAAACTAGGAACCATTTTGTAGAAAATACTCTGGGAAATATGACTAGGCAGTTGAAATTTATGAGAAATATTTATTTCTCACCATATGCTTTTTTAACTGTTAATTTTAAGTAGTATTTACACTTTTATAATTTTAAAAATTTGTTATAAATATTTAAGATTCAAGAAAAGAATGTTATTATTGTTAATTTCACACAGGATGGGGAAAAAAAGTTAAGCATACAGTTGTGTGTACACAAAACACAGTTTATTGTTATAATTATTCATTTTTATTGTATTATTGTCCCTATCAAAAACTGTAAACCTACTTTGCCCCCCCTGTATAAATATGCAATTAAGTTTCTATAAAAATCAAGAAAAATTGATTCCTACGAGAATTTTTTGCCAGATTTACAGATCTAAACACTGAACAAAAATTCAGTCTGATTTTCATATGTTGTATTTACACCTTGTTGTATATAACTTTCAGTTTTATATGCAACTTTTAACTTTTATAGGATATTTAACCCAGCAGCACAGGCTCAAATATTTGATCATGTTGATGAAAACATTCTCTTACCCTCATCTCATTTAGCCACATTTTCTAACAGTGGATACTCTTGATCAATAATGGAAACTTCATTTCCCTGCAGAGGGCTCACAAATGAATTAATGAGAACCAGAAGTGTCCCCAAGAGAAAATAATTTTAAGTAATCTGAGGATTCTTACCATAGAAGGTGTCACAACAAGGGGGAAAATATGGTCGAAGTTGGACCACAACCAGCAAATTCAAGGTCTTTCAAATACTTTCATAAAATTTTCTTAAGGTAGAGTGTACACAGAGTCAAAGGGGCATGCCTCAGTTTCATGGAATATGCTCTTTGCCTTAAGGGATCAGTGAGGGACATAAAAATGATTTCCCCTCCAATAACCTGTAAAGAGAGAATCCAAATTGCAGTAACAAAAAAGTGAAAGAAAGTAATATTCCATAAAGACAAAAATTCAGCATCTCTTATGATCCTTTGCAGCAAGATTATATTCCACTGAAACTTAGCCTGGAAACGAACTCCTTTGGCCAAGTCCAGGATCTCTGTGTCAGTCCAGTGGTCAACTGAGATTATATGATTTCCAGGTAACAAGATGCCACATCTAAGCACTTCTCTTTTTTCAATCAATAAATATTTCCCCCTTTACACTTTCCCCTCTTATTAACAATGTGCATTAGGGTAGTGCCTTTGTTACAAATGATGAACCAGCATTGGTCCATCCTTAGTAGCTAAAGTCCACCATTTACACTAAAATTCACTTTTTGGGTTGTATTATACATCTGTGGATTATGACAAATGCATGATGTTATTTATCCACCATTACGGTATCATGCAGAATAGTTTCATTTCCCTAAAAGTTCACCTATCCATTCCCCATTCCTTCTTTTCTTTCCAAACATCTGGCAGTTGCTGATCTTTTAACTGTCTCTATAGTTTTGCATTTTCCAGAATGTCAGACAGTTGGAATCATATAGTACATAGCCTTTTCAGATTGGCTTCTTTCCCTATGCACATATGCATTTAAGCTTCCTCTGTGCCTCTTCATAACTTGGTAACTCATTTTTTTTTTAATTACTGAATACTATTCTATTGTGTGGCTGCAGTTTGTTTATCCATTGTTTTAGGAGGACATCATGGCTGCTTGCAGATAAATGCATGTTTAAGTACAATTCCTTCTTTCAGCCCTGTTTTGAGCTTAATTGCTGTTTCAGGTGGGTGACTGACAGCAGCATTACTTTCCCCTTCTGCCTTTTGTTAAGAAACTGAGTTACAGACAATGTAGCTTTAATTTCTCATACCCAGTATTAGCTGTCCTTACCTTCTCTCCTTTCTTGTACCCTCCCGAATAAAACAATATCCCTGGATATGCTTGGACCTCTGCATGCTCCACAGACCACTTCCCTGCATCCTGATACTTTACAACCTAAGCTTGAAATGGGCATAAATCTGCTCTTAAAAACACTCATGGAAAGAAATATGAGAACTTCTAATATTACCTTTGGATTAATGGATTTAAATGCATTCATCTATGCTTGATGAAACCAGAAAGGTACTTAACCTTGGATATCTTAAATCAAGAGTGTGGAGTTTGAACCAAAAAAATTTTTTAATTAAAAATTCTAGGAGGGGAAGTAAAAATAAACAGCATAAACTTCAAGTCTCTCGCAAATATTTTAAGCAAAAACAATGGAGGTTTACAGTGCTTGAAAGAAATTGGCCTAATAGTGCTATCTATTTGTCATTTAATAGATATGTATGGAACAATGACATTTTAGCATAAGCCAAGTTCTTTAGTACACGAGATTCCTATAGATGGCACAGACCATTTTTAGAACTATTCTTAATAAAAGAATGTACTAAATCAATTAATAGTTTCATGTAAATCAATCTACTAAGGTATTCTATAATTATTTTCAATTAGTTTGGTATATATTAATAGTAATGTCTTGATTAACACATTTTTGTATATATCTTCCATTGAAAATTTGTCACAGGTTCATTTGAGAGATTTCAATCAATAAATATTGATGACATTTATTCTTTAGTCCCTGCATTTAAAATCTGCTGAATAAGTAATGGAAGCCTTATTTGGGAATCAAAAATGTTCAAATATCAAGAAATAAGAAAAATATTAATAAATTCAGATCTTATTTTCTTATAATATGACATACCTCAATAATAGGCAAACAAAAAACACATATCTGAGATGAGGAAAAAGTAAGCAGATATGTACCACCACTCTCCCTCCTTGCCCATAGTGTTACAAAATTATAAATTCCAATTTTTTTTAAGATTTTTTAAATTTATTATTTTCAGAGAGAGGGGAAAAGAGAGAGGCAGAGAGGGAGAGGGACATCAATGTATGGTTGCCTTTCACCTGCCTCTAGCTACAGACCTGGCTGGAGATCTTGCTTGCAAACTGGTTATGTGCCCTGGCTGGGGAATTGAACCAATGGCCATTTTGTTTGCAGGCCAGCAGTGCCTTATCCACTGTGCCACCAGCCAGGACCAGGATATAAATTCTTGAATTTATCAATCCATTAGCTTACAACACAGAGGTACGTTATAAAAGCGATTAAATTAAGCATTTTGAAAAGAGAAGGGTATCCTGGATTATTCAGGTGGGCCCAGCATAAACATGAGAATCCCTACCAGAAGGAGAAAAGGTCGGAATTCTATAAAGGATGCATGGGGGTGAAATCAAGGTCAGGGGTAATGCCATCACAAGACATGGCATGTAGCTGGCACCTAAGGAGCTGGAAAGGGCACAATGCATCCTCTCCTCTAAAGCCTCCAGGAGAACTCAGCTCTGGGACCACTTTAATTTTAGCCCTGCAAGACCCATTTCAGACTCTGACAGCCAGAACTATAATACATTTATGTGATTTTAAGCCACTAAGTTTATGGTCATTTGTTAGAGCAACAATAAGAAAGTAATTCAAGGAATAACAGCATCTGTCATTGATTTGCCTGGTTCCTCTCAGAGCCAACTTAAGCTGTACTCTATCTCCAGATCTTTTTTCCTCAAGTTTCTTGGATGATGTAGGTAATCAAGGGGTGGGTGGGTGGAAGGAAGGGAGGGTCCTGTCTGGTTCAGGAGTTCTTTCTGTGTCCCTCTCTGATGCCAGCTCCCCCTGGGTATTCTTTCCTATCTAAAGTAGAAGGAATCATTCATATATCCTAGAGAGATTAATATTTGGAGAGCAGATATTTTAAAACATTTATACTTTTTTTTAGTACTCGCTTACCAGCTATTTTGTAATTGCATGCTGAAAAGAAAGCATGTAGTTAAAACCTGCACACTTTGTTCAAAATGTTCTCAAATTTATCCCAGGCTCCTGCTATCTACTACCCACACCAGAGCTTTCATTTTTCCCAAACTCAGATTCTGGTGCTACTTAATGTTGTATTTTTAGAACTTGTTACTATTTCTCAGCTGGTTTTAGTTTGAAATTTCCAACAACTGTCTTTCCTAGTTGGAGCTGAGCGTTCCTAATCCATAGCGTTCTATCTCTTTTCTTCTTTAATGTCACCTTTTAGCAATCTGGATATGCTATTCAAATCTGATTTGGTAACACTCTCAGGGAACCAGCCTCCACCTTTCATCCTGGATACTCCACCAAGGCACTTGGCCTTAAAAGCTATAGTACATGAAAATTTTTTAAAGATGTAAAGATATTTTTCATGTTGTAACATTAGCTGACAATGAAAGTCTAGAGTAAAACTCACTGATCTCATAAAATTATGAGAAAGTGATGAAAATGCACCATTAAATACTTCTTGATATTTTCATATATATAGCATTAAGTAGGTATCTTAATGACATTTTAATAAAAAACAAGAACAACAAAAATAAAAAACAAAAATAAGAGGGTGATAAATCTGCAGATGTCAATAATTTGTCCAGGTCCTACATTTTTAAAGGCAGTTTACTTGCTCTGTTTCTTTCAAATAAATTTTGTAAATTTTGTAAATTTCTTAAAGATATTAATTTTTGAGTAAATTTTAAAAGAAATCTTCACAAATAAAATATATTATGAATAATTTAAATGAAAAATTTTCTACCAGATCTATTATAAGAAATAATATATAAAAATAGGTGGTTATTTCATTTTTCTCTTCACAAATGACTATTAGTCCTCCCAGATATGAATTAAAATTTTATATCTTTATGAGATCAAAGAATACATTACTCACAGAATATATACATCAATAGTATCCCTTCCCTTCCTCTCAAACTGAGCTGGGATTTCACAATAAACTTTCAAAATTGCATTTTCTCTTCATGAGCCTATATGAATGTATTAGTTGCAAACAGAAAGAAACATAACATTACGCTCTATCTGAGTCCAATTTGAGAAAAATCTGAACAAACAATATAGCACAATTTGCATAGTGCTTTTGGAAATGCAGTAGGATGTTCAAGTATGATTAAAATTGGTCCCTAAATCACAAAATTACATCAACTCCAGGAGTTATGGTTACTTTCATTGAAAAGGTGAAAGTTGCCTGCTCAGTCAGATTACTTTCAGCAATATGCCAGCGCTCGTGGGCCATATGTTTCCAGTTGTAAAATGTCCTGTTAGAGTTATGGATGCAGTTCCGCAGTCAGGAAAATGACAGATTTCTCTCCCTTGAAGACATTAACTTTATTCCACTTTGTTGTAACACTGTGTGCAGACAATGAGAGTGATATAGTAGTCCCCCATTTTCTCCATGAGTATAATTCAAGAAGAGCCTGTTATATTCTCACGAGGCTTCTCTCTGACCTTATGGATTTCAACTTACTCTGAGCTTGTCTTCCACCACCATTGCCTCCCTTTCCACTAACTCCTTATTTGTTTGCAGTAATAATGAATTATTTATTCAAGAATAAAATATTACTTATTATTACTGCAGGCCAGAGAAAAATATTAATCCATTCAAATACTCATACTAGACTAATAGGAAGGAAAAGCTCATATTAATGATAAACTTAAATAGATGATCAAAGATACAATGAATGACCATTTTCATATAAAACACTTCACACTGACAATGAAATTTCAAAATATACAGGTATTTAATACCAGAGATTGCATTATATATTAATTTATGAGACAGCCCTTTCTTTCCATTCTAAATGTTGGAATGCTTGGTTTGTTCCACATGGACCTAACAATTTAGCTTACATTCTAGTTCTTCCTGAGAATTCATTCTCAAACTCATTTGCACTGAAGGATTTCTTGACCTCAGGATCATGCCAGTTCCCTATCTTTACATTCTACCTTAACATATTTTTTGCACTGTGCTGAAAAATTTCCTTTTTTTACTGCATGCCAATTATCACAGAATTTTTGGCTGATTTTTACTATATCCTAATACAAAGATCTATCTCATTTTCTCCCACGCCCCTGCAATCTTTACTGAGGTATAATTGACAAATAAAAATTGTATCTTTAAATTGTACAAATTAATGTTTTCATAGGTGTATACTTCATTTCCTTTTCTTAAATCATTTCTTTGTATTTGAATTTCTGTTATGCACTTAACATCCTAACAGTACACACATGTATCAATTTTCCTTTAAGAGTCCATGTTTTAGCAGATACTTAAAAAATGGTGTGTGATTATGGTATAAAACAGCCTTTGAAAGGAATACTGTGTCATTGTGAAGTTTCACTTATTCAACAAGTACTGTGTACCTGTTATGTGTCACACACTATTAGAAGCATGACACATACAGCAGGGAAGACCCTCTGCCCTCACAGAGCTTACACTCTTACATTCTAGTTTATCAGTGAACAATGAATCGCATAGGTTTGTGATGTAAAGAAAAAAAAAATAGTTCAGACGGTACTACATCTTTGAAAAACATAAAACAAGATGCTGTGATAGAAAGCGAATGGGGATGAGAAACTTTCTTAGTCTGAGGATGAAAAGAGGCCTCTCTGAGATGACATTAAACTGAAACCTGAATAATATGCCAGCTATGCAAAGATTATGCAGATGAGCATCCAGATATCAGGAAAAACCTTAAGGCAGATTTAGCAGTACTTTTTAAAAAGAACAAGTAGATACAAAATCAACATATAAAATCTGTTGTATTTATGTATTAGTAAATAAACTATCAGAAAACAACCTCATTCACAACTACATTTAAACAATAAAATACCTAGGAAAGAATTTAACTAAAAAAGTGAAAGATCAGTAAACTGAAAACTGACATTCATTTTTAAAAAGTTGAAAAAGATACAAAAATAAATGCTTATGGACTGAAAGAATTGATATTGTTAAAATGTCCATACTACACAAAGCAATTTACAGAATCAATTCAATCTCTGGCAAAATTCCAATGACATTCTTCACAGAAATAGGAGAAATAATCTTAAAACTTGTATGGGATCACAAAAGAGACTAAAATGCCAAAGCAATGTTAAAAGAAAGAGAAAAGAAAATTAGGAAGTATCATGCTCCCTGAATTCAAACTGTATTACAAAGGTAAAGTAATAAAAACAGAATGGCCTAAGTATAAAAACAGGCACATAAATCAATGTAACAGAATAGAGAACCCAGAAATAAACCCATGCATATATGGTCAAACAGTTCATAACAAAGAAGCCAAAAATATAAACAGGGAAAAAGCAGTCTTCTTAGTTAGTGTTATTGGGAAAACTGAACAGTCATTTTACAAAAGAATAAAAGTGGATCATTATCTTAAACCATGCACAACAATTAACTTAAAATGGATTAAAGACTTGAATGTAAAACCTAAAATGATAAAACTCTTAGAAGAAAACATAGACAGTTAAACTCCTTGGTATCAGTCTTGGTGATGATTTTTTGGGTTTGACACCACAGCAAAGGCAACCAAAGCAAAAATCAACAACTGAGACTACAACAAACTAAAAACTGCACAGGAAAGGAAGCCATCAACAAAGTTAAAAGGCAGACCACTTAATGGGAGACAATACTTGCAAATCATGTATTTGATAAAGGGTCAATACCCAAAATATATATTTTTAAAGCCATTAAAAAAATGGTTGGAGATGCTAAGTAAGCATTTCCCAAAGAAGATAGACAGATGGCAATCAGGTACCTGATGATCACTAATCATCAGGGAAATGCAAGTCAAAACCACACTGATACATCACCTCGTATCTATTATAATGATTATTATCAAAATGACAAGAAATAAGCAGTGAGAATATGGAGAAAAGGAAACCCTTGTACACTCATGGTGGGAATGGAAATTGGTGCAGCCACTATAATAAAAGACAGTATAAGTTTCCTCCAAAAATTAAAATTAGAACTACTATATGTTCCAACAATTCCACTTCTAAGAATTTATTTGAAGAAAATAAAAATACTCACTTGACAAGATATATGCAACATCCATCAATGAATGAATGAAAAAAAATGTGATATATATATATGTATATATGTATATACATATATATATAATATGAGACTGTTATTCAGCTATAAAAAGAAGAAAATCTTATCACTTGCAACAATATGAAGAGAACCTGAAGGCATTATGATAAGTGAAATAAGGGGACAGAGAACAAATATCATATGATCTCACTACAATGCAGAATTAAAAAAAAATAAAACTAGCTCATAGGCTCAAAAATGCAGATAACAATCCACATGGATGATTGCCAGGGTTGGAGGAGAAGATGAAAAGATAAAACTTCTAGTTATAAGATAAATAATTTCTAGGTCTGTTTTGAACAGCATGACTATAATTAATAATAGTGTAGCACACATTTGAAAGTTTCTAACAGAATAGGTCTCAAAGTTCTCAACACAAGGAAAAAAAATTATAACTATGTATAGTGATAGATGTTAAATAGACTTGCTGTGGTGATCATTTTGCAATGTATACAAATATTGAATCATATGTAATATATTTGAAAATAAAATAATTGACAAAGCTGTATGTCAATACACCTCAATCAATCAACCAATCTACCAAATAGCTATTCCTGCAGGGAAGAAAGACAGAAAAATAAGACTGAAGGAATGTGTGAGTACAATTCCTTCCAGGGTTACAGCCCATAGTAAAAGTGTTAGATTTATTCTGCATGTGATAAGAAGTCTTTAATAAAGTGAGATGAGATTATTTGGTCACTCGAGAATGAAAAATGTGCTGGCAAAATAGAAACAAGAAGGTCAATGAGGAGGTTATTATAACAACTAAAAAGTTCAGTTGTAGTAGGAGTTGAAAGATAAGAAAGTACAAAATGTATAGTTCATTGCAATACTTTTGCAAAGTCCTTAAATCCTAAGCACTGTACTAAATTACTCTCTGCCTGGGAAGGGTTTCATTGATTAACCTACCACTAAATCTTTCAAGTTTCAAATTAAGTATTTTTCATTGGTTTATATATTTATTGCTGTTGTTGCCATTACTGGTTTTGTTTCAATAAAGCATACAGTGGAATAACTATGTCATATTAATTGTATTTTGAAACTGAAATGTCCTACTTTCCTCTGATGCAAGTATTTTGCCTTTATATAGCCATACAAAATCAGTTAAATGACATCAACTCATAGACAAAGTATGACTGAAAAGAGAACATGCCTCTACATAGTCAGCCTCCAAGTATTGAACTTCTACCACATCTATTCACATTTTAGAGATATGTTCAAGACCTGATTTTTACCTGTCTATTTTTACCTGTATACTGATCTATTCTATATACAAATTGTCAGACTACTGATTCTGCCTGTTAAGATAATGTGCTCAGAATTAAATGGGATTTTTATTCAGAAGATATTTTCTTACAAATTTATGTCCTTGGGAAGAAACAGATCTGGAAGCAAGAGGGGGAAATCAGTTTTTTTTTTGTTTGTTTTGTTTTGTTTTCACCTACTACACAAGCTGAAGATCATTGTATTGTTTTAATGTAACAACCTTATGCCCTCAAAACAGGGGTTTATTAATTCATAACTTAGAGGAAAAGTGCTAGTTCATATAAACCCCATTCATAAGCCTGAATTTTTCCCAATTAACAATTTAACTGTTTTCTGAGATTAGTGTTTTCTTTTATTTTCTTCAATTCGTCAAGTACTTGTCCGTGAAACTCCTGGGAGTTTCCAACTGTCATTCCAGTCTTCCAAAGTCATCTGACAAGATGTGGAAGTGAGACCAGCTTTGGCTCAGGCATTAAGCCAGACCCTCCCTGACATTTGCAGCGAATGACGAAAGCAGAGTCCATTTCACATTCCCATTAGAGGGATGAAACTGAGTAGAGGGGCATCTTTGGGAACTAGGGCCACACTGAGAAGAAGAGCCTTTGTAGTGAAAGAAAATGGAACTGGATTTAGTTACAAAGCTATAATGAGGGCCAGGAGTCTGGGAGGAGGTCACTTCTAAGGAGCACTAATACGGTATAGCACACGGTTTCCATTGCCCGCTCTACGCTGCTGCAATAAAGAATTTGTTGTAGCTCAAATTCAAACAAGATTGAAGTGTACTTGGCCTTTTCTGAGACCCATCATCACTCTATTTTACCTGACAAACGCTCAGACCCAGATTCTCCCATCCAGCCCACCTAGAGCGTTGACAGATGAGAAGAGACATTCCCCATTCTGAAGTTCAACAGCACAGGCCCGTTGTGGAGGGGAAAAAAGAGAGAACAGTAACTACCTGGAATGCTTTCCCATGTAGCAAACACATCAACTTAAGAGCTGTCAGCTGCTTTTCTCTCAGCCCTGAATTTTAATGAACGTAACAAAGCGGTTTGCTCATTCACCATGTTAGGGGTTTTATGCTAACTCTTTTGAAAGAAAATGATAAAAAAAGAAAACTTACAAGAATAGGTTAGTTTTATTATTAACATGCTTCATTAAGAAGGGATTAAGGACTATGCTAGTGACCTGATTCTGCCTTTAATTCATTCTTGAGGTAAGGGCAGAGAGAAACAAATGCTTCAAGTATTTTTTTTCCCCCCTCTGGATGATGTTAGTGGGAAAGGAGACATAAGCTCCCATTGCAACATTAGTTCCTAACACAGCAGTGACTAAAGTCAATCTTGTTTTATAGTAATAAAAGTAAGTTAATAAAATTTTAAAACTGGCACTCAATCATGGTAAAATATAGTACAAAGATGTATATAATGTTAATTAAACATTATCTTACCTTACCATTCCCTTCACATGACCTCCAGTTACCTACCTAATAGTAGCCATTAATAACACTTCCTAGTGTGTTCTTACAGAAATTTGCTATGTATGTTCAACATTTATAGAGTTCTTATTCTTTATTGAAGGGATTAAATTAAAAACAATGCACACCTATGTTCATAGTGGTGTTATTTATAATAGCCAAGTGCTGGAAACAGCCTAAGTGCCCATCAGTAGATGAGTGGATCAAAAAATTGGTACATTTACACAATGGAATACTACATAGCAGAAAGAAAGAAGGAACTCCTACTTTTTTGTGACCACATAGATGGAAATAGAGAATATTATGCTAAATGAAATAAGGCAGTTGGTGAAAGACAAATACCATGTGAGTTCACCTGTAAGAGGAATCTGATGAACAAAATAAACTAATGAACAAAGTAGAACCATGGACATAGAAACATGGAATAGACTGAAGTGACTGGAGGGGAGGTATGAGGGGAATAATGGTGGAAAGAAGGGAATGGGACTAGACAAAAAACATGTATAAATGACCCACAAATATAAACAAGTGTGGGAATTGACTGTGGTAGGGGGTAGGATACACAGGGGAAGGCAAAGGGGGAATAACAATTTAAAAAATAGTAGACAGTTTTATCATTATAATTATCATATATTACCTGTATTCCATTAAAATTATGTATTATTCTAAAAAATACTTTAAATTTGCATTTTTATTAATAACACTTAGGAACATAAACACTTCTATGTTTTTATTAAACTAAGTTACCAAATAAAAAGCTGCATTTGTTTGTGGCTGTATTAGAAAGTAATGTTAGAAGCTCACAACTTTAACTGAAATAAGGGTATTTCAATATTTAAGATGGTCACTGTTTTTTGTTGCTGTTTTTTTTTTTTTTAAGTTAGTAAATAAGTTGAAGGGAAAATAATAGAAATACATTTGAACCTTTGGCCCCCAAAATTCCAATGTAGAAAGTATAAATAATCTAATCCCTCACCCAAAATATGGGGAATGTGGAAATAGGTATCCATGTGAAATTTAAAGAAGAATATGATTTTTACTGGCATTTACGAGAGTTAAATAGATATATTAGTTAAATGAGGGAAGGAAAATCTAATGACTCCATTGGTTACATTCTCTCAGTCTGTAAGTTACTCTCCAGAAATTCAAATGTTTTGACAGAAGCATAAATTCAGCATCCTGAGGCTGGAATATAGTCCCCAGAGGAAAATTTACACACAGACTTTCTGGCTCACCATCAAGAAAATTTTTATCCAAATAATATTTTTAAAATTATAGTGCTGGAAGGGACAATAAAATTCCCCAAAGAGATAGAGACATTCCATACCTTCCAAAAGTATTTACCTTCTTTGCATTCCAAAATCACCGGTGTCAGTAATTCTACGAGATCATTGTGTCGTGATGCAGTTCCTAAGCTCACACCCTTATGGATGGAATCAGTCACGTAGTTTTCTGGGAGTCTAATTGCAAAATATTTCAGCTGTAATTCAGTTGATTCCTCCTTAATGAAAGAGAATTGAACACAACCTCGCAGTTCATTTAGCCTAAGAAGATTATTAGCATGTGTCAGTCTGCACTATTCCCTAGAGAAACATTTTTCCCAGCTTACCATAAGGTACCTCAAAGTTTTAGCTCGAGTTTTATGAAAGCATCAGCATTCCTTGCATGTACTATATGCCCTGGGTGAAAACACAGTTTTGAGCCCTGCTCTAGTTAGTATCCCTTACTCGGCAGGAAGCAGGAGTGAGTATATAAAATGCCGGATCTCATCTCTGCCTGAGATCCGTTTACCCCGTGGTAGGGAAGAGGTAAAAGTCATTTTGCAACGTTTGCTGCAGCCGCAGAAGAAATAGGTTTGAAATAAAATAAAATAGCTGAAGAGCTTTCATTCTGGGTGGAATCTGTATCTGTTTGGTCCCAAACAAAAAGGTGCCACAAGGCCCTGAAAGAGCAACCAAACCAACTCCCACAGGAAAAAGGCGCAGTAGAGTAGATGTGCATTCCACTAAAAGAAATAACATTGAAAAACGGAGTTGTAAGTGGAATAGAGCGGAGGAGCGAACATCAAGTATTCATGGATTGATTTCAGGGAATTCAAAGGAATAAACTTTTATGTGAAGTTGTAAATGAGCCTTATGAAGGACCAGGGAAATGGAGAAAATGATCAAAGGCCAAGAGGGAAAAAAAAAAAGTACGTAGGATATTAGCCTTCCAGAAACAGCCTGTTTGATTTAAAGAACACACGAAAACGATCCAGAAAACAAAAGCAGAAAATGAATTGGGGAACCCAAAGGGCAATGAGATAGAGGATAAAAGGTTTTTCCGATAAATCAAGCAACAAGAAACTTATGAGAGTCAATGTTGCCTCTTGAGAGGCCAAAAGGCAACTGGGTAATGGACAAGGGGGATAGGCCGGGATGAGTTAACCCCTTTCCCTCTATCTGAGAGCAGCAGAAAACATGCTGAAAGGAGACTCATTTCCTCCGAAGGAAATGAGACACTGAGAAAAAAAAAAAAATTAAAATTGAGAGCGTCTTAAAAATCTGTTTAAAAATAATCCTTAAGCCAACTAAAACTAAAAATCTAAAAAAACTACTAGTGATAGGAGAACTAAATATTTGTATGCAGTGATCAGTAGAGGCAAATAAAATGTACAGTTAAAGTACATTTTTGTATGGGCTAACAATTCTTTTCTTACTATTATTTAAACAGTAATATTTTTAGGTATACTAAGGGATGGTTTGTTAGTCAAAGAAAATAAAATTCTCTTTTTATTTGAAGAAACGGATATAAAGAAAAGATAGGTGAAACATGTTACAGATGCATTATTTTTAAGTTTCCTCATAATATAATTTTACTTCAAGTTTACTATAGCTCTAAATTCTTGCACCCATAGCGGTGGTATAATCTTGTAACAATCTAGAAAAAAATTATCAAGTTAATCTTTGTAGAGATATCATGCAAACATGCTTAACAAATACCTTTAAAAACTGCTCAGTAAATATTATTTTTATTACAATAACTTGTTCCGAAAATTTTTTTCACATATCTGAATACTCTCTGGTCCTTAATGTTCCACTTTACAGTCATCACAAATAAACATAAAGGTGGTCAACATTGTATGTTGGTACAGAGAGTCTTATAGAAACATATTCACTTTTGTTTATTATGCTTCATTTCTGTCAAGTTCAGAAACAAGTTATGCAGTTAAGCCTGACTAGCAATTGAAAAAGTCAGAATATGTTGTTACATGCATGCTGCCTAGTCCACATCTCCGTATCCCATGACTTTCTGTTTCCGATAGCACATTTTCCCCCTTGTTGTAGAGGAATTGTCTTCACTGAATCCAGTATTATGCATGGCTTTTACATGATCCAGGTCATTGAACTTGCATGAATGGTTGTCTTTATTACCCCTTTTCACCACAAGCAAGAAAGAGAAAGAAGTTCAGAAATTTTCAAATTCTCACCATGTTTTTATATTGAAACTAATGTATTAACTCATTACTATAAGTGCAATAAGAATTTATTACATGGCACTCTGGTACTTTCAATGTGTAACATTAATAGAATTCTTTTCAGGACAACTTGAGAATGCAGCAGATATATACCACAGTTAACAGAAAACATGGGAAAATAACTCTAATGTAGTCTTCAGAGAGTCACTTCAAGTATCTGTAGAGAATTATCTATTTGAAGCACTGGCTTTTTTTTTTTTTTAATGATACATTTTACAAGCTATAAAAAAAATGCTTTCAATTGCAGCATAATTGTAATAGAAACACAGATTATCAGGACATCTGTCCTTTCATCTCTCAACCATGAATAATTTCACTAATGCTTGGAAGTGTTGCACTCGAAGAGAGGACCTCTGTTGACCATTTGGTCTTAAATTATTTCCTATCAGTAAGTGCTCTGTTAAGGTAATACAATTTATACAATCTACACTGCAGCACAGTGTTGATTTTAAATTGATTCAACTGTAAAATGCATACATTACAATCAAAGCAAATATTCTTGAATAGAAAGACTGATATAATACAATACTCTGTTGATATAATTAACAATATAAACAATTTATCCTGCCATGTCTTGCCATACAACTAGTAGATTCTGAAGATATAAACTGATCATTTCTATCATGAACAATGAGCATCTAATTTTTGCCAATATAGCATTAATTATTGGGCCAAAATGACACATAGTGCCAATTATTTAGTAAGGTTTATTTTTCAATGAGATTGCTCTCAGGAATATAAATTTTTGACAAAGCTGTCTTTCTTACTGTGGCTGGTGTCACTCAGATTTCTCTGATTTTACTTTTTTTTTTAACAAGTTTAGTTTGTAAATTGCCTGTTTTTAGCCTCAATCACTTTAATACAATGTAATCTAATGCTGGCCTTGTCATATTATTTAAAACTCAGGGATACAAATAAAAAAGACAAAGGTTTCTGGTAAAAACAGATTTTTTTGTTGTTAAAACAAAAATATTTAATAGCTTCATAAAATGGTATTAATATGCTATTGAAAATGAAGAACATCAGCTAGTGAACCCAAAGGTCACTTGTTTGATTCCCAGCCAGGGCACATAACCAGGTTGCAAGCCAGGTCTCCAGCCAGGTCCTTAGCTGGAGGCAGGTGAAAGGCAACCACACATTGATGTCCCTCTCCCTCTCTGCCTCTATCCCTTCCCCTCTATCTAAAATAATAAATAAAATATTTTTTTAAAAATTAAGAACATCAGAAATAATGATATTAGCTGGGTGGAGGGAGGCAAAAGAAATTGTCTTATTTTACATCAAATGTTATCCTCTTTCACTAGTATCTAAATTACCCTCAGTTTCTAAAGATACATATTTAACTAAATATACTACTAATTTTATACTACTACTGGCTTTGGACTGATGCTTCCCTGAGTAAGCAAAACAAAAGTGTTTAGCACAGTAATCTTTTAAAGCCAGGTCGCCTTTAACACGTGAAGCAAAACTAGGGTCCAAATAGTACAGAATCTGTCCAACAGGCTCAGTGTGGCATAAGCCATGTTCACCAAGCACTCTGTGAAGAGGCCATGTAATTATGGGCTAAGCAGAAGCATATATTTTAATTCATCAGATAAATTTTCTTAATTCTGTGCTATTTCCAAAATTAAAATTGTTGCTGAATGGGAACACCCTCTACTGTTTCTGACACTCCAAAGGCTAAGTTCAATATTTTGCATACTAGTCTCAGCCTACAAAATTGATGAGTAAAAAATACCAGGTCAACTCCTCATACCAGAAGGGTCAGTGATCTGGGACACTATAGTTAGATACATCGATTAGGGTAAGATAAAGGGAGAAACACACACACCTATGCAGTTCAAAAGACAAATATTTAATAAATACCTAGCATACGCAATTGGTTTTACGCTAAATCCATAGAAAGTATCTGGCGATGTTAATATTTTTCCCAGAGCTTTGTGGTTGAAAGTATGCGTTTAACATAAGTCTAACTTTCAAATGCAAACACAGAGAGTGACATTGTTTCCAGATGTAGCTTTAGCAGATCCCTGTCTTGAGTAATTAAGTGCAGTCAGATCTGAAAAGACTCGTAATTGAAGCATCACAGAATCCAATTTATTGCCAAACAATTCCAGACACTAGGAAGAAAGTCAAATTAAACTACTCCAAACATCAGATTCCATGTTCTTGGAAGCTGCTTTTATGACTTGAAGTAACAACATTCATTTTGTTTTACTACACAGACATACACATACATGTACCATAAATAAATGATAAAGTTTGTTTACTTGAAAAGATAGGGTAAGTTCCTGGAAATATATCATCCCCTCCTGGGCATCCATTGTTTTAGGTTTACTTTGTTTTATTTTGCTGTACATGTATATATGATATTAGTTAGTGTAGTAATTGCACATACAATGAACTCTTTAAATGTTCACTTTACCCTACTCAACTTAGTACAGAGGACAGACAGTCCGACTCCAAATGTGAACATCAGCTCTTAGCTCCCAGCTCTGATGTGCTCAAAATAGTTTATGTGCATGTATAAACTGAACCATCAGAAATAGGACCTCAATCCATTAAAATGTCAGAAGATCAAGTTCACAGTGAGGCAATGCCTAAATTGTCAAGCCCAGAGCCTGCATCATTGTCAGAGTCTTGGGATTATTTAGGTGAGTTGATTTACTAACATGGCAGCTAACCAGATTTCTGTTCTTGGAGGTTGATTTAGAAATTGGATTCATTGTGTTCTACAAACTGTAAATAACATCTATTGAGAAACAAAATTTCAAAAAAAAAATACTTTAAATATCAAAAAAACATACAGAGATCCCCAAGTGTATTATTCTGTCAACAGGTATATGTAAAGGCCATAGACAATATCTGTTTAAACACATTCCACAGGAAGAACTACAATGAAGAAAATGGATTTCTCTATCCTTTATAACTTCCACTTTTCATTTTTGGAATGAGAACTGCCCATAATAGAAAACAATCATGAGACAGATATCTTAAAAACACAATTGACCACGATGGAGAAAAAAATCATAAGAAAGATATTTTTCTTCTACTTTACTATGTTCTTAATCATTCCTACAATATTTAGAATTAAATATTAAGCATCTACCAGCTTCTGGAAAATCTAGTGTATCAGTTCAATATATCATTGCTACTTATATAGATCTGGGGAGGTAAGATAATTTTTCTCTACCATGGATATCAAGTATGTCCAACATACAGCAAGTATGTCCAGGTTAAGAGAAAAATAGAACCTTGATAATGTTGTCTGAGCACATGGATCCAGGCACACCAAAATCAAACCCTTAGATTATCTCCTTACGTAAAACAATAAATTACCATTTTTCTTTTTTTGCTGGTTAGATTTGGCTTGATTCTGCCTGTAGCTGAAGGGACTTTTGTTATTATTTCTACATTGTATATTTATTGTTCTTACTTATGCATTCATTGGTTGATTATTGCATGTGCCCTGACTGGGGATCAAACCCATAACCTTGGCGTATTGGGTTAACGCACTAACCAACTGAGCCACCGACCAGGGCCTCCTGAAGGGATTTAAACTTATACTATTACTAGAATATGTTATATGTAAACATGTAAACATGTGTGTGTGTGTGTGTGTGTTATGATAACATATATCACAAGACAGAACCAGTCCAGGAATGTGTTCATTCCATAATAATTATTAATTACTATAAGCCAAGGGAATGACATCATCATCATCTCCACTCATGAACAGTTTATAGTGCAGAGAGGAAGAGAAAAAAAACATAAGCAAAAAATTATTCATTTTATAAGTTTTATTATGGAAACAAGCAAGGGGTGTGTGTGCTTAAAGGAAGAAGATCAGCAAATATTTCTAATATGCATTAGGATTAAATTGGGGTCCTTAGGATGAAAGAGTAATCACCATTTGAAGACAAAGGAGAAAAATTTTGTAAGAAGAAGGAACAATGTATGCAAGGACACTAAGGCAGAGTGAAGAGTAGCTTGTTGTAGGAATAAAGAGAAGTTATGGCATGACTGGACATGACCAGTAAGGGGAGACTTTGGAAAAAGAATGAGGATTCACAGATTTAGCTGAATTTTGTAGACCATCCATCATTATCATTCTGGAATTCTTTATTCTTAGTATAGTGCAAAACCATTGAAGATTTTTAAGCACGGAAAACATGGTTAGATGTATAGTTAATAAAATCACTCAGTATTGTACAGGTGAATTCTAGTAAGTACAGAGGTAGATGAAGCATAATCTAGAGGAGAGATGATAGTTTCCTAGACTAAGAAAATACCTGCTCTACAGAAAATATCCTGAAGATAAAATTAATGGGACTTTATAATGGACTGGGATTAAGAGAGAAAAAATAAGGGCCTTAACTTCTTACTAATATAATTATGGGGTTTCAGATACTCAGTGAGCGAAGAATTTGGGGTACCAGAAAAGTGTGTGAGAGAAGTACAAGCAATATTGGGCATGTTAACTTCAAAAGTGTTTATAACCCCTGGCTGATGTGACTCAGTGGATAGGCACTGGTCTGCAAACCCAAAGATCGCTGGTTGAATTCCCAGCCAGGGCATGTAACCAGGTTGCAAGCCAGGTCTCCAACCAGGTTCATAGCTGGAGGCAGGTGAAAGGCAACCATACATTGATGTTTCTCTCCCTTTCTTCCTCCCTCCCTGCCCTTCTCTCTAAAAAATAATGAATAAAAAATATTTTAAGCATTTATAATTATTGCTTACTATGAACCATGTAAGCTCAGTGTTTATATTAAAGTGAAGTAAACAAAAACAAGTACATGAAAAATTAACTGAATTTTGTAATTTTTATGAAGAAAATAAAAATATATGATGTTGGTGAATGGAGAAATATAGCCTGAAGATATAAATTTAAGGGTCAGTTTAAGAGAGTTGGTCTGAATATATAAATCTAAGTATGCTCAGTAAGATCACGTTTGAATTTGCACTGGACAAAATCACATTGGAAGAATGTGAACATGAAGCAGAAGAAAAGCAGCAATAGAAATAGATACTGAAAGAAAAATTGGCACATCGCATTCTGGTTATAGATATGCAATCAAGTCTTCTTCCTGCCTGTACTTCTGTTTTGATAACTCAGAAAGCATCAGTCAAAAAGTGAACTCTTTTTGATAGATATTTGGTCAAAAAGTCATAATATTTTATAGAGTCTTTAATCTTTGCCCAATTAAAAGATTTTGTCAAGTACATTATTCTATTATTTATGTGTCTTTGACATGCCAGGTCCACATGAATCCAAACAGAGTCATAACTTGTCTAAGAGTTCCTAGCCTAAGAACCAGAACTAGAACTCTGAAGACTCACTCACTCTAATGTCTTCATTGCCTAGATCCCATATGCTTTCAAGCACCTTGTCTTGCTTCCATGAAAAAGAACCACATAATAAAATCTAATGTGCAGAATTTAAGTTCACTAAGCTCTTTCTGAGAAAGCATTTGTTATTTTGTACATCTATATAAAAGTTATTCTGAATTATAGATGTATAATTTAACAGGTCAATGGATGGATTACTAAATGTATAATAATAATTAGGGCACTTTTGAAAATATGCCTTATTACTATAAAACCATATGTATTTATTACCAGTATTAATTTATTAATTCACACATGAAAAGTTTGTGCCCCTCACTTATCCAAGAACACTGAGGCACTGAAACTTTGCAAACAAGTTTGAGCATGAAGGCCACCTAAATGGTAAGAAATATATATAATTTTACAGTGTGTCACTGTTTAAAATATATTTTATTTTAACACTGAGTTTGAACATAAGGTATATTACACATAAAACATGTAATATCTAACAACTAAGGATTATGGTATGAATTTTTTGTAAGATAAAACATTTTTTCTTCCTTGATATTTCTATATTCAGAAAGCCATTACCAAGTCAACTTTAGCATATATAAATAATAGTAAGAAATATGGGCTAAAATACATTATTTTGTCTTACTATAGAATTATGCTACAAAAGCATGATAGTAACATTTAAACTCAGTCACACATATTATAATTAATTGGTTGATTCTCATTATTGATAAATCTATGAAACTGAAGCTAAATGAAATTATGTTTTCAGAGAATACAAAGGAAAATTTTAGGTTCACATGATATTGGGTGAGGCTTTATAATGAGCTGGTCTCTAGTTTAAAAAGTGCAGCAAAAAATGTTCAGAATAATATTTTAAGAAATTACATCCACCCTCCACTAAAAATGAAACTAGCAAATGGTAGGTAGTTCTGGGTATTGTTAAGTGTACCCTTCAAAAACTGATGAATAAATAACTAGTTGTTACTCTTTCACAATTCACTTAGGAAAAGTATTCCATGTCATTACTAATTTATTGCAGTCTAAATTCTCAGAAAGTCAGCTGAGATATTTCAATCAAAATTCCAGTAATAACTTTTTCACACCAACATGTCTACATTAGACACTTGGTGATTAAAATTCATAATTCTTTAATTCCTATTACACATCATCCAAAAACTTCATCATAGTTTAGATCTGATTAAAAGATGACAATTGAGGGTACTAAGATATGACATCTATTCCGGAGCCTGATTCTGATAGGCATGAGATAGAAATTTCACTTTGATGTGCATCCTGAGTACAAGACAACATCAAAATAAGTTCTATTGCAGATTAGATGTTGCCATGAACACCAATATAAAATCCATAATGCTTTAAAATGTTACAACAGCATACTGTATATTGTTTTTCATTTCATGCTCCTTAAACACTTGGCTCATTTTCTTAGTCAATCTTCTTTACTCCCTTATATGCCTTTGGCAGATACTGTTTTTCTTCATGCTATTTACAAGCTGAATTTCCTTGCTTATCTTTCATATTCTTAACTTTTTGTTTTGTCTTGCTATTTTTTTGTGGGTGGGATATTTTTCTCAGTCTTTTTTATTAAGAAAAATGTTGAATCCAGGTGTATTTGACTTTATGTAATGAAATGTCTTAATATCTTGGTTATAAGTAAATTGACACCTAAAATAACACATAAATATATTTTAATTTATGAACATATCAATAAGATACATATTTAGGCATTTATTCTATGCAGTATATAAGGACATGCTTCTACACATTTTGCCTAAGTCATCTTTCTCATCACACCTATCATCAATGTTTACTTTTAATCTCTTATGCAAAATGTATTTTCTCATCAAACTAAGTGTGAGTTATTTATGTTATGTTAGTAATTCTAAATCTTACTTATGCCTTGTTCCATAGCAACATCAGCCTGCAAACTTGGACTAACAGTATTAGATACTCAGGGAAACACTGAGTGCTGCAATGTGAGGGAAGCTTGTGGTGACTGTCACTTCAAAGACAAGATAAGAAGTAGAAATTTACCCAGAGTACGTGCTATATAACATATTGTTGTTATTTGTTATGTCACCCATATGTTCCGTTTTATAATACCGTAACATTTATAATGTTTGCTTGCCCCCACAATTTCTTATTTCACACATTGTTGATGTTTTTCTGAAACATCGAAGCATATACATTCTGTCTAGATTTTCTCTTCCCCTTATTAATTCTCCTTATGGTCAATATTATAGCTAAAAACATATCTCAAGCCCTGGCTGGTGGCTCAGTGGATTGGCACCAGCCTGTGAACCTAAAGGTCACTGGTTCGATTCCCAGTCAAGGCACATAACCAGCCTGCAAGCCAAGTATACAGCCAGGTCTGTAGCTGGAGACAGGTGAAAGGCAACCATACATTGATGCTTCTTTCTCTCTGCCTCTCTTTCTTCCCCTCTCTCTAAAAATAATAAATAAAATCTTTAAATAAAAACATAGGCCCTGGCTCGTGGCTCAGTGGATATGGTGCTGGCCTGTGAACCCAAAGGTCTCTGGTTCTATTCCCAGCCAGGGCACGTAACCAGGTTGCAGGCCAGGTCTCCAGCCGATCCGTAGCTGGAGGCCAGTGAAAGACAACCATACATTGATGCTTCTCACCCTCTCTTCCTTGCCCTCTCTCTGAAAAATAATAAATAAAATCTTATTTAAAGAAACAACATATCCCTATCACCTAATCACATAATCAGTTATGAGGTAGTTGAAAATTAAACTACATTAATTTCATTGAGGATACCAACACACTGAAAAACAGAAGTTTTGTTCAAGATCATGCTGTTTTTTGTTTGTTTGTTTGTTTGTTTTGTTTTGTTTTTGTAAGAAAGCCAGAGAGGATCTCCAGAAGCACAGAAACCCAACCTTTCTCTCCACTAGAATATATTTTCAAAATAAATTATTTATCTGCGGGCTGGGAATTGGGGAGGGTGGGAGTTCTGTGCTTAGCATCTGAAAAAATAATTATTTCATGTCAAAATCAAAGCAGAGCAAAAGACTATGTTGTCGGCCTACAAAGTTCACACAGAAAGCTCTTTGCTAGTTTTGTATATCCTACTGAATGAAGGGTGCCTTACCAAGAAAACGTCCACAGGTTTAGGGATTTGCTTTCAGTTGATCAATCAGCCCCTAGACTGGCTGACCACAGATGTGTCTCTAACTATACAAGCGTTACAGCTGTCTTTAACTCTTAAGTAGGCTAAATCGCTGTGGCTGTATTTACATACCCATTCCAGTCTTCGCTGCCTCCTCTCATTGCCCACCCTGGGATTGTTAAATTGATTAGAAACTTAAGACACTACAAAACTGCTCTTTCTATCACTTTTTGGAGACACAGCTGTCATTGGGATATTAGAAAGTATACTAACCTAGAACTTGTTTATTTCTTCTTCATTTTCATTGTTACTCTCATCCACAAAAAATAAAGTTATTTACCCCTTTTTTTTTGGGGGGGTGGGGTGCAAATTATACCCTTAACTACTATTGATTAAAACATGAAGGTAAAATTTTTTAAATGTCAAAAATATAATTCAATCTAACATACTTACCAATGACTGCTGATTGAATACTAAGATGTATTTCATTTGTACCATACAGATAAGAAAAGTAAATTGTTAGTGGCAGTATATGATGACATTGTGTAAAAGCAGCAGTTGTAAATAAAGCTTGACTCCCTGGGTTAAAGGCCTTATTTTGTTTTGTTTTAAAGATTTTATTTATTATTTTTAGAGAGAGAGGAAGGGAGAGAGGCAGAGAGGGAGAGAAACATCAATGTATTGTTGCCTTTCACCTGCCTCCAGCCACAGACAGGGCTGGGGATCTGGCTTGCAGTCTGAGTATGTGGCCTGGCTGGGAATCGAACCATTAACCATTGGAATCGCAGGTTGGTGCTCAATTCATTGAGCCACCAGCCAGGGCTCAAGGCCTAGTTTTGCCACTCTCATGCCATGTGGCTTTGAGCAAATAAGTTTACTTTTCTATGTAGTTATTCCTGCAACTGTAAAAGACTAATAATAATAATAATGTTCTTTTTCTTTATTAGCATAAAGGTATTGTGCTGGATATAAAAGAGGATATAAATGATAAATAAATAGCAAGCTTAAGAGCATAGCTTCTGAAATAATATTGCTTCAATTTGAATCCTGGATCTAGCAGTGGCAAAATGTGAAAAGTTCGCCAGTAGTAATTAAACAGCCTATAACTAGCCATCAAAATGAGATTAAAAGAACCCTACATATTTACAAATATTGTTGTAAGAAAAGAGTTGAGAGTTTTTATTTAATTTACATTGAAAGAATCAGTCACTGGTTGCTAGTTCAGTGGATAGGCGCCAGCCTGAGAACCCAAAGGTTGCTGGTTTGATTCCCAGCCAGGGTAAATAACCAGGTTGCAAGCCAGGTCTCCAGCCAGGTCCTTAGCTGGAGGCAGGTGAAAGGCAACCATACATTGATGTTTCTCTCCCTCTCTTTCTCCCTCTCTTCCCCTTTCTCTAAGAATAAATAAATAAAATCTTCAATAAAAACAAAAATTTCCCTTTCTCTTTAAAAAAAAAAAAAAAGAATCAGTCAGCTGTAAGCCATTAAACTGTAAGGAAGATTCCATATTTAGCATCTTAAAGAACAGTCAAGCTTCTGGAATACCATGCAGGATTGTAAATATTGCTGAGACCATTCTATGGAAACTATAATTACCACATTCTACCTCTGATCATAATAAGTTATACCCCTCTCATATGCAAAATACAATCACCTCTTCCCAAAGATCTCCAACAGTTGTATCCCATTATGGCATTACGTTTTGGATGGAGCTCTAGGATCTCATCATCTAAATCAGGTCCACTTATAGATGAAGCACCTCAAGTGCCATTTGTCTACTATAACTTCTAGATAACAATTCCTGTGGATATGAAGACCTGTGAACTAAACAGGCAAGTTATCTGTCTGCCCCACTTCTACAACCTCAACAACCCCGCACACCATGGTTACACATGCTATAGATCTTTCAGTTAAAAACGTCAAAAAAATAAGGAATCACAGGTCCATAGAAATTCTAAATTCCAGCTGGGATTTAAATTCTAAATTGCCCAGAATGATTCTCCATGGACCTTGGCATCTTTCTCTAAGTTATTCTTCATTTGTCACTGAAAAATTGTTGTTGGCAAAGGAATTTTTCAGCCTATTAGCTACCTCCAAAGGCCTCTTTTTTACTGGACACTACCTCTTTGTCTTTTAGTCTAAACTACAGTGTTTCCACCAATGTTATTCTCGTAAAGAATCTATGGATTCTTATAAGTCTTACTATAGTTTATTCCATTAAAATCCACACTCATTGATCTCCTTGAAATAAGATTTTCTGTGTTGTGAGTTTTCTATAAGGGGTATTTTAGGGCAATGTTTCTGAGATACTAAAAGGAATTTTCATCAGATCAGTACAACCTTAAATCCTTCTGCACTCTTAACAAAGACTTACACAGTTACATTTGTATCTTTATCAATAGATCATGTCTTCATGACTGTACACCCATGCAATCTTTCTTAGTTTCTTAAATTTCGTACTGTTTCCATCTAGAGAGGCTGAGAATAAGGAACAAGTTTCTTTACAAACCACCAAGTACTTATTCATTTGTATTTACTAGTTCCTTCTTAACTTCTTTTCCTCTTGAATTTTACAATACGCAGTGGGAAAAAAAAAAAAAAAAAGCCAAGAAAAACCTTCATCACTCCTTAGCTAGGTCACCAGTTCATTGGTTATGTTATCTGTTTCCACATTACTTCAGGCAACTGTGAGGAAACTTTACAAATACACAGGTTTTCCCTCATCTCCAGCTTCTAACAACATCTAAACATAATTTCATTTAAGCTATCAGCAACAGCCAACTCAATTCCATCAGACTGTTTGCTCTTCCTTTTATTTTTTGCCTGCCTCACAATCCTAGAACTACATGACTAAAGTTGAGGATTCCTTACATCAACACTTCTGGAAAAAAAAAAAAAGATAAATATATAAATTATAACCAAATAATTATATATAAATTATATAACATAATAATTATAGATAAATTATATATAATTTTGTAACTATGATATAAATTTATTTCTGGTTTGTCTAGTGTTACCCTATGAACTTATTAACCATGAACATTTCTTTTTCTGTATTTTTATACTTTGACATCCGGGGCTTTGCTTTTCCTGGAGGACCTGCACCTCCCTGTGCTAACTAATTCCTAGAAATAGTAAATAACTCACTTTTGAGTGTTCCTTTCAAATGCAACCTAAGCAATCCAAAGCCTCCATCCCCAAACAGAGTCCCCAGTCATCTGTTCTAATCACCCCAGGGCGAGGCACCAGATAACTAAGAATGACATCTCTGCCGTGGAGCCCCCTGAATTTTTCAAACTAGCCCATCTTAAGCCTGCTTACCCTCCCCCTTCCTTCCAGAGAAACCACCATGAAGTATCTTGCCAGCACTTGTCTTCCTTCTACCTCCTGCAGTCCCTGGTGCTTCCCTGTGTGTCCTTCTGTGGCACAAAGTGCCCCTTCTCTTGGGGACTGTGTGTATAACAGCCTTTCCAATGTCCTCTCTTGGTCTTTTGACCTTCTTATACCTAAATAGTAATAAAGCCCATATTTTAAAAACAGTTATATAAAAACTATACCAAGGTAGTAGCTTGAAACAACACATATATTGGCTTCCTGAGTTTGGCAGAAACCACTAATTGGGAGAATAAATTAGTAGAAGCAGCATGGTTCTGGAAGAGTATGTGGTGCTAGAATAGTGAGGAAGACCTATCTGGCAAGTAATATCACCCAGGTGGGTCACAATTTCATGTTTTAAAAACAGCTACACTAATTTACCTCCCTACACTGGCAATTCTGCAAAATAAATCAAGTAAAATGTTTGATATTCACTGTCAAAGCAATAACATTCCTAAAAATCATATCTCTACAACGTCATTAAATTTTAAATTAGAGACAATAATTGTGGTTCATGAGACATTCCTCTTTTCAACCACTTCATATAATTAATGTTTCAATTCTAGGTGTTTTAATCCACTACTCCCTCCCGCACCCCCATACAAATATATTAGATGCTTTGTAAAGACTGGGAAGACAGACCCATGTCACCTACACATAACAAGAGCTTGAAGTAACATTTATATATTTTTTACTTAATACTTCTAACTTTCATTTTTTTGCTGTTTAGTTGATACCATTCTAATTAATACCATTACCCAACTTTGTCCAAGAATAAGATTCAATATAGCAGAATTTTCCTAATAGTTAAAATTTTCACCTCAAGTACCTTACATTTATTTATTCAACGAGTGAGAGTAAAAAGTGTCTAAATGTTTTTCCTTACAATTTGGGATTATACAGATTATCACAGTCTTCTTTTTAAAATCTGAATTCACATTTTTCTTTTAAAAGTTTGAGATCTACATGCCTGTTTTCAAAAGTAGTGATTTGATGCTTAAGTTATTTTAAATTAAATGTAAATTAATTTTTTCCTGAAAAAGTTGTGCGAATTTCATTCCAACTCTTGAAACAATCAAACATCCCCTGGGGATGTCATAATAACAATCAATTGATTATTTATAAAATGACTGTTATAATAACATTTTAATTAATTTCTGTCTTTCCTTATTTTTAGTGGTTGCTGATATGATTATCAGAAGTATACAGGAGATTCTAAGAGTTTTGCTTTTTCATATTTTCAAGAAGAAATATCTGGGATAAAGCAGTGCTCTGATTAGAATAAAGATAAGTACGTTTTTGAGAACTGTACGTTTATAAAGTGTTTACTTTTAATAATAAATGTTAGCATTTCCATTCAATTTTAGCTTATAAATTAGTGGAAATAAAATAAAATAGAAAAGAAGGCTTTTTCTTATATTGTCTCTACTCAAGTCTGAAAAGCAATGCAAAACAAATGTTAAATTCTTATTTTGACTGAATAAAATCACCTAAAAAGTCTTGAATCCCTGGCTGGTGGCTCAGTGGATAAGAAGTTGGCCTGTGAAAACAAAAGTCACTGGTTCGATTCCCCAGCCAGGGCACATAATCAGGTTGCAAGCCAGGTCTCCAGCCAGATCTGTAGCTGGAGGCAGGCGAAAGGTAACCGTACATTAATGGAAAAAAAAAAAAAAAAAGTCTTGAAATCATTATGACAACTCTGATTTTAGGCTATTTCTTTAATATGATAAAATTAGTTGTTGACTTATTCTAGGATTTTATAGGATTAGAGAGAAGGTTGAATTTTTATTATTTTGAAGTATATATCAATGGGGTGAAAACGTCTTGGTTTTTTTTTTTTTTTAATTTTATTTATTATTTTTAGAGAGAGGGAAAAGGAGAGAGGCAGAGAGGGAGAGAGACATCAATGTATGGTTGCCTTTCACCTGCCTCCAGCTACGGACCTGGCTGGAGACCTGGCTTGCAACCTGGTTGTGTGCTCTGGCTGGGAATCGAACCAGCAACCTTTGAGTTCACAGGCTGGTGCCTTATCCACTGTGCCACCAACCAGAGCCAAAAATGTTTTTTTAAACAACTTAAATAGTTTATTTAATTTATAGAAGAAGAATAATGTAGGCATAACTCACAAAATACTGAACTTTCACCAGTGGAGAGTAAACTAAAGTAGGACAACTGGAATACTACCAGTAACATTCAAGAATTTAACACAATGTGAGCTTCATGTAAGATAATGGGTGCAAATCATGATAGCTGTGTAAGAATGTTAACATACCATGCCAGCAGAAGAATATTTTTTCCTTTTATGTGGGGTCAGGCTTTGTTTGTTTGTTTGTTTTTGATCAATTCAGAGAAGAGCAACTGATAAATCAGCTTGTATTTAGGCAATTGCTCTGAGCCAAATATTTACATTTTTATTTCAGATGTTTTCCAATATAGCTAATATATATACATATATATATATATATAATTTCTGAGTACTGAGGTAATAATTGTTTCCTAATTATTTAGAAGAGTCTAGAATGACAATTATTCAGTTTTGAAATGCAAAATAAGCATAATTAACAATATTTTTTTGTTACTTTGCCACTGTGCCCTGGCTCATGGCACAGTGGATAAGGCACCAGCCTGAGAATCCAAAGGTTGTTGGTTCAATTCCCCAGCCAGAGCACAAAACCAGGTTGCAAGCCAGGTCTCTAGCCAGGTCCGTAGCTGCAGGCAGGTGGAAGGCAACCAAACATTGATGTCTCTCTCCCTCTCTGCCTCTCTCCCTTCCCCTTTCTCTAAAAATAATAAACAGAATCTTTAAAAAAAATTTTTTTCTTATAACTTTCATTTTTCTTGGCTTTCTTGAAACTATGCTTCCATTTCATAGGACCTCAGGTATCAAAGACCTACGGCCACTCTGCTGCCTTATTTTTCTACACTGATTCTCTAAGTTCATTTATTTTCAAATCTTCCAGTGGCAGATATCCTGGTTGTATGTTGCCATGAACGAGAAGGAGAGTACTCAAGGAGGTACAGAGAAGCTATATATATATAATCAGATACTGCATTTGAAGCAACCTACAGAGAAAACCAAATGGTATTAAATTTATCAAAATAGTCACAGAATGAAGCTACCTTACTAAATCTCATGATTATGCCAAACCACTCCTCAGACCCCAAATTAACATCAATCTGGAACTTAAATCTTTATATCATAGACCCATAGAACAAATACTTTATATCACAAACCCATAGCATAAATGAGAAACTATTTCCTTAATTATTTGTAAGAGGTCTACAAAACACAAAAACATGGATATGAAACTGAGGATATTCAACTCCCATGCAATCATGTTACTAACCTACAGCTGCAAGAACTGGAAAGAAACCAAAATCTTATACAAGAGACTGGGTGGCATTGTAAGAAAGTAAAATGGAAGACATGCTACTGGAATAAACCAGTTTACTCCAACAGATATTCTAAGGAAACAACCATTGAGAACGATGTCTCTACCAGAGCTGTAGGCAGTTACTTATTGAAGCCAACATTCCAGATGTCCACCCATGGGCACAGAGCCGCAAAATCAGATGGTATGACCTGGATGCCAAAGAAAACCCTTAAAAAAGCACCATGCACAGAAAAAAAGGGTAGTTGATCTTAGTGCCATACAACAGATGGCAATAGAATGTAGAAACAATTATATTTTACACCTTGTGCCAAGGTTGGAGATAAAAGGAGTCAATAAACATTCCCATTTGTGGTAAGAAAATATACGGTTGTGTCAAATCTAGAATTTTCTGCAGCCCTTTTTAAACTCGAGTACAACACTGAGAAGTAAATCTTTATTTTAAACCATTCTACAATTTAATTAAGCAAAGTTACATATATTGTATTGAGGTCACATTTCTTTCCCTACAACCAATGCATACACAAGGCATGATAGATGTTCCCCTCACTATAACAAGTAACCTGTGAGAGAGGTAAAACATGAATGGAATTTATTCTGGCAATAGAAAAATTGGAATTTTTGATTCAACAATTTACCTTTTTACTTTATACTTTTTACAGTTTATTGAGCAACCATTGTATGCAGAGCTGAGTACTGAAATTTATGTTGTCATGTTTTTTTTTTTATTTTTCACTGCAGGAGGGCAATGCCATACCACAGGGCAGATGGTGCAAGACTACAGTGGACTAGTTTCACACCATCTTTGTGTCATTCAGTAATATGGATTGACAGGCACATATAATTTATTCTTAGTGATCCAGATACAAAGTGCCCTTGGAATCCATGTAATAATGCCTACTAATACTTTGGCACTCAAGATGCTACCTTCTCTCATCTGTTGGCATGCAAAGAAAACAAATTAATGGTGATATTATTCAAAGACAAATGTTAATAGAAAAATATACGTGAGGAGCAGCTAGGCAAACATGTAATGCCTACCAAAACGAGAGCACAGCCTTTTGATTTGTCTGCGGCTTTGATTACGTGCCATTGCTTTCCAGTGTGTTTTCTAATTAGTGAGCAGCAATAACAGACAGTACAGGAAATGCTTCCTAAGTGTCCCACATGTCTCACATATCATCTTTATTCTCATAACTACTTTCTTCTAGAGGAGTAAACTGGTGCTTATTGAGGTTACATAAAATGACCAAAGCAACATGTCAGATTGGGGCAGCTGGTGCCCCGTTCCTCTCTGTATGTGACTGGCCCTTCTACTGGAGTCTGCCAACTAGCTAACCTTGAAGCTCATCTTACCCCAGAGCCCCAGAACACTGAGTCCCAAGAATAGCCAGCAAAATGGCCCTGAGCAAATGGGTGTTGCCATTGAGTGTACTGCCTCTTTTTTCTAACATATATAGAGCCCCCTTTGCTCCAATATATATACAAGATGCCCTGATGGTACATCAAGAGCACTGCTGCTATACAGCGTAGACAAACAATGCATGGGTCACTGACACCCTTGGCCAAGCTGCCCGGTGGCCTGCAAAGGAGATAGGTGCAGGACACCTAGATTCTCTCTCTCTGCAGTTGTTAACCTAAGTACAACTGTAATAACAGTGAAATAATCATGCATGGGGACGCCAACACCCTAGCTACTCAGCCTGTGTTATCATAAGCCTGCCTCCTGCAATAAACCATGCCAAGTCACCTAAAAGTTCTGCATAAGTCCATCACCAGACCAGAGGCCTATCTACTCTCAGAATCTACTAGTCCAAAGCTCAGAGCCCCAGGACCTGACACAACACAACCAATAAGCCACATGCCGGATATCTAAAATTATCCATATGCCTTATGAATCTGAGGAAAACTCAGGAACACTCTGTGTATACAACTCTGAAATCATGAGTAAGACCTGCTGCATTTATTTTATCTGTGGCAGCATGTAGACATCCAGTGGGGATCATTAAAATTCTCCCCAAATATCTTACCACGTAGAAATATCAATATCAATGATTTGTTAGGATATGCACGGTTTTGAAGTGGAGTTTTGTCCTTGAAGACTTAAATAGTCCAGACAGTTGGTTCAAATAGACTGAATTTCTAAGCTGTAAAGCAACTAATACTTTTATCATCTATAGTATCTCTTGGGTGAAATAAATTAATATTGATGTCCCAGAAATTACAGACTGTAGGAACATTGTAAACAAATGACTTATGAGAAATTTCATGCTGTATATTTTTATTTTTAAATATCATTGTTTATTTCATAGTTGAACATCTTAAGTAGCTTTGCAGGGTGACATATTAAAATGCCTTATATTTGCTACTGGCTAGTGGCTCAGTGGATAGGTGCCAGCCTGCAAACCCAAAAGTTGCTGATTCAATTCCCAGCCAGGGCACATAACCAGGTTGCAAGCCAGGTCTCCAGCCAGATTCATAGCTGGAGGCAGGTGAAAGGCAAACCATACACTGATGTTTCTCTCCCTCCCTGCCTCTCTCCCTCCCCTCTCTCTGGAAATAGTAATCAATAAAATCTTTAAATAAATAAATAAAGTGCCTTATATTTTCAGGCAGGAAATATTAATATGTGACTGGGCCAATATCTTACAAAAGTGAGTGGTAAATATGTGCATTAAGCCTAACTAATAATATTCAAGGTATTTTTACCATTATTCTTGACTAGTAATGCCCAAATAATAGTATATTTACATACAACATGTTACATATTCCCTAGTTATTAAACTATTTTACATATGCAAAAATTAATGACTTGATCATGAATTAATCCACTCATTCCAAATACCATCGTTCTTGAAAACCCATCCAGAAAGATCATGATGAGTTAAATAAAGACACCACAAATAATTTAACAGTCTGGGTATTTTATGAAAATATCATTGATTATCCTTTAAGATTTAAGATACTATGTTTTCACTATTTACCCATATTTGGTATTATGTTTTGAACATCATGAGTCCCTAATATGCCTAATAATTTATTTAAACATTTAATTGGTCAGCTACTATGGTGCAATGTGGAGGGTCGATGTCAAGCTCATGTGTATATTTACTAACAATAAGGTGACATATTCTCTAACATATAATTTGTTCAAATATTTCAATGATAATAAGTCTGTCAAAGCATTGACTAGAATATATCAGAACAATAGGGAATAAAAAAATTCTGAATGCTAAGAAAGAAGAGACTATAATAAACTGGGTTCATCCCAGTAGACACTATTTTATTAAGCATCATAACATGTAAAGAATTCAGTTCAGAATAGGCAATATGAGGTTAGACTATGATCTCCCTGTTGAGAGCTTTAACCAGTGATTGGAGTCTGCTACATTCTGTACCATCTGTAGACTCCATGTGGTCCTAGAACATAGAAAGCAAAATTGGACCCTTAAGCATGGATTAATCAATGTTCTTCCATGGTCTGTCATGATTTACTGCAAGCATACATATTATGGAGGAAAACTGGTATTAAATGTTTTTTAAATAGAGCACTATAATGAATTGTACTTTAAAAGCAGCATATCTAATCTCTGAATTACTGGAATATTTTCTCCGATGTGTTGATTTCATGTTTTCATAAAGTAACATTTATTTTTGTTTCTTTCCCTATTCCTCCTGTGTGTTCCCCCATTTGGATGCTAGTCAATGAAATCAAGTTTGTTAATTTTACTAGGTTTTATTTTTCTAATTGCTGATACAAAAATCAGCTGTATAACAGACAAATAGAAAAGGTGACTGAGAAGTTTGGTTTTTAATCCTCTCTTTGGGAAAACTCTCATCCACACCTTCATATTCCTTATAAGAACAATCAATTCTCTGCTAAAGCCAGTGCTTGGAACTCCTGGTGTGTACTGAGAGTGGAAGAGCTCATAACTACAGAATTTTACTTGGGAATTTGTGAGAAACAACTGCTCCCACTTGAGCTATTCAGAGATGACTGCAATTATTAGTCAGCTTATTGGACTTGAGAAGTTGCGGTACTAACAGTACATTCCATAACCGCTTAGAAAGTAAAAATATCAAGGATGTTGATTTGCTCACTCTCCTTTTGAGCCCCTTGGGAATTTTTGGTCGGACACCCATTCCTGCCTACAGAAAAATCACCTGGATAATTGCATTTCCACTCTGAAACCTGCAAAGGGAAAACAACCAAAAAAATAACACAGAAACTCACAGTTATTAAAAGAAACATTTCTGTTTCATTTTCATATTAACCATCATAATTCTAAAGACCTTGGATCCTGAGTTAAACTACACTTAGCAGTATTTTTCTTTTATTGTCACTGGTGTGTTTGTGTGTGTGTGTGTGTGTGTGTGTGTGTGTGTGTGCTGCCAAGGCATTGAGTATGATAAATTCCAGTAGGTGGACTGAAAGGAAAAAATTAAACTTTTTTTTACCCTTGACGTCTGGGCTGGATAATCATAAAAGGAGAATGTCCAACCCCTTTGCCAAAGAGGCATAAGTAACAACAGGTCTGATGAGGACCAAGTACACAAGTCTCCCTTCACAGGCTGAGTTCCTCTCCAGCAAGGTCTGGTGAATTTTTTAGTCCAGGTGCAAGCTATTATCCTGTTTGTGACAACAAAACATGTGATCATAGCCTGAATATTTACAAATGAGTACAGGTGGCATTACAAAATAGGCTTTGGAAGAGATATTAGCAAGCAGAAAAGCAGCAGTCTGTTGGAGATTTGCTTCAAAATTGTTTTACTTACAGTCTTTTGTTATTTAAAGACCAAACTTTCTGCCTGAAACAATTATCAGTATTGTCAACATCATTCTTACATGTTATTATTTACCTTATCATTACAAAAGTGTTCACTAAAACCATCAACAGTTGTTTTCATTTTATTCACACAGACCAAGAAAAAGTTGTAATGTCATAGAATTTGAAATTCAGGCAGATTGTAATGATTAGCACTTTTTCAAGTTTATTAAATATGAATAGAGCTTCGTTTCCACAAAAAAAAAAATGCTTTGGGGATATCAATATAGAAAAGAGGAAATAATTATCAGGAAAATGATTTAAAAATGAAGAACAATCATTGACCCCAATCCCTACATAAATCATTTTACTTCTTATTCTTCAGCCATCAAACCACATCATAAATGTCTCATATAAAAAACTGCCTGTCACTGTCTCTGGCAAATGGTTGTTGCACTACAGATATTAGTTCTTTGACTTCGTGTCATTTTGCCCCCCAAAAGTATTATTCACATACATACACCTTTAATTTTTCCCCAAAAATTCTAAAAATGTTCTTTACAAAATAAGAAATGTAGCTGGGAAAAAAAGACAAAGCATATGTCTTTGTGTTTGAAAGAATTGCATGAAGATTATCTGGAATCGAAGGTATATTGTTCAACTCTGACCTTAGCTTCTTAACTCTTCTTGGTGTATTGTATAAAATGGTTGTTAGGTTTTTGAAATTAGTTATTTATGGAAATATTTTTGAGTAACTGTGCTAGAACACTTTGTTCTTGAGTATCTAAATCAAGAGAATATACTACTAAAGGTGTTCATATCTTATAGTTTATGAAACTATTTATAAAATAAAACTGCAAGTTACTTCCAGATTTATAAGCATTATTTAAAATCATGTTTAATTTCTGGCTAAGATACCACATTATTTCAAGACCACTACACAACCTTACTTTTCAAAATATTTTAGCTTTTAAAGAAGTTGCATTTGAGCAACTTTTAGAAAAAGTATGTTTTTCTTCAAACATAAAAAATCAAAGCCCTGACTGGTGGCTCAGTGGATAAACTCTGGCCTGCGATCCCAAAGGTTGTTGGTTTGATTCCCAGTCAGGGCACATAACCAGGTTGCAAGCCAGGTCTCCAGCCAGGTCTAAAGCTGGAGGCAGGTGAAAGGCAACCGTACATTGATGTTTCTCTCCCTCTCTGCCTCTCTCCTTTCCCTCTCTCTGAAAAATAATGAATAATTTTTTTTTTTTAAATTGACACCAAAATTCCAGTCTATAACAGATTAACTTAAATAAGAAGAGGGCTTGCCCTGGCTGGTGGCACAGTGGATAAGGTGCCGGCCTGTGATCCCAAAGGTGGCTGGTTCAATTCCCAGCCAGGGCACACAATCAGATTGCAAGCTAGGTCTCCAGCCAGGTCTGTAACTGGACACTGAAAGGCAACCATACATTGATGTCTCTCTCCCTCTCTGCCTCTATCCCTTCCCCTCTCTCTAAAAATAATAAATAAAATCTTAAAAAAAAGAAGAAGAAGAAGAAGGCTTAGAACCTCATAGCAAGACTCATTAACATGTTTCCAAATCCAGTTACATTAAGTAACCACTTCATCTGGAGTTGACCTCCTTAAAAGATTGACAGTATCATTTCATTTTAAGATTGCTAGAAACAACTATTCAGTTTTTTACAAATTCTAGTATCTCCTTTTCATTAAAAATATCTTTTGGAATCTTAGTGTTTTTCCAAATGGCATTGAAAATTTTCATAATACAAAACCATGAAAAGTTTTGAAGATCTGTTAAATAACTTAAAGTTATAAGTGCTTTCATGTCTTCCTTATGGTTTAAAAATATAAATATGAAATATATGACTCACATCATAAATTAAAATTGAACCCAAATCAGAAGTCAAGGAGTCTTGGTAAACATGGCTAATCAGAACAACGTATTTTTTTATGGTGCCACTTTCATTTAAATACATGGAACATATGTGATATTATAAATTATCACAAATGACTATGATAACAAAAACAATGCATGAAAAGGCTATTTCAGAGACTATTTCAGTTGTTTTATATCAAGCTATAATTAGTTCATCTATCAATAAATTTAATAAATCTTATTGATATTCTCCCTGGCTGGTAGCACAATGGATAAGGCACCGGCCTGCAAACCCACAGGTCGCTGGTTCGATTCCCCAGCCGGGGTACATAACCAGGTTGCAAGCCAGGTCTCCAGCCTCATCTGTGGCTGGAGGCAGGTGAAGGGCAACCATACATTGATGTTTCTCCCCTCTCTCCTTCCTCTCTCTCTCTGGAAACAATAAATAAAATCTTTAAAAAAAAAGTAAAAAAAAAAAAAATCTTATTGGTATTATCTTTAAAGAGAAAGGGCATGCCTTCCACCTGGATTGTTCTCTTTCTTCATTACATACTGCATGTGCACATCCACATTTATAAATAAAATGCCACCACTCTTCAACATCCTTAATTCTTATTCATCACCACTATTTTAAAGCTGGACAGTTCTTTGGATTTATGTTGGGCCTATTCACATGCACACAGACAACGAGGATGTACTGTGCAGGGTTGGATGCTGTGGTGTGTGTGGGGCTGGAGACGGAGCAGGCTGGACCATGTCATTACTGTCATCGGGGAGGATTTTGCTCATCCTCGCTCCTGTGGTAGCTGGGCAGGCTTTCCAGAGAGGCTCTTGGTAGTAAGGCCTTTGGAGTCCTATGCTGAAAATTGGTACAATATATCTTCTGTCACATTCTCTTATTCAAGGCAAGTTACGATGCCAACTCAGACACAAGGAGCAGAGAATGGACTCCAACACCTGATGGAAAGAGCTACAAAGTCATAGCACAACAGGTGTGGATACAACTACAGAAAATTAGCCAATTATTTTGCAAGCTACTACGATACAGTATATATTAACCATCACATAAATACTTGTTGATTGACTGAATAAGTGCATGAATAGGTGACTGTTCAATGATGAAGAGGCGAAGTAATATAATTCTCAGTAATTCACTGGGAATGTAATAGATGTCAAAGTTATTGACAATAGTTTGTAATCACTCTTTACAGAAACAGACTAAATTGAGTATTTGGGGCTTTTCCTAAATTTTTAACTTACATACGATCTTCTGAGTTTTAGTTTTTGAAACCGTTAATTTAGTTATTACCGAAGAATATAATTGTTCAAACTCTGCTCTGAATAAAATTTTCAAATTTTGTTTTATAGTAATTGACCTCATTGAATTAATTCTAGCCTTTAGACTTTTAGTCTAATTTTTTCAAGCTTGAAAATTATAAAGAATTATAACTACTATTTATGAAGTAAACAACACTAACTGCTATCAAATGTAAGGAGTCTTATGAAACCTTACTTTCAAGAAAGTTTTCACTATATTTTCAATATCTTTTTTGGATCATTTTCAATTGTTATTCTGTTACAGTTGTCTTAATTTTCCCCCCTTTGCCCTCCCCTGCCCATCCCATCCCCCTCTCCCATAGTCAATTCCCACTCCATTGGCCATGTCCATGGGTCATTCATACATGTTCTTTGTCTAGTCCCTTCCCCTTCTTTCCACTATTATCCTCTTCCCCAGACCCTCTGGTCACTTTCAGTGTGATCAACATTTCCTTGCTTGCTATTTCCTTGCTACTTTGTTTATCAGTTTATTTTGCTCATTATATTCCTGTTATATGTGAGATCGTATGGTATCTGTCTCTCACTGACTGGCTTATTTCATTTAGCATAATATTTTCCAACTCCATCCATGCTGTCACAAATGGTAGGAGTTCCATAGTTATTCTTCCATCTACCACAAAACAAACAAACAAAAAGAATTATTTGAATAGATTTTTAAAAATTCCAAATGGCATCTTCATTTCTACTGTTACAGTTTTACAAAATGAAGAGTACTATGATAATGAGCTGATGAAAAAACAACTAGAAATCATCCCGAATTAAACATCTGCCCACATGCAACACATCTCAAAGGAAAGACGCAGATCTGTGAGAGCAGAAAAACTATGCAGGTAATTCAGCATGTAAGCAATTCTCATATGAGTCTCCAAAATTTTGCTATGTGAGTATAAGACAACATAGACCTCAAAAGTATGATGGTAAATACTTATTCAGATGCAAATGTAAAATGCATTAGTTTAGAACGCATCCAGACTACAACCTTGATTTTGGCTGACATTCTACTTTGGTAGGTCCACATGTTAAATTAGGTTCAATCTCATAATTGCACCTGCAATTAGTATAGCAGCACAAAAGGATCAATGCTTAGGTTACAGTTCGAGTACAGACAAGGTATAGGATTTCATTTTCCCTTAGCTTGCTTCACTGTATGACACTATTAAAACTTCCACAGAGTGCAGCATTTTACATAGCTCAATCAGACAAAAGGTAATGCCCCTTTGAGGAGTTAGCTCATTTTCTTTTAATTGGTTGTAAGGTGTGTGGTGCCAAGCCACGGATTTCAACTTGATTGCTTTAAAAAGAGAAGCTCGTCTAAATTGACAGATAAACTAAAAATGCAACTCCATCTATTAAATTACTTTGCTTTTCACCTACAAAAACATTAGTTTTGTGGTAAAATAATCTTCTATTTGTTTTGTTCATTGTAATGGTGCCTTACAGTTGCCTCCAATGCCCTAGAGATGAAAGGGGAAAAAATGAGATTAAAAGAATCTTAAGATTCTCTATCAATGAATCCATTTGAATTTAACACAAATTAGGAATAATAAAACTATGTAATTTTTAAGAGAATTTTTAAGAGAAACTGTATATACAGTCTATTAACATTCAGAACTCTCTAGCTACACGTAGCCAATTGTGTGTGTGTGTGTACAGCTGTGACTACTTATACATACAAATTGGTGTTTATACATAGCATGTGCTCATCGCTTTGTTCTTCTGTTGTTACAGATCTAAGACTTCGTCACTGAAAATGAAACTCTTCCTTCTAATTAAAGCTATAATACATGTTACTTATTACAAATGCAAATTAATATTTCTATTTGAAAACCGCATTAGGGATATTAAGGAGTTTAAATGAGTAAAGCAAAATGGTTTTACTTTTACTATTCAAGGGAACTTTCTGAAAATACATAAAAAGGTCAACCTGTGAGAAATAATTGTATATATGATTGTTATTTTTTCAAAGAACTTGGAAAAGTAAACATTTAAGAGTCTTTTTATGTATGATGATTTTTATACTCAGGCATGTGATTTTTCAAACCACTCAAGAATCAATGAAGAATCAAAATTTCCTCTCTTCGGGAACTAAATGCTTCATTCGGCCTCACTGCAACACTGTGAAATGTTGCTTTCTCAGGGCCATCTATGCCTTGCTTGTGGTCTAAGCTCCAAGTGACTTCACGGCAATGTGACAACAAAAATATCAGCTTGATAGCTTTGAATGACAAAAAGAACATTTTTGGGGGGGGCACAGTATGCAATTTTAGTTCCTATTAGTTATGAATATCTATATTTTATTAACAAATAGGATATAACCTTTATTATAAATATTTATTTTCCCTAGCAGAAAATGTTTTTTCTAAAACACTGGGGAATACAGACTCTTCAATGTTGAAATTAACTATATTAATTATCTGCTTGAACCCCCTCATTCATTCTAGGATTCCTTTATATATAATCCCTAATCTCTGATTTTAAATATCATCTGGGAACAGGAGTTCATTGTTTCTTTAGGAAGACTATTATTCTTTGTTTTAAAGATCTTGTATTGAATTAATCTTAATCACTTTAATAGATCAGCTCTATGAAACTAGTTGAGTTGTTGATTCATTTCCACATGAACTCAGTCCAAATATTTAATAGCAGTTGTTTTAATGTTTTAACAATAATAATAACTACAATTTATTGAACTCTATATTCCAGAAAAAGTTCTATGTGCTTTGCACACATCTTTTAATGCTAACAAACAATCCTACAAAGTAGACTGAGTTATTAATGCTGTTTTGCAAATGTGGGGAATTGGGGATGGATGTGTCAGTATAACAAAGGTTAAGCAACTTACCTAATGGCATTGGATCAAACCCAAATCCTAGTACCATACCTCTTAAAGCTAGCTATTGAATATTTTGTGGTATTAATACAACTCACATATAATCTTTAAATCTTCCCTTCTCAACTAAATGCATTTTATTCAACTACCTTTTATATATTGATAATTAGAGTTTATCACAAGAAAAAAATATAACTATGTTTGGTGACAGATATTATCCAGATTTATTATGGTGTTAATTTTATAATATATACAAACATTGATCATATGTCATACACCTGAAAGTAATATAATGTTGTATGCCAGTTATACTGAAAAAAATATTGCAGTGTTTTCACTATCATTTGTACTTTCCTATATAAACTGCATTTTTCACAGTTAAATGCAATAGGTCAAATGCAGTTTATCTGTGGTGTAGATTCTTGAGAATTGATTTTCCCAGTTCACATAAGTCCCACACTAGTACTAATGTAGTTTAAGCTGGTATGCAATTAGGTTGTCCATATTAGTAATATTGTTGTAACAGAGTCAAAGGCCAATAGAAAAACTCAAGATTCATCCAAACAAATTTTTGCCAATCAGATCCCCTTACAATGTTTACTCTATAGGTTTAATATTGGAATTAGATGCAATGCTACACAAGGCCTGTCCAGAAGGCATCCAGCCATGCAATATGCAAAATAGAGACATTTATTGAAGAAGATACAAGACACAAGAAACATAGGACAAATGTACATAGGACAATGATGCCTCAGTCCCCTTCAAAGCAGGCATCTTGGGACCTCACACAGTTCTCCCAATCACCACCTGCTGCCCAATTGTATTTTCTTGCATCTCATTGATGGTCTAAAATCTCTTTTCTTTCAAAGGTGCTTTTAGTTTTGGAACAAGCCAGAAGTCACAATGCACCGAATCTGTGCTGTAGCGGGGCTGTCACCTGCAGGAGATGTGATGCATGAGCAGGTGTGTTGTGTTGAAAAAGCTGTCAGTCAGCAGCTGTCCAAAGCTGTGGCCTTCTGAATCATTCCAATAGTTTCCCTGAAGGAATGTTCAAGCTTAACATAAAACTTGATGCAGATTTGTTACTCTACTGGCTCAGTCATTTTGAATGTGATGGCCACACAGTACATATGCTCACTCAGTGGTGTCTACTGCCCCCACTGACTTGTCCAAAAATACACATTCCAGTCCAGTTTCCTTAGCTGCCAGGTTACATCCATGTCGTGTAAACCATTCTCATGATATTAACAATGGCTGGACTTTTTCCAGACAGACTTCGTAAATAGTATACATGTTAAATTTTATCCCATTCAATTTAATCTTCCAAAACCTTTACATTTTATTATTTCATCCTGCATATTCGCTATCACTTTTTAGCATTGTGTGGCTTACTGCATTATCATTATCATCAAACAATTCTTGCTCATAAATATTTCATGCTTGAACTAAAACAATATTTTCAGTCTAATGATCAGCCTAAGGTTACCCAAATATCTTTTGTTTTAGTCTCACAAAAGTAGTCAGGAAAAACTTACTATAACCATTCTGAAAACTAATTTGCCTCTCAAACATTCACTTTCCATTAGAGTTGCAAAGGAATAGCTTATTTGGTGAGGCCTCACTTTCTGACTTATTTACCTATTCTCCTCTAATTCATTAGACTCCTAGATGAAGAGCAAACTTTTCCTAATAGGAAATAAATGTGGTTTCACCTAAAAGTAAGAAACTCTATTCTCACATGTGTTCCAATAGAAACCAATGTTAAAGCGAATAAAATTGCACGATTTGAGAAATTTTGCTGGCTTTGTTGTTACAAATTTTCTGCATAATTTGCATTGCTATAGTCATTTTTCTTTAAGTCACTTGGCACTTCAACATTTCTATGGGCTCTTTCTGGGGCTTTTTAAAAGTGCATATGAGATGCTTAAAAAGTAATGAAAAACAGTTTAAACTAATTAGTATCTTTATTTAGTTAGCATTTTGGTTCCAAAGTCTTTCCACAATACTTTCAGAAAACACATTCATCTTGCTCCAATGCTAATTCTTGGTATTCGCCAATGAGCAAAAGAAAGAGGTCACATATACTACCAGAAAATACAGAATGGACCATATTTTTATTTGATGTGAACCTGGCACATAATTTCTCATCTGATATAGAGGTCTGAAAAAAAAAAATAAGTGAAAATACAAGTTTTAAATTAATGCATTCCAAGAGCAATCAATTTTTTTGGTGGAAACTAACTTTGTGTAATAATATAGTTAAGAATTCAACAATGTCTCTGTATGTAATTCACAGTTCCAAAAGTCTACAGCTCTGATTCTGACCTTTCAAAACCTCATTAAGCTATGTAAATACAGTACAAAGAAATGTGTACCGTGCATAAACAGTATTCTAATGTCAGCTAGACAAGGACATATCGCCTCACTCTGGTTTGCAATACTTATTAGAGCACTACTGAGGCATTAATACATTTTTGCTATTGATTTGTATATGACAGATCTACCATGGGACTCATGCTGTAGCCCTTTTATTCAACATGTGGTTCATGGATGACCCCTACTTATATTATCCTGATATATTAAAGAGAACATGATTGTTAATTCTATGTGTCTTATGACTGGGCTAAGGGATGCCCAGATAGCTGGGAAAACGTTATTCCTGGGCATGTCTATAACGATGTTTCTAGGAAAGGCTAGTATTTGATTCTAGTAGACTGAATAAAGAGATCAGCTCTCACAAATATGGGTGGACATCATTCAATACGGGCCAAATACAACAAAAAGATAAAGAAAAAGACAATTTTCCTTCTCTCTTTTTGAGCTGGGATATCTATATTTCCCTGACTTAGAACACTGGAGCTCTTGGAGTAGAGCCTTTAGAATGCAGAACTTACAGTAGCTGCCTCTTAGTTTTGAGTCCTTTGAACTTAAACAAAATTACACAACCAGCTTTTCCATTTCTCCAGCTTGCAGAAGGAAGATTGTGGGAATCCTGGCCTCTGTAACTGTGAGATCTCCTGCTTCTCTGGAGATCTCTAATACACAGATATTACAAACTTTTAGTAGCTCAATGAAAATAGTAACAGTGAAATCTTTTGGAAAGAGAAAAATGTCTAGGAGCTCACATTACATTTCATAAAATTCTAGAGGAACAGTGATTTCTGATGACTGATGGAATCTAGGTGATTTATATTTTTTAATTTTCTCCACTAAATATCAATTGTGTAATTGCTACTAGCATTCTGGTATTTACTTTGCTAAGTGTCATCTGTGCATTTAGTATGCTTGTGAGTTTATGTCCACAATCATATAAACACATGTATAGAATAAAAATAAATCAACCATTAAGTATGTTTAAAACCTTTTTTTATTAATATTGTGGGAACATACTTTATATCAAGAAATATACTTGTAAAATGACATTTTGATGAATAATCAATATTACAGTTTGTATGTATCCCAGACAAAACTCCCTTCTTGCCCTGACTTAAGTTACCATGTTATATGATGAATTCAAAAGAAGCAAAAGTAGAATCTGGCAAAGACTGGTAAAGAAGATAACCACTGCCTTGGCTGATATTGCTCAGTGGATTGAGTGCTGACCTGCGAACCCAAAGGTCTCTGGTTTGATTCCCAGCCGGGGCACATAACTAGGTTGCAAGCCAGGTCCCCAGCTGGAGGAATGCAAAAGGCAACCATACATTGATATTTCTCTGTCTTGCTTTCTCTCTCTCTTCCCCTCTCTCTAAAAATACTAAATAAAAATATTTTTAAAAGAAAATACCACTTATACAAAAGTATTCATTTTTTGTCTCTGTGTAGCAAATTATTCTACGTGTAACAACTTAAACCAACACTAACATCCTATCCCACAGTTTCCACAAATCAGGACTGTGAGTTCGCTGCTCTGCTCGGGGTGTCAACACTAAAATCAAATGGTCAGCCATGTTGCAATCCCATCTGGAAGCTTGGTTCAGAAAGATTCTGCTTCCAAGTTCATTGGGGTTTAGGCAGAATTTGTAGCCTTGCAGTTGGAGAGCTGAAGTCCTTGCCTTCTTGTTGGCTGTCTTGCAGGTTGTCCTGAGGACCTAGAAGCCATACATGGTTCCTTGACACATGTCCCTCAAAAACAGTTTGAAAACTGGCCATTTGCGCCCTCAAGGTAAATACCTTTCTGATTCCTAGTCTACCAACTGCCAGAGAAAACTCTCTGCTAAGAAAAAAATAAAAATAAATAAATAAGAAATTTATTTGAAGAGAGAAGGCCTAACCTGGAATATCTCTCTCTTTTTTTTTTTTTTTGATGCATAATATGACACAATCATGAAAGTGTAATCTCATTAAATTCATAGATTTCAGACACATTCATAGTCAAGACAGTATACAGGGATGAAGGTTATTAGGGACAACCTTAGATTTTTGCCTCCTATAATATTTGCTCAATTACTTGCAAATGAGATCATATACATATATAATAAATAAATGAATATATCATGTAATTTTAACTAAAACAAAAAATTTATATCTAACCATCAATATTTTGATATGGGGTCACAGTATCTTTCTTAATAAATTATACACATATCAAGTTTTGGGTGCTTTAAAATGAAGAGAAACTTAGCCTGCAATTAAATGTAATTTGTAATTCCTTTTTAAACCAGATTTTTTTATTAGTCTTCTTTTCAAAAGTAATTCATACTATAATTGTATAATATAAAACATGACCTATACAATTTAAATTTTTATAAGGTATTGGGACTTTCTATGTTGCTTGAGTAGAAAAATCTTCATAAACATCGTGCAGATGTTTGGAAAGAAAAATGGAACTTAGGGGTTACAATAAAAAATTGAGTTAATCTCTAATGAGTGCTTTTTGGTTACAGAACAAGTTTGTTGCATATATCAGAGTATTTTGACCACTGTGATAGACTAAAATAAAATAAATCTCTCTCCCATCTGGGCAAGTACTTTCAACAGCCTTCATTCCATTGGCTTGTCCCTTATTGTTTCCTACTCTCTACCCTACTCCGTCCCCTGCCCTTTGTGCCAGCAAATGAATGTTTTTTTACTTATGAAATCATTACATTATTTTTTATGGTTTGATCAGTTTCAAAAAAGAAAAAAAAAAACTTTTCTCTTGTTTGATTTCCTAGCAGTACATGGTCTTCCTAGGAAACTACCACGAAATCTGATTTGGCTGCAAATAGTTGACTAATTCCTTGTTTTTGGTTTAGTTTTCTTTTATTGTTTGTTTGTTTTTGAGAACCATCTTTCCAGCCACATAATTTGTAAAAAAATTCTCTAAAGTTATACATATATATATATATACACACACATACACACACACACACACACACACACACACACACACACAAATATGTGTATATTGTAGTTTTTATCAGAGGCACATTTAGCTACATCAATGCCAATAGGACTGGTATTGTATTGCAGCAGTCCAAAAATTCTGAGAATGGCAATGAAGTCTGAAAGAATTTCACATACCAACATAGTATTCGGTGAGAACAAGTGACCGGCTGTACACTCTGCAATATACAGTGGTGAATTCTCGGTAATTTTTGGTACTCGAGTTCTGTGTATCATAACTCTTAGGTAAAATGAGATATTGAAATGCTATGGCTTTTGAATTATCAGCATATTAGGAATATTAATACATTTTGAATGACATACAAAACATAAAATTGTGTTACTATTAGAATTGCAAAAATGAAACTTTATTTCTGGCAGGTGTGGTCCCATCCCTGGTTGGAGCACCATCCTGTAGACTGAAACATCACAGGTTCGATTCCCTAACAGGGCACTTTCCCAGGCTGTGGTTTGGTCCCTGGTAGGGGTGCATGCAGGAAGCAGTTAATCAGTGTTTCACATCAATGTTTCAATCTCTCTCTCTCTCTCTATCCCTGCCATCCCCTCTCTCTAAAATCAATGAGCATGTCGTTGAGTGAGGATGAAAAAAGACACTCAGGTACATTTTCTATCAAACTAAAATTGAGGCAAGGGACATATATTTTACCTGTGATTTTAAGGTTAAATATCTTTATGCTTTGCACCCCAAAACAGGCTCTGATTTGAGAATCCACGTGCAAGTTATTTATAAATATCTTGGGGAAACCATGGGAGCAGTAGGAGAAGCAGGCCATCCAAGCCCCTGTCCCAGATTGGAGGCTGCAGCCCGACCCCACAGAGATACTCTGGAATATAAATTGCACTTTATTAGAGTTTTTCTGAGCCAAGGAAAGGGACTTGAAGCTGGCCACTCCAGCCCCCATCAATGGTGAGTTAAGGAGCATTATTTAGATAGGCAAAGGGTCCTCAAAATGCAGACAGTCCTACTTAAATGCCTCAAGCTATTGGGAAAAAAAAAGCCCCCCCCCCCAGAAAAAGGGTCTCTTACATAAACACAAACATGATAAAAAGGAATTAAAGGAAATATGTGTGAAACATTCAAACATATTCTTATTTGCATTCTGAGGCCTAAATTTGGCTAATTATAAAATTTTATATGACTAAAATTAGGCAGACAGAATATAAAAATATTGCTGAAAAAGAAACAATTGCTCAGTAGCTGTTTGTCAGATTTACAATATATATGTATATAGGGATTTTTGCTCTCTCTTTCTTTTTATTTATTTATTTTTTAAAAGATTTTATTTATTATTTTCAGAGAGAGGGGAAGGGAGAGAGCAAAGAGGGAGAGAGACATCCATGTATGGTTGCCTTTCACCTGCCTCCAGCTACAGACCTGGCTGGAGACCTGGCTTGCAACCTGGTTATGTGCCCTGGCTGGGAATCGAACCAGCGACCCTTGGGTTCGCAGGCCGGCACCTTATCCATTGTGCCACCAGCCAGGGCTCTCTTTCTTTTTAAATAGCTAACAAAGCTTGTGTATCTCCCAGAGACTCCAAAAGGGAAGATATGAAACACAAATCAGTAACGATCACATGAAAAAGAAACTATTACATCATGGAGTAGTTTCACTGTGGTCTAGTGTTAAAACATTTCAACCATAATTTTTATTTTGAAGCTGAAGTTGCCATTGAGGCAAAACAAGACAAGAGCAGAAGGTTTAGTCTCAATATTGGCCAGAGTATCATGAGTTTGACTTGCTCCCTTATATTGAAGTTTTAAAGTATGATTCATGCTATTGGTAACAGCAAAGTCTTTGTGTCAGGCTGCTTGTAGGCACCTTCCTAGTAACTTAGGTTACACCATCAGCCCTACATGAAACAAATGCACACAGGTAAACTCCAGCTCATTTTGACTTCCCCCCAAAATTTGAAAAGGGTGTGTGTTTATGAAGGCATATTTACAGTAAGAAGGAATATATTGAGCATAGGAATGGCCAATTTACTTCAGTAGTGTGGAAAGTTCTAATTAACTAATTTTAAAAAGTTATTTTGGGGGTTTATTCCTCCCCTTTTTGTCCACGTTCCCTTTGATTACTTCAAGCCTGCATTCTGTTTCACTGGCCTTTCTGTACTCTCTGCCTCAGAGAATAGCTATAATTGCAGCTAACAGAGGATGTGTGTCTCTTCCCCTGTTTTACATTTCCAAAGTATTTAAGGAACCAAAAACAAACAAACAAACTACATGACTGAGAAAAAACAAAGTGATCATGCAGATCATATCATATATGAAATGTTGAATAAATAACTAGAAGATACATAGTTAATTGCTTTTAAATACAAAACCTGGTAATAAAAATCCAGTTAATAATTAAGAAGTCCAGGAGTCTAATATCATTTTTGTTTGAATTTTTAAGTTCCCAGCCATAACAAATTTTAGATAAGCAACGAGTCAAATATATTTTTTTGCAAAAACAACTACCTTATTTTAAACTCATATATTTATACACATAAACACACAAGCACACATAGCTGCATATTTAAACTTTGTATCCAACATTTAGAAAATACCTGTTATTTTCTAAACCCATGAAATATGGTCATAAATTGGCCATAAATATTTTCTCAACAAGTTTCAAAGATGTCATAAAGGCCACATTCTATTGTATAACTATTATAAAATAAAGGTAGTTTAATGATTAATTTTATCAGTCACCTTGACTGGGCCATAGGAGACCCAGATATTTGCTCAAACACTATTCTGGGCGTGCCTGAGAAGAAATCTTTGGAAGAGATTGACATTTGAATAAGTAGACCCAGTAAAGCAGATTGCCTTCCTGAATGCGAGCGGCTTTCCTCCAAACAAGCAAAAGGCTGATCTTTTTCTCCTTGGTAAAGATGGACTCCACCTTCCTGACCACCTCCAAACTGAGACACAGTCTTTTCCTGCCTTCCAACTCAACTGAAACATGGGCTCTCCCTAGTCTCTTGGCTTGCTGACTCACCCTGCACATCTTGGAACTGGTTAACCCCCAAAATCAGGTGAGCTATAACTACATCCTTTTGGTTCTGTTAATGTGCAGAACCCTAATACATTTAGATACTCATAACAATAAAATATAATTTTTAAAAATCTCTTTACAGTTACAAAATAATAAAGATGTGACAAAATAATTCTTATGTCAAAAAAGAAATCATAGTGGAAATTAAAATACTTACCTCTAATGGTATGGATGATATACTATATCAAAATTTATGAGATAACTGTAAAAAAGTTCTCACTTCCCCTGGCCCTCAAAATTCATCAAAGTGCAAAAGGAACAATTTTGGTTTCCATTTTAATGACCACATTTGAGGCACTTCAAAATACCTCCTCAATAACAGAATATTTGTTTCTAGTTTTTATTGCTTGCTTTTAAAAAGGTATTCACATTTAACTGTGTTTCCATGCTACTGTTTATTTCACACATGACAGTACATATGCCACCAGGTTTTGAACTGTCTACTTTATGTATATATGTCTCCCCAGAATATGAGTTTGATGGACTTGGAGTTAAGATTATAAATTATTCAATGTATTTTTCCTGGTACCTAGCACATAGCTGGAACTAAAATTAACTTAGTTAATTGGTTACAACTATTTTTAAATTCTTAAAACATTATTCAGTATTCTTGGGAGAGTTGGGGGTAGAGTAGACATGTGGGTTATGATCAAATTAGTAGCAATGTACATCCTTACATTGCTACATTCCAAAGAAAAGTGATATAAAAATAAATTAAATATATCCAAAGGAAGACATCTAAAACATTGAATTATATCTTTCTGATTGGGATGAGAGATTAATTTTTTAATTATGACTTCTTTGCCCCCCCCAACAAAAGCCTATAAATGACTATTTATATGAAATTCAGTTTGTCAAAAATACATCAAATAATATGAAAGATAAGCTACAAAGTAGATGACACTTATAATAGACATCACTGACAAAGATTTTAGTTCCTAGAATAAAAACAGCACCTAGAATAAAAAACACTTTCATATCATAAGAACAAGACAAATAGATTCCACTTTATATCTACCTGCTTGGCAAAATTTATGAAGTCTATATTTGGTAAAGCTGTGGATCAATGAAATCACATGTACATTACTCAGGAAATGCAATCTGTCATTTTCTGGAAAAACCACACATACACATACTCTACAACCCAACAATTTGATTCCAAGGTACATTTCAAGAAACAAAAATGTACAAAATATGGATACAATGTATGTCCATAAACAATAGATTAAAAATTATATTCACATGTGGCATATTATAGAACAGTGAAAATAAACATAACTATAGTTACATTAAACAGCATAGGAATAATTCAAGCCTAATTTAGGGTTTAAAAGTAAGTTTTAGAAAACTGAGAGTATATACAAACATTATAAATTCCTATGAAGTTAAAATTAGCAAAACAAAACAGCACTGTAACCAAAGTCTACTGAATTAAATGTTCATTCCATCAAAAAAATATGCCTTCACAGAAATATCTAGAATGAAATAGCCTTTGTTCTATGGCCTCATCTAGTTGGCACACAAAATTGAACATCATCATAAGAATTACCAATATTGTTTTGTGTATATGACATTTTACATGAAAAAAGAAAAACTAAGAAAAAACGTATTGGAGGTTAAGGGGAGAGAATGGGCTCAGATTGAAAAGAAAGTGGGAAGGGCTGACAGGGAACCTACATCTGGCCAGAGAACTTACAATGAGATGTGTCTCTCTTTGGCTACAAAGTCTGTGTTGTTATAGGGAAATACTGACTTTAGCTCATGAATTTTAAAAGGTCAATCTCTCCAACTAGCCACTCAAACTGAGTTACTGTGCACAAATTACTTAATCTCACAGTGCCTTCTTTTCCCAGACATAAAATGAGACTAATAACAGTATTTATCCAAGATTATTTTCATAATGAAATAAGGTAATACATGGAACACCCAAAGAACAGTGCCTGTAAAATGTCAACATTATCATTGGTAATATCAAGTATTTATGATAGTACCTATATTCATTCAATATTTATTACATGTTTTTCATGTTGTTTTTAGTAAATAGAGGTAAGACAAAGCTACATTTTCTTCATGAATGCTAGTTGAAATCCAAGGAAAAAAGGGAAGAGACAAAGCTACATTTAACTTCCTTCTCAACCTGGTAGAACCCCACCCGCACAGAAAGCATCTATACATGCCCAGCAGGTGCTGAAGGGCCAGGGGAGAGTCATGCTAACACGATTCACCCTTGTCTGAATCGGGTTGTAGTCATCTTCCCTCTGTTCAGTTTTATATTCTTGGCTAAATAATTCAAGAAGTTATAGTTGGTGTGTGGGAGGTCCTTTTCTATCATTCCACACAACATCAGATATATATTACATATGTAAAGCATTCATTTTTAAAATAGTTGATGCAGTTCCAGACTTTGTAACAGAAGTACATTTTAAAGCCATGGCAAAATAGCATACGTAAATATCACTGTATTACTTCAAATCCAGGAATCACTAGGTGGAGATCATTTTTAAGATTTTAGTTGCAAATGTCTATTTATATAAAATTTTGCAGGTAAAAAACTCATGTCTATAATCCCATTAGTCCTTGAAAATAATATTTATCCTTTACAGTAATATAATCTCAAAAAGTATAAATTTTGCCAAATCACAACTTCTCAAGAGGAACCACTAACTTCAGAAAGTAACTTATCTATTATAAGATTGCTATGAAAAACAGTTCCCTCCTTCCCCATGACATTGCTATGAAAATACTAACTCTGCTGTACTCTGAGTAACTCAGCCAAGTTATCTCTATTACTAAATGGTGCTGCCTGTGTGATCCCGGGCTTTTAGAAATTGTTCTGAAACTCCCAACATCCCTGCAGTGATCCACTTGATATTTTCTCTCTTACCGTAACACAGGGAATAATTAAACCGTTAAGAAGAGGAGCTCCATAATGAAGCAACAAAACACAAAACAATTAAGGCAAATATTTTATGCTTATTTTATTTGCCTTCATTAGTATTTAAAGGTCAGAAAAACATTTATAATTTGGAAAGAAAAGAATGAAACAAATGTTAATTTCTTCTTGTTTCCACTTGGAAAAATATTAACATTGTCTGAAACATACACTCAAAAGCAGTTAAAAAGAAATCATAATCTTTAGGATTAAAGTAAAATAAATCATTTGCAGTTTTTGAAATCATAAAGCAGAGTAGCTAAAATTCTAAATTTAGAGAATGGCAGATTTTAACCCTTATTTTAATTTTTTTAGTTTTTTTTTTTAAGATTGTATTTATTATTTTTTAGAGAGAGAGGCAGAGAGGGAGAGAGACATCAATGTCTGGTTGCCTTTCACCTGCTTTCAGCTACAGACCTGGCTGGAGACCTGGCTTGCAACCTGGTTATGTGCCCTGGTTGGGAATTGAACCAGCGACCTTTGGGTTCGCAGGCTGGTGCCTTATCCATTGTGCCACCAGTCAGGGCTGTTTAGACCTTATTTTTAAGTAAACAACTATATGTATTATTTAGAAGTGAGCTGCACAACTTTTTACATGGCTGAGAGGATTTATGTTAGTATGCTAACTTTATTACCTTGCTCAGAGAAAGGCCATGCAATCTAAAATAAAGAACTAAAAAGCACATGGACAATAAGTGGGATTGACTTTGATGGGGAGCGGGTGGGTGATTGGGGAAGGGGACAGAGGGGAGTAAAAAGGGGGTAATGTAATACAACAACAATAAAATTAAATAAAAAAGAAAAAAGAACTAAAACACTCTAGGCAAGGTGGAACCCTCTTGGTTAAGTCAGGAAACTAATATTTCCATTACTTGTTTTAAAGTTTATTTACTGAATTTTATTTCATAATGGGGTTATTATCCCCCACAAGCAATTCACTTTACTTGGGGGAAATTTATCAAAGACCTATTTCAATTAATATATTACCAGACATTAAATGAGGTCAACTTAAAATGATTTGGTCACAATAGCATGCCCTTTCATTCCCAAGTTAAAATATATTTCTATACATAAGACTATCTTTCATTTCAAAAATCACATTACATGTTGCTCCTTTCTAATTTATTTTTTAATTACATAGGATATTTTTGTTATCTAATATTTAAAATAAAATTATTTGATGAAGAGCAAGCTACAGAATTCTACTGTGAGGAAAAATATACATCCAAAGATTAACATAAGCATAATAAATTTTATTAATGTACAGTCCCTTTGAATTTTCAATAATTTAGAAGAAATTTAAACTAAATTTTACCTTAATTTATCTATCTAATCCGTTTCAGATTCTATCAATGTATGGTATAGACAAAATAGTTAAGGGCTTATTTTACATAAGCAAGTTAAAGACCTCTTTTTGAGTGTTCCACAAACAATTCATATATAGAAATATGTTAATTATATTCTTTAAAAAAGTTATGCTGTGGAACAGTTCCAAGATGGCTGCAGAGTAGCTGGAAGTTTCTTTTCCTTGCTCCCAGCCCCACCACTGGTCCTGCTGTTAAACCATAAATCTATCAACTCAAAACTCCAGCTGAGTGTGTGAAAGCAAGTGTAAGCAAGTGTGTATGCAGGTGAGCATGGGGTCACATGTGAAAGCATGGCCCAGGATCTGCTGGTGAAGCAACTGCCACAGCCACTGCCCAGCCCAGCACCCCTGGCAATGAAGATTTGGGGTGGGAACCATTTTGAGAAAGATACAAATAAAAGTATATATCCTGTTCATGGATTGGAAGAATTAACATCATTAAAATGTCCATACTACCCAAAGCAACCTATAGATTCAATGCAGTGCCTATTAAAATACAAATGGCATAGATTTTGCAAATCTAGAACAAATGCTTCAAAGGTTTACATGAAACCAAAAATGACCCTGGATAGCCACAGCAATCCTGAGAAAGAAGAACAAAGCAAGAGGGATCACAATACCTGGTATCAAACTATATTACAAAGCTACTATAATCAAACCAGTCTGGTACTTGCATAAAAACAGACACATAGGTCAATGGAACAGAATAGAGAGCCCAGAAATGAATCCCTGTCTCTATGGCCAATTAATATTCCAGACTTGACAAAGGGGACAGGAGTACACAATGGAGTAAAAATAGGCTCTTCAATAAATGTTATTGGGAAAACTGGAATGGTACATGTAAAAAAAGAAAATGAAAGTAGACCACCAACTTACACTATACACCAGGATAAATTCAAGATAGATAAAAGACTTAAATATAAGTCATGATGCCATAATAGCCCTGGAGGAAAACATAGACAGTAAAATTTCAGATATCCCATGTAGCAGTATTTTTGACAATATATCTTGTAGGGCAAGAGAAATAAAGTGAAAAAATGAACAATGGGACTATATCACATTAGAAAGCTTCTGCACAGCTAAAGAAAACATCAGCAAAATGAAAAGAGAACCGACTCTATGAAAGAACACAGTTGCCAATGATACATTCATTGGACAAGGGTTTGATCTCCAAAACATAAAAAACTCATACCACCCAACACCAGAAAGACAAACAATCCAATCAAAAAATGGGCAGAGGACCTGAATAGACATCTCTCCAAGGAGGACCTACCCACAGACATATGAAAAAATGCTCAACATCACTAGCCATCAGAGAGATGCAAATTAAAACCACAGTTAGATATCACCTCACACCTGTCAGAATGGCAATCATCGACAAATCAACAAACAACAAGTGCTGGCAAGGATGTGGAGAAAAGTAAACCCTTACTTTACAGTTGGTGGGAATGCAGACTGGTGCAGTCACTTTGGAAAACAGTGTTTTGAGGAATTTTCTCAAAAAATTAAAAATAGAGCTGTTCTAGGACCCAACAATTTCACTGCTGGAAATATACCCTAATAATCCTACAACACCATTTCAAAAGAACCTATGCAACCCAGTGTTTAGAGCAGCACTATTTACAATAACCAAGTGCTGGAAACAGTAGATGAAAGGATTAAAAAATGGTAGTTCATCTACACAATGAAAGACTATGCAGCAGAAAGAAAGAAGGAACTCTTACCCTTTGTGACAGCATGGATGAAAATGGAGACTATTATGTTAAGTGAAGTAAGCCAGTCAGTGCAAGACAAATACCATATGATATCAGTTATCAGAGTAATCTAATGAACAAAATTTACTAATGAGCAAAACAGAACGAGAGACATGGAAACAGGGAACTGACTGACAGTTGCCAGAGGAAAGTGTGTGGAGGAGAAGTGTGGGAAGAAGAAGGGAGTAGTCAAAGAGCATGTATGATTGACCCATGGACGCAGAAAACGGGCAGCAAATGGATTGCAGGAGTGGATAATGGGGTGGGGTGGCAAAGGGGAAAAAATGGGACAACCGTAATAGAATAAACAAGAATAAAATAATCTTTAATTTTTTTTTAAAGTTCTGCAGTGGTTTGCACCTAGAAAAAGCATTTTAGGCTAGTCAATTTTTTTAGTTACTCCTCCCTAGGTAATTGTATGCCCCTAAAATTAAACATGTTTTTTCCTTTCAATTTTGTCTAATTCAATTCTTAATTTATTAAAATGACCTTTACTACAAAATCCTCACTGGAGATTTTTTAACAAAGAAAAAAAAATAATACTTAATCTTCCTACCAGAACAGTTAAGAGCAGAAAATGTTTGTGTCTGGCAAGGACACCGTGTGTCCTATTTATTATTACCAGCTCTATACTCACAATAAATTATGCCTTCTGGTTCTCAGACTTTTTCTCATCTCACGTCATTATGTCTCTTAGAAAGGAAGTCTAAAGTCTATTCAAGTCTGGAGCACAGAAAACCCACATGCGAACCTCAAACAGCCATCTTCATGGCCAGTGGCTGCTCCTAATTAGTCTTTATAAAATTTAGTTTCATGTGTCAGCTTGGCTAGGCAGCAGTACCCACATATTTCATTCGAAATGTTGTCAGGGGGAGTTTTGGGATAGGATTAACATTTAAATCAGTAGACTTTGAGTAAGGCTCCTCCCCTCCATGGTATAGGGTAAGCATCCTCCGACCAGTGACTCCCCTTCCCCATCCGAAAGAGGGAATTGTTCTGCCAACAGAACGCCTTCAGACGGCACTGCAGCTCATCCTTGTGTTTTCAGCCTGCAGGCCAACCTGGCAGATTTTGAACTTGCCAGCCTCTTCCTCAATCACTAGAACCAATACCATAAAATCTGTCTCTCTTTCTCTCCCTCTCCAGCTTCCCCAGTCCCCTCCCCTCCCTTTCCCCTCCCCTTTCACATGAACACAGACACAAAGACATGAGATGTGTGTGTTCACAGCCTATTGGTTCTGTTTTTCTGAAGAATCCTGGCTACTGCAATCTATAAAAGTGAGAAAAATAAGCAACTTAGAAGAAAGTTATTTTAAGATACTCAGATATCATTGTTTCAGTTTAAAAAGTTATTTGACTATACTAAATTGTATATACACAATTAATTGTACTGATTTTTACCAATGGTCTCTGATTATTTGTATTTTCAACAAAAGTAAAGTTGGATTTTTCTTTTGCATATGACCATGATATGCAAAAACAACATACTTCAAACATTTTATAATTATAATGTGCTGGAAACAACTAAAATACCCAACAAGTATAATGAAAATTTGGTCCTTCCACATGAAAGTTATTAAGTTAAAGTTTTAAAAATTCTTTGTATACAAAAATGTGAATGTATTACATGTAAAAGAGGCATTCTATAGTGTATATACAGTACAATCTTAATTTTGTATCATATATAGAAAATAAATATAAGAAATAAGACAGAGGAAAATATATCAACATGTAACTTAAAGTTATCTCCTGATGGTGGTATTATATATGATTATTATTTCATTCCCATTTATATTTTCCAGATGATTTTCTTAATGAATTCTCCAATTATTTAATATGATACTGTCTTTCCATAGCATTTGTCATATGCTGGTGTATGAGAACCTTTATCAATTGTGCTGTAATCATCACTCTATATTTCTGCCTTCCCTTGTAGTCTGTGTGCTTTCTAGAAAAAGGCATTGTATCCAGTTTGCCTGGACACACCCTCAGCACACAGCAGAGTTCCCAATACATTTTCATGATAGGCAACACATAAGGCCCACAGGTCTTTCATAATATTGACCATTAATTATTAGTAATTGAATCATGGCTGTCATCAACAGCATTATATAGTTTCCTAACCAATAATACCTTTTTTAAATTAGCACCTGCTGTTTAATGAAGAAGTACACAAAAAGTTTGATAGTGGTAGAGGTAATCCTTACATGATCCTTCTCTCCCCACCCCATACACCCAAGATTTCCTACCCTACTCCTCAGGACTGGGAATGGGAATTTGATGAGGTATCACGCCTGATTATGGTAGGTTACATAACAAAAGTGATTTTGCAGATTTAATTAAAGTTGCTAATCAATTTGACTTTCAGTTAAGTCAAAGAGAGATTATTCCAGTGAGTGGACCAAATCTAATCATGAACCTTTAAATGCAGGGGGTTTTCCTTAACTAGTAGCAGCAGCAAAAACTTGACAGGGCCCGAAAAAGACAAGTGGCGCCCTGCTGCCATGACAGTAAGGGGACTGCAGGAGGAAGAATGCAGGCGGCTTCCAGGAATAGCAAGCACGTAGGACAACCCCTGAGAAAACAAGTACTTCAGACCTACAATCCTCCACGAACTGGATTGTGCCCTTATTCTGAGTGAGCTTGAGGTGGATTTTTCCCTAGACCATCTAGATAAGGCAATCCAATGCTGTTATTTCACCCTCGGAACATGCAAAGAACCCAGCAGTGTGCCCAGGCTTCTGACCTCCAGAACTATGAGCTAATAAATTTAGGCTGTCTTAAACTGCTAAATTTGGAATAATTTGTTCTAAAGCAATAGAACCTCTGACACCAACAAATTGCCCTTATTTTAATGCAGAAGTTCCCAATTAGGCAAATGTTTGTTTTATACTCAGAGTAGTATTTTGCTGTAGTTATAAAACCCAGATGAGTATAGAACATCGTATAAATATGGACGATGTTTGAATTTTCTCACACTGTACTCAGAGGTACATAGGAAAAATTAGCTCGTATGTTCTCTAAATCTGGCCTAATCTTTTACTTACCAAGGTCTTTCCTGTACAGAAGAAAACTTGCTTCTGCCAAACCATAGTAGGGCAGTCTCTTGATTTTTATGCTTAAAGTCCAAATCCTGCACAGAACTGTTTTTAAAGAGTCTGTTTTTGTTTGTTTGTTTTAATTTTGACTACCCAGGCTTTCTAGATTCATTTTACATTGTTACCCCTTTCCTCTTTTCTGCCTCAAAGTGGAGGAGTATATTAGGAGGCTTACATTGCTTTGGGACACCAGTCGTGCAGTTACGGAACGCCCTGGGTCCTTCCGCTCCTCTGGGCTAGGAAGAGGTTCCTTACCTGCTGCCCTACCTGCTGGAGTCCCTTGCTGTGTAATTTATATTCCGGGCTCTGCAAAGCTTCCTAGAAATAGCGGTGAGCTCTGATGCTTACAGCCTCCCCTCTGCCCCTTGCAGGTACCATTAATCTCTTTGAATCTCTTCTACTTCTTCCACCCAGAGCCTAAAGTAGGCAACCCGCCTCTAACCTCTCACCACTGCAGTGAGGTCCTATCACCTTAAAAGCTCCCACTGGGAGCAGGGTCACGCAAGAATGCTGCGTTCTATTCATACTTGTAGGTAGTGCAAGCAACCCAGTCCAGCCAAACCATATCTGTTGCTTAGCCTAACCACACTGAGTTTCAAAGGTTAGTTTTTCATGGCATTTGAGGGACAATCTCCTTTCAGAGTTCCAGAAATCCAGGCAAGTGCTCCTAGGCTTGGCAATTTTTTCAGCATGCCTAACCATGCCTCCTTCTGTCCAAGACAAAGTCTGGAAAAGAGAGATACAAGCCCAAGTTCTTCATGTCACTCACTTGCCTTTCTCTCTCTTTATTTTGCAAAATTTCTTGAGATCAGAAGGGACAGGTTTTGAGGTATCTGATATTATATCATACCTTCCTACCATGGGTATCAAACCATAAAGATGATCCATGAAGGTGGAAGCCGGTGCCCCCTCTACATTTAGAGAAAAATCTGAGAGTCTGTGCCATGGATGTTTGAGCATTGATACATTAAAAAAAATTATATAGTATTCATTCAAAAGTCTTCTTTTAACTCCATTTTTTGTGAAAAAAAATTTTTTTTGGTTTTTAGGAATTAAACATTGATTCCACCTTAATCTTTGTATATCTGCTATGAAAGTCCAATAGCACTTACCCTCTAAAACCAACAGGAGCTTCCGTTCAACTAGATAGAAGGCCTTAGAAACAGAAGTCAAGGCAACATCATAATAACATAATCAAAATATCACCCCAAATATGGGAAACATCATATAGCTGAGAAAAGAAGTTTCAATATAGATGATTTTTAAAAATTATTTTATGATCCTTGATAGACATTAACCAGTTTACAAGTTTGTAGAAACAGATTTTACCTGAATCTTGTTGTGTCAGTGTAAGAACAAATATTATTTTACTTAATAATTATACTAAGTATTATAATGAAACATCTATTCTTTCCATGGCATTAATGGCTTTATCTGTAGTAAAATAAAAAAGAAAGTTTTCATAGGATGATTTATAATTGGTTCACATTATATCATCATAATATATAAATGGCTACCTTGGAAAAGTCTTCTTTCTCTAATTTATAGCACTGGTAATATTTCCACATACCTGGAAGCATTTAAAATGTCCAAGACTACCACTGTGGACAGAAGCAAATACAACATCATGTGGACCAGTTTCTTGCTGATACAACCTTGGATTATAATTAAATCCTAGCTTTGTGTAAAGTTGAAATGCTTATGAACTAAAACATGCTGCTTTTAAAGGTTTTTCTCATACATGTACTACTCATGCAGCTTTTTAAAAGAGACTTGGCTGAACATGTAACGTTAAGAAAACCTTTTCTCTACATTTCCAAGGCTCTTAATATAAGAATAAAATAGAAGTAATGCATTGTCCTAATTATTTTTAATCCTTTCATGTGATGTATTTTGTAGGACACTGGACACTGGACACTCTTTAGATATTTAAAACACTGCATCACAGCATATTTAATATTGTCATTTATCCAAGTAAGGCTGTATTTCTGAAGTTGCAGTATCTGATATTACTGGGAAGTTCTTGAAGTTAGTCTTGGAGAGTTTGTTAAATGAAAAATCCTCTGGTCTTTCAGCTGCAGGAAAATCCATGTTGTAGGCTGAAATGCCAGGAGCAACTTAATTTCCTCCTGTTGTGTGAATACCTTCCTCAACAAAATGTTGATAATCATATCACATTTCAGAATGCTACCTTTGATTTACACAGACTGAGGAGTTAAATGAGAGGAAGAGCAAAGAAAACTGGAAAAACTTAATTGCGTGATGAAGAGAGATCGGTGACTACTGGCTGTGTATGAAAATGAAAAGTGTCCAGATTAATCAAGCTGATTCCACTTCTATTAGTCTCATTTACTAAAGCTACAGCCCACTGTTTGCCCTGCTGGTTCGCTCTTGCAGGATTGACTCTGATCTCAGGAATGTCAACACTTGCCCTCCAGGTTTACTCAGCTTTCAACATGGATACCTTTCCTGTCCTGGCTCTTCAAAGAAAATAAAAGAAGAAAGAAAAAGAGAGGAATCATCCAGTGAGAGATTACAACATCCTCCACAGGGAATTGCTTCTGAGATCTCCTGACTGTAAGAACATGTTGAGAAGAATCTCATGGTGCCATAATCTGTTCTCCATTGGCCTGGAAGGCCCTGTGCAAGGCAGTCCAAAGGTCACCCTGATGGCAAAAGAAAAGCTATATTTTGCAACCATAATTTCTTATTGTCAGAGGCACAGTCTTGTTTCCCAAGGTTTTTCTAATTTTACCAAATGAATTACAGAAGAGCAAAATATTTACATAAAAATCTGTAGGCAATTTATTTTTTAATTTCAATACTTGTAAAATAAGCTCCAGCAGAAATGTGTGACTAGACTTTGGACTAATGTTCCAGGGAATCTCAGCTCTAGAGAAATCTCTAGAAAACTTGAGAAGCTTATTAGTTACCTTAAAGTAGAATCTATGGTACCACATTCTTATGCTATTCAATGTGGTTATTCAAAGTCTACTTTATCTGAGACCATTTAGTGAAAACCTATTTTATTAATGAAAGTTAGTCACTCTAATAAGAGAAGAACAAAATCATTTTTAGATCAATGTATATGTATGAGACAAACATGACTGATTGGCAGACACAAAGTAAGGTATTTATCCCACAGATTAAAATATTAAAAACTTTTTCTGTTACATGTCACCTTCATGTGTTAATTTCTCTTCTGTTCTTTCCATAACAGTTTTCAGTTGAAAACTGTGTAATCTTTCACATTTAGTATTTCAATAGCCTACTGTCAAAATTAACTTCTTTCTCTGTCCTCTCTCCCTATTTCCCACACCTCTACCTTGACACCACATTTAGCTTTCTAGAATGTAGCTGTAATACTGCTTTTCTATTGAATCTTTTATGATTTTTGTTTTATACTAAATAAAGACCATTTAAATATTTTTGCAGTCTCTTTGAACTGTCTGCCTAGACTCATCTACTCCTTCACTGCCACCCTCATTTACAAATTGTGTTCACTTACAATGTACCTAAGACGAGCATCTTTCAACTACTTCACAGTCTTGTGCCAGAAGGGTCCCTTCATCTCTGTGCCTTTGCACATCCTGTGTACCTAAAATGCCAGTTACCTCCTCATAGTCCTACTTAAGACTTTTAGCACAAATGCTTCCACATCCCCCCCCCTGACCATTTCACATGGGATCTATTTCTCCTACTACTATGTCCACTTAAAAGATAATTCTTTGTTAAATTACCCCCATAGACTGTGACATCCTTAAATCTAAGGGGTTGTCTTATTCAAAATTCTTAATAGAAATTAGAGAAACTTTCAAAGTTTTTATGGAATAAAAGCTTAAAAATTCTAGTAAACTAATATCTGATATTAGCCCCTATGGATCTCTCCACCTCAAAGCATCCAGAATATTAACTCATTAGCTCTAAGGTAGTGCTATTTTTCATTAATTCCTGTGATATAATTGCTAAATCTATTGCTATAAGTCCATGAAAATAGATAAATTACAATCAGACCAGCTGTGGTAAATAGAGTCTGGAACTTTACTAAGATCTTACTATTTGATGATAAATTAATAAGATAACACAGTACATTCTTTTCAGTTAGCAGCATTTTGGGCTCACCTGTGGCAACATCAAATGGCTTTTCTGAAGAAGTTTTCACAGATCTTGAGGTATCATTAAGAACACTCACATGAAACAGTGAGCGTATAGTGTACAGTTTCGTATTTAATTCCTTAGAACTACAAACCTGATCTCCTGGAGAACAGACTTTTACAATTTCTAGTAAATTTAAGAGAAACACATTTTTTCTGTTCTATAACTGTACAGGTAAACATTTTCAGTTTACTTTCATTTCAAAATATGAAGTCCATTCTATTAATATACAACAAAGGCAAGGTAGAAAGGAATAATTGTTTTGTTTGTTAAATAATTGGTTTAGTGTTTGAAAAATTACTTTCTTGAATTAACCTCTAAATTACTCAAATTATTTCAGATGTTTAACTAAGGATACAGCACACAATCTTTCTCTGCTACTTCCTCCTATCTAAAAAAATCAGTATCATTTCATATAACTTTAAATATATTTGAACATCAGAGAAGTGTTTTATACTTTTATAAAGATGTTTTAGAAAGCAATGTTATTGATTTTTAAAAATGGCAAATCGTTAAAATGCTTACCAAATGATAAAGGATTTATATACTAGGAAAGATAGTCAATATTAAGAGAATTAAACATGGATTTTTAAAGGGCACTCTACAATTCTCTTGATTCAACCCAAAATTAAAACCAATGACAGTGAAAAGTAGCAAAAAAAAGTATGATTCTATTTGCTACTTGATTTCATTAACATATCTAAACCCACTTTACAGACCTAACTTCATGTCACCTGTCAAGTAGAACATTTTACATAATTGTTCACTTATAATAAATCCATGATTTATTATAAAATCATGATATTTTAGTTTCAACCCCCTTTGAGTGCATTTTAATTTGTAATTTAAGAAAAATTAAAGATGAAAATTTTTAATAAATGTATATTAATTATTAAAATGGAAGAACTTTAGAATTATTATAAAGGATGTTTAATTAATTCTTTATCAGATCATCATATTTATAAATTATTTTCAAAATTATATAAATCTAAGGAAGATTATGTAAGGTAAAACTCAAGATTTCCTTTTAAATCTATTTTGAAATAATACTAAAGGGTGGATGAAATTTAGTTTGAAATGATAATAAAGTTAAACAGAAAACTACCAAAGATTCATCATCACCATTAAGAAATAGAGAGTTGGCAGTGAATAGGCCTTCAGTGGGCAGTGGAAAGGGGGGTGGGGGGAGGGGGAAGGAAGAGGCAGGGAAGGGGAGCAGTTTAGACAAGAACCTAGTATGGAGGAACCATGGACATGGACAACATGTGGGATTGACTTTATGGGGGAATGGGTGGGTGGGGAAGAGGACAGAGGGGAGCAAAAAGGGGATGGATGTAATACAACAACAATGAAGTTAAAAATTTTTTTAATAAATAATAAAAATTTTAAAAAAAAGAAATAGAGAGTTGGGCCCTGGCTGGTGCCACAGTGGATAAGGCACTGGCCTGAGAACCCAAAGGTCACTGGTTCAATTCCCCAGCCAGGGCACATAACCAGGTTGCAAGCCAGGTCTCCAGCCAGGTCCGTAGCTGGAGGCAGGTGAAAGGCAACCATACATGGTTGCCCCTCTCTGCCTCTCTTCCTTTCCCTCTCTCTCTGAAAATAATAAAATCTTTTTAAAAAAGAAAAAGAAAAGAAATAGAGAGTTGGGCAAAATAGGTCTATGGTTGTGAGTACACTAAACACAGAGTTTATTCTTGTATTATTATTTATTTACTGTATTATTTTCCATACAAACAATGATAAGCTTACTTTATCCCACTCTGAATTTATTAAACACTTAGGAGTACATAAATCTCCCTTTTTGATTTCACTGGAATTCTTCAAAAGAATATTCTAATTTTAGGGTTATTTGCCAACGTATGTTATTAAATAGTAAATGTAAGTAATCTATGGATAAACAAAAACAAAGAAACAACTAAATTAAGTCAAAGCAAAAATAGCTTAAATAGCAATAACTAACAATAGTAATTAAGAGCTTTAATCTTAAAAAATAGGTACAATAAGCCCTGGTTGGTGGTACAGCAGATAAGGCGCAGGCCTGTGAACCCAAAAGTTGCAGTTTGGTTCCCAGACAGGGCACCTAACCAGGTTGCAAGCCAGGTCTCTAGCTGGAAGCAGGTGAATGTATCAATGTATCAACCATACATTGATGTCTCTCTCCCTCTCTGCCTCTCTCCCTTCCTCCCTCTCTAAAAATAATAAATAAAATCTTTAAGAAAATAGGTATTTGATTTCAAAATGAAATTAACATTATCTGTGCATTTGAGAAACAAGGTATGTGGTGCATTTATGTTTAAGCATGAAATATAATTCTCATTTTATTCTCTGTAGACAAAATTAAATTTTATTATAATTTTCATCAACAAGATCATTTGTCACTCTTAATAAATTTAGTAGTATGAGCAGACCAACAGGAACCTTTTGAGTCAGGCCAAGTCAAATGGCAGAATTAATTGACCTGGGTATCATAGATGAGCATTTGCTACAGTACGGTTTATCCTTTAACCACTTTCATGTAAATTATATAATTCTACATTGCAAACAAGAAATGTTCTGATATGTCTGGTATACAAATATTTCTTCATTATTTCCTTTACAATTGACTTAAAATTAAGATAATTTTTAAAGTTTATTTGCTATTATAACTCAGTAAGCAACTTATTTTATAGATGGATAAAATGAAGGACATCAATATTAAGTCACTTACGGATAAATTTAGTTAACTGGTCCAAAACTTGGAATTAGAATTCTAAGTTGAAAGTAAGAAAGAGAAACAATTAGCCCAAAGATCAGCATAACAAATGACATGAATAGGCAGCAATTATATATATTTGAACAATTTATAGTATCTTAGAATAATTCCATCTAATCAATACCTATATTTGGGAGAATGAGAGGGAAGAGGATAAATGAGGGGATTGAGCTGTTTCATTGTTTGGTATAAAAGTAGGTGAAAATGGTAAGAACCAGTTGAGATTACTTCAGACTTGTTTCAAATCTTGTCTTGTACAATTGTGTAATAGTTAATGATCATGTCTAATACTCTGTAATACTTTCTGCACACTTATCAGTAGGGATCACAAAAATATTTGGACACTTAGTTTTCCATGTGATAGGTACATCATCATTGCCTATCTGGTCCCTTCCTTGATTACTTTCTGTTAAATCATTTGCTTAATTACTTTTTTTCTTTCTAGGTACCTTCCTTTGCACCCCTTTTCTTCCAGCAGGTGAGATAGCTTTAAATTAAATCTGTCTTAGCAGGGATCATCCTCATTTTCACTCACATGGGTATTAAAAGTCTCTAGTTCACACTCATAGGATTCAGCCACTTTGCTTTGAAACTATGTCTTAAACTCTAGTTCTGGCTTATCTCTGAGGAAATTTTTAAAATACCAACAAGTGATTACTCATAGAAATCCCATGTCTAAGTTTTTTATACAATTATATTTATATATTGTACCTTAAAACTATATAATGATAATTTATGTTTTCACATAAAATTGTATATTAATATAGTCTTTATTTTGAAAATAGGTATTTTATTATATTAATATAAAAACATTACTCATACCTAAAGATTTGACAAATATTCCTACACATGATTAGAGGGATGCTGTGAAATTTGTATCTCTTTTTGTACACATTTTTATGTATTTTCCTTTATATATGATTAATAAGATTTTTAAACAAATTATTGAGTTGACCTTTATGTCCAAATCTTTTCATCTCAAATCCTTTTAAATTTTAATTACAACAGTGTCAGATACAACAGCCAACTCTCAAATACAAGTTATTAATAACTAAAAAATGAAATACATATACTTTATTACCAATATCTTTCCCTTTTATGTTATCATAATATAAATAATGTTTACAATCTTAAACTGCAGGAATCAATAATAAATACTAATGATCATATCTCATTATATGAAGTTCTGATAATTATTTATTAAAACAGCAAAGTAAAATTCAGCTTTTAAATATAGCTATATGTAATCAAGATATGCACATCTCAACTAGGTTCTTGCAAGTCTCTGCTCCATTTGAAATATGTTAGCGATTAATGTTAAATGGGGATAAATGCATTATTCCAACTTGATATTTAAAAAATTTAAAAGCACAAGGTGGGAAATTATATTCTCATTTTGAACTGTTAATACTTAAAGCTTAGAGCAAAGGTGGGCATGCATATATATTGATAGGAGCCTCAATTATTCCTAGACATTTTTATAAAAGCCAGATGCCATATTTATATTACAACAACTGAGGGAGAGAGGAATGAGAAAGTACTCTTTTTATCATTTTTAACATTAAAAATGATTTCATGCCCTGGCTGGTGTGGTTCAGTAGGTTTGAATGCTGGAGTATGAATCAAAGCGTCCTCAGTTGGATTCCAGGTCAGGTCACATGCCTGGGTTGCAGGCCAGGTCCCCAGTTGGGGGTATGTGAGAGGCAACCACACGTTGATGTTTCTTTCCCTCTCTTTCCCCTTCCCTTCCTCTCTCTCTATAAATAAGCAAATAAATAGATAAAATCTTTTAAAAATAAATATATGTAAAAAATGCATTTGAATTATACCTTTCAAAAACCAAAAATATTGTCCTATAGAGAATATAATTATATACAGAGTTTTTCATCCATAATTTTAGATGAAATCTGCCTAATATCTTCCTGTTTTTATGATAAAAACTTTTGAGCATTGCTTATTATCAGATACTTAGATGGGAATATCATAAAGTTTTAGAAAAAAAATTAGTCTCAAAATAAGGTCATTTTTAATTCAAGCCAAGTAAAAACAGAAATAAATCACAAAGAAACTGAACTCTCATGTACTTACCACTACATGACATTGTTCAGAGTGCTTTACATATTCATCTAATTTATTTTATGTTTGTTGAAATGATTGGGGTGACACTGGTTAATGAAATTATATAGGTTTCAGGTGTAGAATCCAACAAATACACCTACTTTAAATTCAATCTTATAATAATCATGTGACTGCATACTATTTTTATTTTCTCCAATTTACAGATGAAGAAACTGGGGCCCAGAGAGGTTAATTAAGTGGTCTGACCTAGGCAGGCTGGCTCTAGAGATCATGCACCTAAACCGGTACAAAATTTCTGCTTCTAGACATCTAAGAAAAATAAAAAACTTCAGTTTGCATATAAGTATGAACATCGAGCCACATATATTTTACTATACATCATAAAATCCACAAAACATTTTATCTCTCCCCCTCTGAAAGCATTTATTTCACTCTATGTATTACTATAAATAATTTTTTACATATCTCCTATCACATAAGTTTACATCAATACCCTAAGTTCTGTGACATCAAAACTGAACATGACTTTTTAATCTTGTAAAATTTCTAACAAATTCTTACATATTCTTTAAGCATTTATTCAGCATTTTTAAATGATACAAGATAAATCTATTCTTTTCATTAAGAAGCAGGAGAAAAGAAAAATATAGTTAACACAAGCTACTGCAGATATAGATTAAATATTGACTCTTCATATAATTACTTTCATCCTTCCACAAAAGAAATAGAAATAGATACCAGCTCTCCCACTAATGCTAAATTCACCTCTTGAAAACTGAACAAAACCGAATATAAACTTTCAACCTACAGTGCTTATTTCTAATGTTTTTGTAATTTAAAAAATTCATAACTTACTATATTTAAAATTCAATATACTATTATTTAGTAACTAACTTCCTATCTTTTGAATTTAACTGGTAGAAAGAAAAAGTTTTAGAGATCATAAAATTTTTGCAACAATTGCATTTTTAGTATTTTGGCATGCAAAGGTAGGAAAGTGGCTAAGACCCAAGGCAGAAAATAACCCAGATAATAGAGGTTAGAAATACCAGGAAGGCATTTGATGATATGGTAGTAAATTTAAAATTTGATTGGAATATGGAGAAATAATAGGAAGTAATGATGAAGTAGAGATTACAGTAGAAATAGAATTGGCATTTAACTTGTTTAAGGTTAAAGACAGGCTTTGAGCATTAATTATACTTCATGGGCAAGAGAACAGATATGCAAAGGAAACTAAGAAATGGAAAAAGAACTCATTGGCCTACTAGCTAAGATCATTTTAAAGAAAGCAAGTGAATATAATTTTCAGGAAATAAAGGAACATAAAAAGATCAAGTTTCAACTACTTTAGACAGTTTAATTAGAAGAGAAAGTGAAAAGTGTTTTATTTTAGTAACTAAACATTCTTAGTGACCATAGAATGGTTTTATTTGAATTTTGGAAACTATATCATGGCTGTTAAAGAATGAGGATTGTATGAATACTGAAAAAGAAAAAGAAAATAACCACTATTTGATCTCCTAGAAGAAGGAAAGATTATTTTAACTCAAAACTTTTAAGTATGAGCATTCTTGGGGTAAAAGTCATTAAAGTTTTCTAAGTATCACCCTATGATACATTTGAATCTGAAATACATTTAAAAAGTTAATACCTTTAGAGATATCTTACTCTTATATAACACTTCACATTTTCCAAACAATTTCCCTGGACTTCAAAGCATTTTGATCCTCACAATTACCATATGAGTAAGGAGGACAGTGGCCCATCTTGTCAAGTGATGGAATACGTTTCCTGAGAAGTATCACTTGACCTTGCAGAATTCCTGGCATTATTTGGGCTAGGACCACATACATTGAATCCTACGGGCTAATGCTCTTTCTACTAAAAGCATCAGAGTTCAAGAACAGTTGCTTGTTTATAACCGAGATTTGACTTAAAATGCCCTAGCAACTCATATGTGTATAAATATAAAACATTAGATACCCTTTCATTTCTGGACACCAGCTTATTATTTTTTCATTATTCTCTCACCAAACCATTACCTGAGTTGATGTAGCAGTCTCTATTTTAGGGCAGAAATAAACAGAATGAATTATTTGTGTAAGTTCACACAACAGGTCAGTGACAGAACTAGCATTAGAATTTTAAAATCTCAATTCCTTATCCAGCTGCTCTTACTGAATAACCTTGTTCTTCAAAACTCTAATCCCATTTAATATAACAGGTTTATTATCTTACAGTGAATATATATTGATATGTGTACATATATATGCATACACATTTATGAAATATTTCATTGTATGTACTAGCATTATGTCATATAGGATTTTCAAGTAATTAGAAGGATTGGAAAGTTATTTTCTCCCATAACCACCCAAACCGAGAACTAAAATTGTGCTGCTTATGTTGACACACCCTTTTCTGGACTTGACTTTGCTGTCCATGATGCTATGTAAGCTGTTAGAATAGCTAGTGGTATACTAACTTCAACATAAGTAGAAGACAGAAGTATGTAAATATGAGAGATATAAGGAAATAAAAGATAATTACAGCCTGTACATCAAGCACAATTTCAAAATACAAAGGACATGGGTTCAGGTTGTCTGGGGGAATAATGATGGCTTCCTGTGAAGCATCCAGTACCCATGAAGTTAGAACGAAATGTTGTCCACAGAGATATCTACTGATTGTAAAATTAATTCATGGGGAAAAAACATGAATGTATATGGTACCAAAATCAGAGGAAGCATACAATATATCATATTGTATTTACAGGCTACATAAAATCTTATTGGGTCAGTGCTAATTATTCATGCTTCAGAAATTTTACTATTTTATAGACTATCTTTCTTGAGAAAGTTTACAAAATACATGGGCAGCATATTCATCAGAGTTAAAATACAGTTTAGAACCCTTAGCATGAAGTGTGTGCAAAGCAACCACTCTGAAAAATATTTAATTAATGGGATAAAATTCCATTAAAAATTATTTTCTTGGAATAAAATATCTTCACACAGAGACATCATTTATGAGGCACGTAAAGACTGGGAAGAATGTTATAGCGTTTTGCTTTTTGATACTAATCACACTTTTAAATGCATCAATGTACACATTAAATATTGAATACAAGCTTTTATTATAGATGACAGTCAGCTGCATTTACTTCTTCTGATTGCTGAAAATATAAGTAAATGCTTTATTACTCTTATTTTTTATAATTTCTGCCAATCATATTCTACTTTGGTGCTATTGGTTCACAAGAATGTCAAGGAGATGTTTAACTTTCCATTTAATACTCATGCGGCTAATTTGAAATAATGAGGATGTGCTTGTTATTTTAGAAATGAATTATTCATTACTAAAGACAACACACCCATGAATGCAAGCAAGTAGTATTAATCAAGAAAGAAAGTCCTGGCTGGTAGCACAGTGGATAAGGTGCCATCCTGTGAACCCAAAAGTTGCTGGTTCAATTCCCCAGCCAAGGCACATAACCAGGTTGCAAGCCAGGTCTCCAGCCAGGTCTGTGGCTGGAGGCAGGTGAAAGGCAACCACACATTGATGTTTCTCTCCTGCTCTGCTTCTCTCCCTTCCCCTCTCTCTAAAAATAATAAATAACATCTTTTTTAAAAATGAAAGAAGGTCATAAAGCTGTTATAGTAGAAACCTAAACCAAAATAAAAATTAAAAAAAGGAAAAAGAAAAAATGCATAAGTTACATCTGCAATTAGCTGAAAAATGAACAAAAAACTATGTATCTTAAATTCTTCCTTAAAAAATCATACATATGTTATGACATTTCACAAATCTCATATTTTTAAAGAATTTCAATTCTTCTTCTACCAATAAAACTGTGTGGCAATTTTATTAGCAATTACCTCAAACTACCTCAACCTTCAAAACTAAATCAGCTTTCTCGAGTCTAGCTTGAATTGAATAGTTCAGTAATGATGATGATGATAATGACGACATACACAAGAAGCAAACCATGAAAACACTGCATACATCTTTTCTCATGTAAGACCTATGAAAAAGGTATTACTATGCATGTTTTCCCATTGAGAAAATCGTGGCTCTAAGATAATATGTAAGCTGTTTACTATTAGTTTGAGATGGATCCAGTGCCTAAACCAAAGTCTGTTTAACTGAAAGTTGTATTATTTTTATTTTGATGGCATATTTTTAAAAAGTTTTAGTGCACACTCAAGCATGGTAGACTACATAATTACATTTATTGCTCCAAAATTCCACAAATTCTAGTAAAGAAACAAAGGCATAAATTCAAGAAGACAGAGAGCAAACAAAAGTGAGGGAGATCATGTATAGAAGTAAATATTTGGAAGATGAAAAGCAGATGGCAGGTAATTGACACCACAGCTAGGCAAAAGTAAATTCTCATTGGAAAACCCAGAAAAATTAAGACTGAAATGTCCATGAGAATTTTTTTTAAATAATTGGTTAAAAATGTTTACAAGATGGAAAACTTTAAAATTGCCTAATAAATACCTTTACCTGTCTCAACTTAGTGGAGGACTCCAGTGATAGAGAAATTGAACTTGAAAAAAGTCTAGTCTCGAGACTGTTGGCACAATTTAGCATGGAAGAAAAATGCTACCTTGAATCAAGGAGGTTGAGAATTCACATCTGAAACGATCAAGTCCCTCTCTGGGTCACCTACCCCCCAGCTCTTAGAATGTTGCCTAGGAAACTTAAACCCCAACACCACCAAACCTATAACCACATTGCTCCAGACTGAACTGGAATATTCCTCTCTTAAATAACTGGCCAGCACCAGAGAAAAAGAATGCCCTTCGGTAACTGCAATTTGTTTCCTCAGAAAAACCCTCGTCAGCGCTCAGTCACTCCGTCGCCTTTCATCTATCAACTCACTTCTTTCAAGTCTTTTTGGTAGTATAACAAGTTTTTCTCTCTCGCTACTTGCATGGCACCGTATTTCTGTCTTTTTATTTTTAAGCTATTTGTATCATTAAGTCTGAAGTGTATTTCTTATAGGTAGCATATAGTTGGGTCTTTTTTAAAAATTTAATTTGATAATATCTGACTTTTGATTTGATTATTTAATTCACTCATATTTAACTTTGTTATGAATATAGTTAGATTTTACATTTTTCTATGTGAGCCATCTCACTTTCATTTCTCCTTAATGCTTTTTGTTGAATTAAATTAATCTTTTCTAGTAATATTTTAATTCCTTTAATACATTTTAATTATATTTTTAAACTATTTTCTTAGTGATTGTTCTAGGACTATTAACTTCCAAAATCTACTCAAGTTTATAGTAACTTGATTCCTGTAAAATACATAAAATTTACTGTTATATAGCTGCATTCTCCCCCATTTTTTGTGCCTTTTTTATACATGTTATGTTTATATGTGTTACAAACCCTCTAATACATTAACATAATTATGTTTTATAATATTATGTTTTTTTAAAGATAAGAGAAAAAAGCAAATATATATTTGTAAAGTTTGTTATATTAATATTCTTATTTATCTTTGCTGATTCTTTTAATTTTTTTCTTGTGGGTTAAAACTACCATCTGGTGTAATTTTCATGCTCTAAAACTTCATTCATACCCACCTCCTTTGTGCTGTTTTTGTCATGTGTATTATATGTCTATATGTTATAACCTCAATAATACACATAATTATATACATATTATTATGCATGTACTTTTTAAATGAGTTTTTTAAAAAGAGAATAAACTTGCAATTACACTTTCATGTATAAAATTATATACATAACTGCCTTTACTGACACTTTCTATGAATGTATGTGGATTTGAATTACTGTCTGGTGTTACCAGATTTCAACCTGAAGTACTGCTTTAGTATTTTTGTAAGGTAAAATTGCTAGCAAGAAACTTTCTCAGTTTTTGCTTGGCTAAGATTGTTTTCCTAAATATAAAATTCTTGGATGACAGTTTTTTGTAGTTGTTTACTTCCCATCACTTTGAATGTATTGAATGTGTCATGCCACTGCCTTCTGATCTCCAGTGTTTCAGAAGAGAAGTTAGCTGTTCATTTCATTAGGGTTAATTTGTATGCAATGAGCCCTTTTTCTCTTTCCAATTTTAAAGTTTTCTGGATTTCTTTATTTTTACTATGATGCATCTGGGTTGATTATCTTTGTATTTATCCTTCCTAAAGTTTGTTAAGCTTCTTGGATATGTCATTATTGTTTTCAGCAAAATTATGACATGTAAGGAGATAGTATCAGGTTTGATATTTTTAATAATTGGTAAAGAGAGGATAATCTTTGGAGGTAAAGTTGGACCAGAAACATGAATTGAGTGCCAATAATTCTAGCCTGCTCCTGTACTCAGAGTTTCTAATCTGCTTTGTGGTGTTTCTCTCTTAAATAGGAAAAGATAAAAGCAGGAACACCAGATGTATTAGTGTTCTACTGTTGTGTGAAGTATCACAAATTTAGCAATTTAAAAATTCATTTCTTTGTTCACAATTCTCTAGGTCAGAAGACTAGAAATGGCTCAACTTGGGCTCTCTGCTCAGTATCTCAAAGACTGAATCATGATGTCAGCCTAGCTATGTTTTCATCTACAGTGTGATTAAGGAAGACTTCATTATAAAAATCATTAAGGTGGCTCACCATATTCTATTTTTCATGTTTGCATAACAGGTCCTTGTTTTCTTGCTGACTTTGCTTGAAGGCTAGTCTCAGCTACATGGATTAGCTTCTGCTTCTAGCTTGTGGTCCTTTCCAGGTGGGGAAGTTTGCTTCTGCAAGGCCAGCGTAAGACTCTCTCTAGTCTGCCAAGATGGAGTCTTTTACAACAGAAGTTAATTCATGTATGACCATCCTACCACCTTTGCCATATGATGTACACTAATCAAAGAAGTGACTATCCCATCCTATCATATTGGTAGGTCCCAACTTACCCAAAGGGAGAGGATTGTGCAAGGCATATAGACCTCAAGCAAGAATTTGGGGGCCATCTTAGAATTGGTGTCTACCACAGCAAATACTTCCAGGTATTGGGGAAAATCCTTATAATAAATTTAAAGAAAATAATAATGACTAAGATAATTTTTTAAATCAAAATAAATAGTGACAAGACAAGAAGCAAAAGGAAATGAGAGATGACAGAAAATATTGACTCAAGAAACAAGAATAGGTGATGACAAATAATAGATAATAACAAAAGAATAAAGAAAATTTAAAATTATAATCACATAAAAAATTAATTAATAGAAGATTTGAAAAGTAAAGCTTAAAAAATTTCCAGAAAGTATGATAAAAGGAAAAATGAATGAGAAAAAATAAGAAAATTAAAGGCACAATCTAGAAGCCCTAACATTCAAACATTATAATTTCTATGAATAAAAAAAAAAAATGAAATTTCAAAAGGAAATAGTATAAAAATATTTTCTAGAATGAAGAAAAATGTTTTCAGAGTTAAAGACCCATCCAAAGTCCAGTTAAATAATTGAAACTATATTCTCAATATTTCATATTATGGTATAAACTCTGGATTTACATAGAACATCCAAATAAAAATGTTAAAATGTCAGATAAACATCTGGTATCAAAATGGCAGAGGACATATCAACAGCTGTTCTAAAGATAGAAGAATAATGGATCAGCCTCTCCACCCTTCTAGAGGAAAAATATTTGCAATAGAAAATCCTATATTCACCTGAAATTTCAGTCATGAAAGAATAAAAAAACAATTCAGACATTCAATATCTAAAATGTAGTAACTCTCATTCACCATGTATCAAGACCTTTCTAAGAGGTGCACTTTACTAAAATGTGGGAGTGAGCTCAGAGAAGAAGAGATGGTATCTAGGAATCAGGAAATTCAACACTGAAGAAAGGGAATTCCCAACATCAAGATAGAGGGAAGTATCAAAACAGCTTCTGTTTCCAGCCTAGAGAGAAATCTATATTTTACAGGTAAACACGTCTAGGAGAAAGTTTGCCAAGAAAAGTTAGGTGAATAAATGTATTGACAGGAGCATTACTATAGATTTTCCAGAAGTTTTGAAGAATATTAATGAAATGTACATAAAACAAACTTACCTACTCCAAAATTAATTCAATGGAAGTGTGCACAGTGGCCACAAGTCATTGTATTGAAAGATAACCTAATTATAGTTAACTATATAGCTCAGCTTGAAAAGGGATATTAACACAGGGTGCACTTCTTAAAGAAACACTCTCCTGTGTCCTAAGAATAAAGTTACAGCAATTCATCATCAGATTTTTAGGAGCTCAATACCACTTATTCTATACTAAAGTAAGATAATTAGTAAAATCCTTTTACATAAAATGCACTGATGGAATGATGGCACCCACCCTCTCTTCCTCAATTCCATATTAGATTGTGTTGCACCTATGTTTACATTCCTGACTGTCTGCCCTTAAATTTTAAAAACAATTTGAAAGTCTTTGTTCAGCATTCAAAAACCTCTGAGATGTTTATTTCTACATACTTTTCTATTTATTTATTTTTAAGATTTTATTTATTATCCTTAGGGAGAGGGAAAGGGAGAGAGGCAGAGGGGAAGAGAGACATCAATGGATGGTTGCCTTTCACCTGCCTCCAGTAAGGACCTCGCTGGAGACCTGACTTGAAACCTGGTTATGTGCCCTGGCTGGGGAATCAAACCAGCAACGTTTGGGTTCGCAGACCAGCTCCTTATCCACTGTGCCACCAGCCAGGGCCTACATATTTTTCAAGGCTCACTTTACTCTGCTTCCTGCCCCATGCATGCCCATCAGCAGGCATTCACTGAGCTATTCATGGCATTTCGTAGCCCTACACCTCTGCATGTGCCAATGATGCTGCTGAAAACATCATCACCAATTCTGCTTCTCTTTCTATATAATTTCCACCCTTCCTTTAAGTTCATCCCAAAATTAATCAACGGAGATATTTCTTCAATATTTAGTAGCAAACAACTCCTCCTATGCCTTTACAAATGTTTTCTAGCTTCATAAGCAATGTTAAAATCCAGATTCCCAAATTCTAAGACTGAGTATTATTTAAGATTCTTTTCTCTTCTTTATGTCTTTCATGAAATCAAGGATTAAATTCCAGGTTCTGGCTGGTGGCTCAGTGGATAAGGAGCTGGCCTGCAAACCCAAAGGTCACTGGTTTGATTCCCAGCCAGGGCACATAACCAGGTTGCAAGCCAGGACTCTAGCCAGGTCCTTAGCTGGAGACAGGTGAAAAGCAATCACACATTGATGTGTCTCTCCCTTTCTCCCTCCCTCCCTGCCCTTCTCGCTAAAAATAATAAAAAATAAAAATTTTGAAAACAAATTAAGTTTCATTAATTCTGCTGACAACATCTCTCCTAATAGATTCTCTCTCTCTCTCTCTCTCTCTCTTAAATATTTCAATTGCCTATCTCAATCTCAATTTAGGATACTATGATTTCTCCTCTAGAAAATCACAACATCCTGTGTCTATATTTCCTGTCTTACCTCATGTTCTGATCCATCAGCCATCCTGAAGGTAGAGTGTCAAAAAGATCACATGTTTATTGCTACCCCAGCTCAGAGGAAAATGTCAAACTGATTACAACTAGCTCTATACTGAGCATTAAGCAAGGCTTCTCTTTCATTTTGCCACCACCATCAAATTATACAAGCCTCCACCTTCTGTTCTAGTAGAGGGCCCAATTAAAGTTGTAAGGCCTTCTATTTTGGGGGGCTCTTCACAAATACTAAGATGATGGAGCTGAGAGGAAGCAAAAGCTGTGAGGTAAGTGTCACTTTGAATTGGTCGCCAATAAGATGACCCCTACAGATTGTAATTGTCCCTGGACTGTTACAAGAACTGCTGGTCACTGAGTCAACTTCCAAATAGCTACCTGGTAATTTATACCTTCTATAAACTCAAAATGGGTTCCATAGGCCACTTGTAATTTCATATCCTGATACTTGGAAGAAATGCCTATTCTTTGGCTTCATCCCAAGGCCCAAGCCCTCTCAATTAAAATATGCATTTTAACAGTATATCAGGGGATATGCATGTGTATATTACAGTTTAAGATGCTTCTTTCTAAAAGTTTTTACTAATGGACCCTGTCCCGTGTTATCCCCTTCTAGAATTAAATAACATTCCTTTTGTTTCCATTGTTATGCCTTCTTCCTCCAATCTCAACCTGAATCTTATCTAGTGTCTCCATAGAGAAAAACTTGCTCTGCTAGCGTGCATCTAAACCTTCCTGTCTGGCATTTTAGCTAGAATCTTCTTTTAAGTCTTGTTCTTTGTTTGTGTTTCCAGAATCTGTGAGTCATACCTATCAGAATTACCTGGCAAGGGAAAAGGCCCTCAAGCTTTGGGTGAAAGAATTCTGTGAGTGCTAAGGGGCAGAGAAACTATTGGGAAACAATAGTTGGGAATTTTGAAATGAATCCTGACACTTGAATATCTTAAAACACAAACTTAAGCTTTCCAGTCCATGCTATACAAAGCCTTCAGTGACAACCTGACACTCTCAGGAGAGAGTACATTCTCTTTGAAGTGGGTTGCAAAGTCAGACTGGATATTTACTTTTATTGCCCATTTACTCTTCTGATTTTTCTCAGAGCAACTGTACCTCTTCCATCCTCAGTCCATGTGCGTCAGTTAATTCCAGGAATGGGAATGAAACCTAAACCTAGACAATCTGAATGTAACCAGTGTGACTACAGAGTGAAGGGATTATGTGTGGCCCATTCCAAGTCAGCCAAATTCAGAGATTATCACAGGACTTTCACATAAGAAAGTGTGTTGGGTCAGATGGCAAACGTTCTAGGCTTTGAGTGTCCAGCCATATAGTATCTCGATTACATATTCATCTTTGTTTTTCTTTGTTTGTTTACAACTTTTAAATAGGCATAAAAACAAAACTCTTAGGTAGGTATCTTAATTAGCTCAGTCTGTTCAAACTACCATAGAATGGGTGGTTTATATAAAAACAGATATTATTTCTGACACTTCTGGAGGCTCCAAGTCCAAGATCAGGATGTAAACATGGTCAGGTTCTGGTGAAAGTCTTCAGGCTGTAGTTGGTTGTTTTCTTATTGTAGTCTCACATGGGTAAGAAGGTAAAAAACGTCTCCATGGTCTCTTTACAAGCAATAATCCCAATCATGAGAGCTCCACTTTCATGAACTAACAATCATCTCCACACAGCCTATCTCCTGGTACCATTACACTGGAGGTTTGGATTTTTAATATGAATTGTGAGAGGGTGAGGCACAAACATTCTAGCCAAATCACTGACCATACAGTGAAATGCTCTGGGACGGATCTGATCCTCAGGCCATACTTTGCCAACCCCTGGTAGGTGATCAAAATGAAGGATCGTCTTTTCTACTGTGTTAGAAATGGTGAGAGGTTCAGTCTTTTTAATAAAAGCCTGGAGAAAAAGAGCAGAAGAGCAGACAGAGAAATACAAGACCCTAAGAATATTGAGCCCCACCAGCTCTATTCCTAGATTTTCAGTCGTAGGACTTCAAAAAATTTATTTTTAATTAAGTAGTTCTGGGCTAGCTTTTCTTTCACTTGCAACTAGCAAGAGCCCTAACATCAAGATCCTTCTTGATTGCATCCCTACTTCAATCATTAGGATTAGTTCTTATAAGAACCCAAATTCACCCCCCAGTGCTCCAGCCATGTATGCTCTTGCTTCTAACAGATTATAGAATCTCCTCTTTCATCCTATATTGACTTTGCCTGCCAAGTTTATCACACTGAACCCAGTTCCCTGAAAGATTCAGTTAGCAGTCACTCTCTCTGAGAAGCATTTGCTGGTCCCTGCTTCACATGTAACATCATGTGCTCTGTTGGTCCTATTTATATAATTTCTTTATGCAGTTTGAATTTCCTATTTTTTAATATTTCTTCCATTCAGTTATAGCTGCTTCTGCTGCTGCTGCTTCTACTGCCACCTTTTCCTCTCCTACCTCCTCCTCCTTTCTTTCTTTCTTCTTCCTCATGTTCATAATAATAGAGGATAACATTATACTATGATCACAATATACTATGATCCATTTGAGCACATTAAGTAATTTAATTTTAAGAATAATCTTACGAAGAAGGTATTATTTTTCAATTTTATAGAAAAGAATACAGAATCACAGAGTTTAAATAATTTACCTCCAGCCCCACAAATAATTGGTGGAGAATTTAGACTTTGTTCAACTGATTAAGACATTCCACCCACCAAAGTGTCCTGTTCTTGATTTTTTTATAGTTACTTGCCATGGAGCCTGGAACAGAGAAAATAGTACTCAATGTGTACCTCCACATAAACCCAGAACATCCTGTATCTATTTCTATCAAAGCACTTTCAAACTGTATTGTAATTAATGATGTATATAGCTCCTTCTATTCCAGAGTTTTTGGTTCTATAAAAACAAGAGGGGAAAAATGAAACAGTTGCAACACAACAATTATAAATTAATAATTTTTAAAAAGGGTGCTAGTCACATGAATGTCTTAGAATGTCCTTTACTTACCCCAATTCTTAAAAATTTACTAGCTGTTTAATAACTATATTGCTAAGTGGTCTGTTATTTTTCATGTGCTAACTATTTAGTTCTGTTTACAATGAAAAACTTAATCAAAGATGATCAGAATAAAACATGGCTTTAATCAATGAAATACATTTGCTAAAAACAACATTTTTTTCTTTGTTTCCTTTGCCTTGAAATTTAGATACTGCAGGTAAAACACACATATTCCGAGTGTTCACTAACCTTAAGTTATGTGTGTCATTCTTTTGTGTAATAATTCTCTCCATACTTAAGGAATGCTGAGGTGAGCAAATTAAAGGCTTAGTCAGCCATTTCCACTTTACGGTACCCATAAACAAAATTAGTTAAATCTTCCCTATGAATATGGTACCTTGTTTCAAAACAAAATATTAGCAAGCCAAATTTCATAGTGCAGTAAAATAAAACGTAATGTTGGTCTTTTAAACCTTTTCACATTGCAGGGAAAATAGGCACGGTGAGAACCACCACAAAGAATACACATTCATTTAAATAATAAACCAGAATATAAGAATAAAATGGGAGCAGCTTCACAGCTAGGCTTCTGAGAACCTGGGACAGCATTTAGATGCTATTGAGATTGCAGCAAAGCATTTATGATTGGAACCTGGACTCATGCAGATGAACAAAGACATTCCTGAGTCCTCACTGTGCTGTCAGCCTCCATCAGGGAAGATCCTGTACTCTTGTCTGCACTGCTCTTTCACTTCATTGACTCAACTATCCTTTGGCCATGCTTCTACTCTTCCTTTGAGTTTGACTTGCCTTCCCTCCTAATAGTTTCCACTTATCATAGTACCTGTTGCCTCTTGACTTCTTATTACAAACGGTTTTTAAAAGACTTGGATACATTACATAGATGATGTTCCTAAATGATTAAATGTTTAGACATCCATTTATATTAGGTGTATTAATAAATGTAATACACTTGAAATAAAGCACAAGTGTTTCTCTTTTAAAATGTTTTTGTGTGAGTATGTATGTATATGTGTGTGTACGTATGTGTGGTTAATCTTACTATGAATCTAAAAGAATAAAGTAAGAATAACAAAAATTAGTTTGGAAAGTAATAATAAAATTAAAATAACTCTATCATAAGCTATTAAAACATATTATAAAGGTATAATAGTGAACATAGAGTGGTATTCTGGAAAAACACTAGTTACATATTCTCTAGAAATATAGTCTAGTATTAAGAAGTAGAAAAACAACATATTATATGTGAAATATAATAAATCAATAAAGAAATGATGCTGAAAAACCAATAATGTTGGGAAAATTGGTTAGCAGGTAGGAAAAATTTCCCAAAAGATCTTCACCTAACCTCATGCAACCAAATAAATCCCAGATAAAGTTGGTAAATGTAAAACTCCATATAAAGCCAAATGTTCATCTATAACATAGTTAAATAAATGTGAATTGAAACAAAAAAAATAAATGTCACTTTTTTAATCAAAATTATAGAATTGTAGAAATTATATTTTTTATTGCTGGAATGTTATTGGAAATGACATAATAATATACTCACTGTGATATATTCTGTAATAACAGATAAAAACATAACTAGTTACAATGCTTTTTGGAAAATTACTTTTTGGTATGAATGAAGAGGTTCAAAAAAGTTTGTACCCTTTATCCAGAAATCACTTTGGAGAAAGCCAGAAATATACACATATATGCACACACAATAATGTCTACTGCTCTATAATTTAACATAAATTTTAAAAAGTAAAGAGTCCAAACAGCCAAATATTTAAGAAATTATCTTATAAGAAGAATACAACATTTTTATTAGGAATTTTATTATATTCCAGAGCTATTAAAATTATAGATTTATTTGAATATTCAAATACTTCCTAAAATTTGATGTATTTAGTTCAAGCACAACTAAAATACTACCTTTTCAGAGAATGATAAATTTGGATAGTTTAGTATAAGAGATTGAGCTTTCAGCTATGCCATTTACTAATTTGGGGACATCGTACATAGTATTCCTTTTTTCTAGGTTCTATTTTCCAGTAAGTGAGGTCAGGGGAGAATTTAACACTATAGTAGTTTTAAAGATTATATAAGGAGGTTACAACAGATGTTTGATAAATGTTAGGTCTCCCAACACCCTCTTAATGATGTTCTTTTCTAGAGTAATTGTTAATAAAAATGTGGGCATATGTGTATGTTTTCCAGTTGGATTTTATTACATTTACAAAGCATCATATGATGTGAATACCCAGTTTTACTTAGGAGGCTGCTGAGACCAAGAAATGAGGAGATTTGTCCACAGTCAAACAAACACAAAGCAGCAGATCTGAGGCAAGGATCCAGGTCTCCTGGCTGACAGCTCAGTGCTGCAGAGCACACATGAGATAGCAATGCTGAAATTGAGGGTGCCTGTAAAGACCTGAATGCCTGAAGGACATCCTCCCACATTTCAACAATTACCTTCTTGTTTCTGGTATCTGTGAGGTGCCCTGACTTGGATGTGCCCAACTTATTGTCTTGGTTCTGTTTTGTTTTCAACAGAAATTCCTATACTGGCAATAACAAGGCTTTCAGACATTCGAAATGCAAGAGTAGACTTTTCTTGACCATCTAGATCACTTACCTTTATAACAAGGAAAATAATTGTAATGAAGAATTTATGAAAAAAAAAACCCACCTCGAATTTCTTTTTAAAATAGGTGAATTGACCCCTATCAACTAAATTCATCTTAGAGGCTGAATAATCCTAACAATGTATTTGATGAATATTTTTATAAATCATTTTCTGACCATAAAGATTAATACAGCACCATCGCCTTTGGAAAGCAGGGATATAAGACCAAAATAGACTGTGTTTCATTCTGCATGATTGTTTCGAGGTGTGTGGGAGAGCCATGTGTGTTCTTCCTTGCTTATCTTTGTAAAACTATATTCCAGGGATCCTGTCAGCCTAAGGAGTAGTGGCGTGGGCCCACGTGGAGTTAGTGGTGTGCTGTAGGAAGAAAAGCGGTAGGAGGATGGTGTGATATGTCGAGAACATGCATCAGTTATGAGTTAAGGATGAGTCAAGTGTGTACCTAACAGGCAGCAAAATCTTTTACTCAAGTGGGGCAAAATCTATTCTCAGTATACCTTGAATTAGATTTGAACCCACCCATGGAAAAATCCAAGGAATTGCTTCCATTATCACCTTCTAAGTTAAATATAAAGCAAAGGTAGCCATGGTAGCACAGGAGGAAGCAATTTTCAAAGATATGGAAACCCTGCACTTCCATCACTACCAGGGAATGAAAGCAAGCTTCCTAAATTTACCTCTAATTTAGAAGCAGTGCTGGCTTTTAACACGCTGAGCACAAAAGAACTTCAGTTTGAAAAGAACACAGTATATATATATATATATATATATATATATATATATATATATATGTCAAATTACCTGAAACACATACAAAAACAGAATATATAGGATAAACTAAAAATTTAGTAAAGAATTGTATCCATCATAAATATGTAAAATTGGTCCTTAAGGCCCTGGCTGATGTAGCTCAGTGAATAGGCGCTGGCCTGCCAACCCAAAGGTCAATGATTCAGTTCCTAGTCAGGACGCATAACCAGGTTGCAGGCCAGGTCTCCGGCCAGGCCAGTCGCTGGAGGCAGGTGAAAGGCAACCATAAATAAATAAATAAACAAATAAATTAAATTGGTCCTTAAAAGTGTGCCATGTGATGATTAGATCAATAGGAAATATGCTTTTAATTGTTCATTACTACTAATATTGTTGCTCAGAAGTTATTAAACAAATGCATTAATTGAGAGCCTATCAATTGGTAGTAGGTATACTTATTGAATAACATATTCTTCTTACTCTAAATAAAATGCATTTTAGTTTATTTTTTACTGCATCCAATGGTCATCTTCTTTTTTCAAATATTCTACTCAAAATAGTAAAATTATAGTTTTCTATCTGTTTCCACAATTAATTGCAAATTTTTGAGAGAAGAAATGGTATTATATTTTGTTTGCATGCTAATCTTTATATAACATGTTACATACGTTGCTAGCGCTCAATAAATACAGATACATTGAGTTCTAATAAAATGAACATGCAATAATTGAGGTATGAACTAGAAAATACTATGAATGTAAAGAAAAAGAAGACAAGGAATTATCTGAACCATAGAAACCTGAGTCCTGGTGGTTAACAGTTTGTAACACAAATCTTGCAACTTGTTTGTCTTCCTGAAGCGCTATAGCAATAATTCCTACACCAAACCCCCAAATGTCGGACTCCTAGCTACAGAAAGAAGGTGTCTGGTAGCAGGTCTTACTGGCTGCCCCAGGAAGTGACTCTTTAGAAGGCAGTTTATAGCATGGGGTCAACATTGAAGAATAATGAAAAAAGAAATCAAACTGACTTGTCAGCCATCATCCACATCAATGAGATGTTTCAAAATAAAATAAAAACATTCTACATGTTGATACCCTAAATAATAATGTTTCACTTTATTCACTCATCTGACAAAATGTTATGCACCTACTGTATACCAGGCATTAGCCAAGGTTGGGGATACAGTTCTTTTCAAATTCCTTTTATTACTTCCTGAGAACAGAGACTGCGGGCCTGGGAACAATATGCTTCATTCAGGACACTAAAGATGACACATTTCTCCCAATTTTTAGTAGCAGCATTCTAAAAATCAACAAAAATAATTTCAAAATAAAGGCAAGCCTATAAGAGAAAATGTGTAGATACTACAAATGGTTTTTCCTCCTTGAAGTTACTTAACTTGAGGAAAAGGAAAGAGAGCTACAGATCCTATTTAGCTTATTAAGATCAGTAGTTAATCCACTGTGTTTCTGCTAAAAGAAAAATTATGAGTGTCAGAAAATCCCAGTACCCAGGAGCATCTCTCCAAGGTTTTCCCAGAACTAGCCTTTACTTAACAAGGACTTCTCAAAGTGACAATTCAATGAGTATGCCCATAAGAAAGATCCCAAATGACATACACAAGAATTGCTGTATGTATTGGTGTCATCTCAAATCACATTGTGACATATTCAAATGAGATCATTCTGAAATTGGTATGCAATCAGTGCTTGTACAAGTCTAATGTGTGGACAAGTCACACTAAATTCTACCACCTGATTGACACTTGTATAGCCATTTCCAAGTACATTTTAGAAGAATTGTGGCTAGAGCTTCTTGTGCTGAATTACCTTTTGGTAGTTCAACAAGTCTCCCACTTCTATGATCACCCCTGTATTACAGGATCTGAAATCCTGAGGACTACATTTCCCAGAATCTCTGGGTTAACTTCCTCCAGTGAGAGACATTCATAGGTTTACAAGGAAGAATGAAAGCAGAATAGACTTTGCAGATGCTTCCTAAGAATCACTCACCTCAGCTCTAGTTGTGATTATCACCAAGCAGTTTACTCCACTTTTTTAAAATTTCTGAACCAGCCCAAAAATAATGACATAAGTATCTTCTAAAAATCTGTTGATTAAGAAAGATTTCTTCTGACCTGCAAACCCAAAGGTTGCTGATTTGATTCCCAGCCAGGGCACATAACCAGGTTGCAAGCCGGGTCTTCAGCCAGGTCCTTACCTGAAGGCAGGTGAAAGGTAACCATACATTGGTGCTTCTCTCCCTTTCTTCCTCCCTCTCTACCCTTCTCTCTGAAAATAATGAATAAAAAAGAAAGAAAGAAAGATTACTTGAGTTTCTCCTCTATGAGCCAGGTACTGGCAAAGCACTATTGATACAAAAATCAAATAAACATTTTTCTGCTCCAAAAGAGCTAATTATAATCTTTATAACTTTCTTCTTGATCTTTCCTGTTATTTTTAAATTCTTGTTTATTCTAATATAATTGTTCCATCTCCCCCCCGCCTTTACCCTCCCTCACAAACATTCACAAATATTTCCACTTCTTTCCACCATTTCTCACCTCCCCACTTTCCTCTGGCAGCTATTAGTCTATTCCCTGTTTCCATGTCTCTAGTTCTGTTTTGCACATTAGCTTGTTTTATTTATTAGATTTCTCTTATAAGTGATACCATATAGCATTTGTCTCTCACCAACTGGCTGATTTCACTTAGTATAATAGTCTCTTATTCCATCCACTTAGTATAATAGTCTGTTGCAAAAGGGTAAGAATGCCTTCTTCTTTCTTTCTGCTTCATAATATTCCATTATGCAGATGAACCACAGTATTTTAATTCACTCATCTACTGATGGGTATTTAGACTGTGTCTAGTACTTGGTTATTGTAAATAGCACTGCTATAAATATAGGAATGTGTAAGTTCTTCTAAACTGGTGTTTTGAAATTCTTAGGGTATATTCCCAGCAGTGGAATTTATGGGTCAAAAGGCAGGTCTGTTTTTAATTTTTTGAGAAAATTCTATATTGTTTTCCACATTGGCTGCAACAGTAGAAATGGGTTTCCTTTTCTCCACACCCTTGCCGTCATCAAGATGAAAGGGAAACCAACTATACAAGAGAACATATTTGCCAGTGACACATCAGACAAGGGTTTACTCTCCGAAACATATAAGTAACTCACACAACTCAAAACCAGAAAGACAAACATTCCAATTTAAAAATGGGCACAAGATCTAAATAAACACTTCTCCAAGGAGGACATACACAAGGCCCATGAATATGTGAAAAAATGTTCAATCTTACTACCAGAGAGATGGAAATTGAAACCCCAATGAAATACCATCTTATACTTGTCAGAATGGCCATCATCAACAAATCAACAAACAACAAGTGCTGGCGAGGATGTGGAGAATAGGGAACTTTAGTTTTTACAACTTTATGACTACAACAAAAGACAAAAATGTATAAAGACTGCTTTCTCTCTCTTACAGGTGAGGAGTGCTGGTTTCCTTTCCACTGATGCTGAAGGCAGGAATCTGATCCTGTAGTCACCAAGGCAATGCCAACTGGCTGTGATAGTACATGGAGGTAGACAAACATGGATATAGGCACAGAGGTTTTGTAGGCCTGTTTTATAAAACACCAAACTATAAGTAAAAGATTTTATCAAGACTATATTTTATCACATTAAAATAGCTTAATTTGCCAGGTTGTGGAGAAGAGATGCCAAACCCCTTCTGGCAGTTTGAAGTGCCATCTAAATTTATTAAAAGGTGAAATTTCTTTTACCTCATGCACTTCAGAGTCTCCTTGCTGAATAGTATTACAGGTAACATAAAGAACAGAATAAGAGTGTTTATCACACTCTTCATTTCTACATTACTTAATGGACACCCACTTCCTTATATCAGACTGAAGAGGACTATAATGAGGAAATAATGAATAAATCATGTAAGTCAATTATCTTTCTATATATAGTTTAAGACATGATTTTAAAACTAAAGTGCTTATAAACCTAAAGTTCTTTGAGTTGCATTCAGGATGTCAAATCTACATTAAATTAAAATAAGAGACACAGAGTTGTTTTCTCAAGAGATGAACTGAGATAACACTAAACTTTTGATGTTGTCTTTTTACTAAAATCAATGAAGAAACCAAAAGGAAACAGAATAATTTGTTTGTCATTTTGTGGTTTAGTCTGTACATTTCTATTAATAAAATGCATTTTTCGTCTACCCTTATGATACTACTTAAGCATGAATGTTATATACATGCTAATTCTTAGGTTAACAAAGAAATTAACAATAATGTATATAGGAGCACTTAATAATAAATAAAGAAAACCAAGTTTCAAAATAATCTCAGCCAATATAAGTCTTTGACCTTTTCAGAACACTAACTTTTTATTAATGGCTCTGTGGATTCTCCAGAACCTTAATCTAGCAAAAACACTGCATTTTCTTTCTTTAGCTTGTTGAGAAAGACCAAATCAGACACCTCTTTAATTAAGAAGAAATCTTACCAGTCAGGGAACATAACCAGGTTGCAAACCAGGTCTCCAGCCAGGTCTGTAGCTGCAGGCAGGTGAGAGGCAACCATACATTGATGTTTCTCTCCCTTTCTTCCTCCCTCCCTGCCCTTCTCTCTAAAAGTAATGAATAACATCTTTAAAAAAAAGAAATCTCAAATATCTCAAGGTGAAAATAAATCATAATAACAAATTGGAGAAAAATGTGTCCAGGATAAATAAGAGAGATTAGTTTTAAGCTATATTAAAATAAAACCTAACATTTAGTAGAATAATATAGTTTATGATTACAGCAGAAATATGACCACCAAAGGTAGGGATACAAGAACAAATGAAGTGCACTTCATGGCCATAAGATGGTTAATGGTAATGCCACAATAGCTAGTGGTGGAAGGTGGGTGTTTGGGATATTAATCAATGTAATGCATAATGCTTCCAAAGAAGGCAACTGCCTTCATAGTTTGATCTCAGAAAGGAAATTGATGTTGCTTACTACTCTGCCTAAAATAGCAATGAATGAATTGGCTGAATATATTAATGAATGGGTGAATAAGTGAGCAAATAAGTAAATGAATTAATATAATCTTGATCAATCCAAGAGCACATGGGATACAGAAAATAGCAACCAGCACAAATGCAGAGCAGCATACTCCAATTAGAAGGATGCCATTCTCAAATTAGATAATCACAGGCACTTTCCAAGCAACATCTCAGGGAAAATGTCCATGGCAAACTTTTGGTAAAACTTAGCCTTGGAAACAAAATATTATCAGAGACAAAAATATGCTGAAAACTTAACATAAAATAATAGCACGGTCAATTCACAAAGGACCCTCAGAACTGCTGACTAATGTCCTGCTTCTTATCCTCTGGTGTTCATCAAATGCCTGGTGATGATCTTTTTAAAAATACAGATTTATTAACCTGACAGGTGTATTTTGAAAAAAAAAAAAAGAAGTTTGCTGATGATTCATCAGTAACTTCATCACCAAAAAGTCATTAGTTGAGAAGAACTGGAAGTTCATATCACAATCAACAAACTACCTTTATTGTTAAATATTTGTATGCTTAAGCTAATGCATCATAAAATGTATAATGTTGTCTGTCATTCAAGAGAAAAGATTCAGTGATATTTTAAAATTCCATATTGTTTTGTAAATGTTTATGCTAAAAACTGTTTAAGAAGTTCCTAGAGGGATACAGCACTACTTGACAATTTCAGTTAAAATGTCCACATTTAGAGTGTGTCTCCTATCAGTGTAAAATGTTTGAGGACAAGATATTTGTTGTATTACTTTTTTAATCTTCATGGACAAAAATCTATGCATTATTCTCAGTGGGTATTTAATTAAGGCATGCAAAACTAAAAGCAATCTCCTATTGTAAACTTTATTCACAAAGAACAAAAAAGTCATAAATCTCCTCTCTGGTAATAGAAGTCACTGGCAGCGAATAATAAAATAACAACACAATGAAGAAAATATTATTACTTATACTGGTAATACAAGAATAGAGAAAAATACTTTTCAGAAAAGCATCTTATGCTGGGTTTTGTCATTCTGATTCTGCTCTAAAATTAGGTCCTGGATGGGAGATGTAGTTTACATATGACATGTTATACCTGGCCACTTCTGGAGAACAATATGCAAGTCATTGTCATCATGAAAAAACCGAAGAAATGAGTTAATTTTTTTAGAAGACTTTATTTATTATTTTTAGAGAGAAGAGAAGGGAGAGGGACATCAATGTATGGTGGCCTTCCATCTGCCTCCAGCTACGGACCTGGCTGGAGACCTGGCTTGCAACCTCATTAATGTGTCCTGGCTGGGAAATTGAACTAGTGACCTTCGAGCGTGCAGTCCAGTGCCTTATCCATTGTGCCACCAGCCAGGGCTAATATTTAACTTAGAATAAACTAATTATGCCAGAAACATACATCCTCTACAGAATGTAATATCATATCAAGATAATACACAAAAAATATTTTTCCTGAAGAATTCAATCACAGGTAAGTCCACCTTGACCTCTATTTAAATTTCATTAGCTAAAATAGCAAAATAACCTTTTAGATAGGAAAGTAATAGGACATCGTGGACCTGACACAATGCCATATTCAAACTATAGTACCTATATATGTAATTTTTTATAATGTTTCTTATTCTTAAATTGGCCATTTTTAATATTATGTTTCAAAATTCACATTTGATTAGGAAATATTTTGTACTTTATTCATATTATGACTCTGGCCTAGAAGTTACTAAAATATATTGACTGGTCTTATAATAAACAGGCAAATAATAACGACAGATTATAGAAGCTGTAATATTTACAGAAGTGGATCGCAGCCACACTCTATACTGGAATCACCTAAGGAACTTATCGAAAGTAACTTAATGTCTGGTCCTATACTCAATCAAAAGAATTAGAATCTCTGAGTTGGGAACATAAAACTTTTCTTCAAAAATTTCTTTAGTTATTGGAATGTTGCAAATAAGGCTAAGACTATCAAATTGGATAGAATAAAAACATATTATTTAAGTAACATCATCTTTCATTATAATTGCATTATAAAATAATAAGTATGCTATAGTGTGACAAAGTAATATTAAAGATGAAAATTTAGAATGCAAAATATCCTGTGAAAAGACAAAAGATGGAATGAAAAAACCTAATAATAGTTCCTTAAAGAGTAAATCTTCAACTGTCTGATTATTTTCCTCATGTCATATGTTATCAGATAGATTGAATTATAAGAAACTAACTTCCTTAGAGGGCTCCCAGTGGATAAGAAGAGCTACACCATCAAACTAGATGAGGTAATAGCTCTTAGAGCAGTTTTCATAAGTAATCAAGTAAATTCAATTACAACATACTTGCCTCTCTCTCCCTTTTTTTTCAAAAATACTCAAAGTTTTACTTAAACAATCTTAAAATAAAACATCAAAGCTATAAAAGAAAATCATAATATTTATCTTGTAGATCTTTTCTTTCAAAACCAATAATTATGCTGTTTTAAATACTAAAAGGTATATATAATTGTCTTTCATTTATAAAGCATTTTTATTGTGTATGTATATAACTCAACTAAAACACATGTCTTTTACATGTTTTTCGAGTGACTGTAACTCCTCATCTGATATATACAACAATAAATTATCTTAGGACTAAAAAGAACCTTCTGGTTCACTCCTTATTTTCAATTAAGGGAAAAGTCAAGGGTCAAAATAACTTCCTCAAGATTATATAGAATAAAAGTTTCAACCAGGAGTCTCAATACACTGTTGTCATTAGTAGCTTTGAACCATATACCAAGAAATATGTCATTAAAAATAAAAAAAATCATAATTTTCTTGATGAATTTCAGTTTTCTAGAGCAAATAATGTGTAAGCTTAAACCTACACTTATATACTTCTCCCTTGCCTGAATGTCAACATGCTATTTTGAGTAGGTGCAAAAGTTTTAGATTTATGACCAGGAGGCTGAAAATTTCATGTGAGGAGGTATTATAAGAGTTATTTTTAGTTACTGTGTGCATTTTGACATAACAAGTATAAGATGGAGCTGGCCATGAGCCAGTCTGTGGAGAGTTAACATCAATGGGCTCCTTAAGGCCACTGATGGCACCAATACTGCTCAGCTGCAGCTGGTGATGGAGATTGGGGCTCTCAAGGAGGAGCCACTCTTCCTGAAGAACTACGAGGAGGAGGTAAATGGTTCACAAAACCAGACTGCCAACTCTGGGTTGACCGTGGAGCTGGATGTCCCCAAATCTCAGGACCTCTTCAAGGTGATGGTGGACATCTGGACTCAGTCTGATAAGCTGGCTTGGAAGAATCAAGAGGAGCTAGACAAGCTCTGGTCCCAGCAGACTGAGGGGAACACCACAGTGGTCACCTCATAGACCTCTTAAGATAGGTGGCACTCACAGAGCTGAGATGTACAGTCCAGTCCTGGGAAATAGACCTGGACTCGATAAGAAATCTGCAAGCCAGTTTGTTCTGGAGATTAGCCTGAGGGAGGTGGAGACTGCTGTGCCTTGCAGGTGGGACAGCTTAGCGGGATCCTGCTGCCACTGGAGTCAGAGCTGGCCCAGACCTGGACAGAGGGGCAACTCCAGGCCCAGGCATAGCAGCCCTGCTGAACATCAAGGTCAAGCTGTAGACTGAGATTACCATCTTCCACTGCCTACTGGAAGAAGGGGAGGATTTCAGTTTTTGATCTTGATGACTCCTTGGGCAGTAACAGCAACTCCATACATCTCCGTCCAAAAGGCCACCCCCCCACAGGATGGCAGATGGGCAAAGTGGTGCCTGAGATCGACAGCACCAAATTTCGGAGGCATTAAATCAGCAGAAGCAGGGCACCCCATCGGTGGCAGGAGACTAATAAACAGTTCAGAGATCACTGGGAAGGAAGGAAGGAAGGAAGGAAGGAAGGAAGGAAGGAAGGAAGGAAGGAAGGGAGGGAGGGAGGGAGGGAGGGAGGGAGGGAGGGAGGGAGGGAAGGAAAAGAAGGAAGGAAAGAAAGAAAAGAAACAAAGAAAGAAAGAAGGATGGAAAGAAAGAAAGAAAAGAAAAAACGAAGGAAAATATTAACTGTGGCAGAGATGTAGATTGTTCTGGGAATATAAAATGGTGCAACTGTTATGTAAAACTGTAAAGAGGTTCCTCAAAAAATTAAAATTACAACTACCATGTGACCCAGCAATTCCACTTCTGGGTATTTATTCAAAAGAGTTAAAAATAGATTCTTCATGAGATATTTGCACTCATTTTTCACAATTGTTCACAATTGCCAAGAGGTGTAAAACAACTAAATGCCTATCAACAGATGAATGGATAAAGCAAATGGCGTATATTTGTACAATGGAATATTATTCAGTTTTTTTTTTAAAGAAGAAATACTGTTATATGTTACAACATGAATGAACCTCGAGGGCAAAATAAGCCACTTACAAATAGATAAACCCTGAATGATCCCACTTATATAAAGTATCTAAAGTAGCCAGGCTTATAGAAACAGAAAGTAGAGGGTGTTTGTCAGGGGCTGGGGGTGGGGGTGAGGTGTAGAAATAAGGAATTGCTGTTCAATAAGTATATCAAGTAAGAAGAAAATATCATATAAATAGACAATGCATTCTTAATAGATACTGATAATTGATTGTCAATTAAATAATCAAAGGTGCCAATAAAGCAAGTAATTGAGCAAGAACCAGTAATCCATTAATTAAACCAACAGTAAAATCCTCCAGTGGTTTTTTTTTTTAAAGTTGCATGATGGTATTTTGGTAGCCTACTACTCTTTTGTTATTAATAATCTCTGCAGAAAGCAACTGGTAAAAGATCTATTACTATTATTTATTATTTCCATATACACTAATATTTAATTAAAACTTTTTCATAGTTAATATCAATTTTCTTAATATAGTAAACTGAATATATTAATACCATGCAACTGTGTAGCATTAACTGAGATTTTACATAGCACTAAGACATAGCTAAGAATGCTATGATTCTAACACAGATTTCCCCTTTTAGCTGTGTGACCTTGGGCAAAATATTTAACATTCTCTGGCTCACTTCTCTTTCTGATAGGGTGTGGATGAAAAACTGGTGCCTTCCAGGACCAGCGCTTTTTCGTAAGTAACCTGAATACAACTGGGTCTTCCAGCTCCTGCCTTACAGCATACTTCCTAGCAGCATACCATGCAAGGAATAAAAGGCCAACATTGCAAATGCAGTGAAATGTAGTTTTATTCAAGTTTCTTAAAATGGTCCACTATTTCATGACACAGAGCAATATGCTCTGAAACTTCTCCTTGCTACTTTTTGTTTCCAAATACCAGCAACAGCTTGCTTAGAAAATCTTCTTTCTGACCCTATATTTGATTTCCAAAAATCTTGCCTTCCAAAACTCCCTTCGGTGCTTTGGCATTGGCTTTTATTGTTACAGGGTCTCTCTGCACCCTTCCATACTCTGCTGTATGTTATGTAGATCAGTTAAGCCTTTTTAGATTTCAATGAATTCTTTTTACCCATTATTCCAATCAGCCCCACAGAGCAAAGTAGGCAAACACTTATAACTTAATTCTTTTCCTTTTATCTGTATGAAATTTTCAAATCTTGCCAAAACTTCACTGTGTCCCGATTTTGATTCAATCATGCATAACATTGAACATAATCCCTAGGGATATCCTTGTAAAGAGACTCACAGCATTGGCAGTACCAAGAGGAGCATTACTGCCAGACACAAGATGTATAATTAAAATGGATGACACAATGCTTTTCCTCTTAGGCAAACATTTTGGTTGTTGAGAGAGTACATTACAGAGCCCAGGCCTCAGCCAAGAAGTAGAAAATAATAAGTGAACTAGAGTTATACTTTCCTCTGCTTGCCGGGGGTTCTTCAATTGTGTTTTTGGGCTCATAATATGATGCAATCTTCTTAGTCAAATTGCTTTTAGAAATAAGTTGCAATATTTGCTACTAAATATCACATTAAGTAAGTTACCAATACTTTCAAAACAATCTTCCTCAAAATAGTCATGAGGATGTAAAGTACAGCATAGGGAATACAGTCAATAATATTGTAATAACTATGTATGGTGCCAGGTGGGTACTGGAAATGTCAGGGGATCACTCTGCAGACTATATGACTGTTTAACCACTGTGCTGTACACCTGAAACTAATATAAAGTAATGTAAAATATACATATAAGCCTTTGTTTAAATGAAAAAAATTATCAGTGTTATAATTCTAAAATGTAAGAAAAAATTAGAACAAGCTTCCTATTAATTGGCTTCTTTTATTTGTATCTACTTGTGTACTTATCAGAAAAATAAACTGTTTAGTAATTATTACATACAGTCTTTAAAAAATAAATCTCAACGCTATGGAAAAACAGAAAAAACAGTGAATTGTGTTATCTAAAGTATATGTTGAATGGCTAACACTTCACTTTTCACCCTCACTGACTGATCTGGTTAGAAAACACTACTAGGTTTAATACAAGTTTCAAAGATATTTTCAAGACTTCTAACATTTCTAGGCATCATTAATACTAGCTTTTGTTGAGTGTGCAAATTAACAAAATTACCTCCCAATTATCATGGACTCAAACAGCTAAGAACATAATTTTAATAAATTCAGTTATTCAATAGTCTATCCTTTAGCAAATTGAGGAGGCATTTACTAATTTTCCAAATTGAATACTCTGAATCCTATGCCTAGAATTTCAGACTTCAAAAACAACAACACAAGTTTTTTCTTCTGCAATATGGCTTAATGAGTAGAAACACACCCAGTCTCTATTTCCTCTTATTCCTTGGAAGCATGTCTTTTTCACTCTCAATTCTTCTGGGTATTGTTTTGTTTTTTTCTTAATAGAAGTATGTACTAATCAACCAAATGAAAAATTCAACATAGCTGTAACAGCATGCCAGTTCTGATGTTTGATTCTCCGGCGTCTCCGTTTATGTGAAACCCACTCCTGAAGGAGCAGTAGCCCTACCTGGGCTTAACTTACACAGTTTGCCTTAGCTCCCTCTTGGCTAAGCCAGAAAAAGATACATAATTCAAGTTCAACAATAATTACTAGGCTATTCAGCAACACATGAGGTTGCTGCCATTCAAGGTTAAGTTCAGTGAAGCTGATCTTTTCTGGCAGGTCGGCTTGGAGAGGACTGAGCAATTGATGGAGGGACCTAAAGCTGAATAAGTGCCTATAGTTGATCATGAAGGGATAATCAGGCTTTGGAGGCAGGGGAGTTGAATCTGGAAATGAGTATCAGAGAACCAAATTCATGAGAACACAGAAGCTATGAGGTACCAAAAAGATGAGTGGAGGCAGAAAAAAAGTGAACCTGAGTCAAAAGCCAAAAAGCAAAAAAAAAAAAAAAAAAAAAAAAAAAAAAAAAAAAAAAAAAAAAAAAAAAAAAAAAAAAAAAAAGGAACAGAAATAAGGAGAATATAGTTGCCCCTATTGATCCAGCCAATCTCCACCCAACAATCAGCGTAGTCTTTAAAGTCACGCATTCTATTACTGGCTTTAAAGTCACGCATTCTATCACTGACTATCCTTGCTCAACACCCTCTAAGAATGTCCCATTGTATCAAGAATAAAATCTAAGGTTCCACATGAGCTTCTGCTTCAACCCATCTTGTACCATATTTCCGTCCTGCTCACTTAGCTATTGTACCTGAAATGTTGAGTCTCCAGATTTTTTCTTCATTCAGAGCTCTTCTGAAGGAATGTCCCTAACCACCTACTCTAAGGCGCCCTCAGTATCTCTCAAACTTTCTCATACTCACTCACCCATCACTTGGTTTTACTATCTTTTGAGCATGTGCCACTTGCTGCAGTTCTCTTATCCATTTACTGCTTAAGATCTGTTGTCTTCCCCGTCCAAGAGAATCTCAGCAAAAAACGTACCTGACTCCCAATGCTGAGAACATGGTAGGAGCTCAGTAAGACATCTAAGAAAACAAAATTATGAAAGGATAAAAGAAGCAAAGGAAATGAAAAAGGGAGAGAAAAAAGGGAGTGAGGGTGAAAATAAGGAAGAAGGAAAGAAGTTCCTCTTGAAGAAATCGCCAGCTCTGCTTTCATTTTAAAATGAGCCTCTTTTTATTTTAGATTCTGCTTTTCATCCAAGAGTGCTTGGATTTTCTATGGTTCTACAATTCCTGCTTTGTCTGTGACCTGATGGTTTATACTTTCCTGGTTGCCTGATGAACACAATGCTTTTATAAATTCTAGTTCCTTCTTAAGAAAAGAAGAAAACCCATTATGAGCATAGCAGAGGAAAATTGACCACTTAAAGATAAAATGGCTCTTCTTATTTCTTCACTAATTAAAAATCAGAAAAATTCAACTAATTATATTTGGTTTTAGTTTCTATTACCCTGTCACAAATCATGTCATCCAGTTAATTTCTCCTTATTATAAAAATATGTCATGCTGAAGTTTTTGGAAAGTATTGCAAAGCACGAAGAAAAGTAAACCATACATCATCTTACCACTCAGGATCATCAGGAATTTTTTGCATACATTTTAAATATTTTATTTGTTTATTTTATTTTTTTAGAGAGAGAGGGGGGAAGAGAGGGAGAAAGAGAGAAACATCAATGTGTAATTGCCTCTGAGCACCCCAACTGGGGACCTGGCCTGCAACCCAGGAATGTGCCCTGACTGGGTGATCAAACCAGCTACACTATGGTTTGTAGGCCAGCACTCAATCCATTGAGGCTCACAAATCAGGGCTTGTATATAGATTAAGTAAAAATAAAATCATAATCTCCAGAATGACAATATTTATAACTTGATCTTTCATTCATGAATATGTCAATAATATTCCATGCCTTTCACCAATTTGAAATAATATATGCACCCTTATGTTCATAGCAGTATTATTTACAATAGGCAAGATGTGGATACAGAACAAGTGCTCATCTGTAGATGAGTGGATGGAAAAGCCATGGTACCTTCACACTGGAGTACCATGTGCTCATTAAAAAAAGAAGGGAATGTTACCTTTTGCAACAGCATGGATGGGCTTGGATATTATGCTTAGTGAAACAAACCAGTCAGATAAAGACAAATACTATATGATCCACTTATATGTAGAATCTAATTTAAAAAATTAACTGATGAACGAAATAGAAACAGAGGCATGGGTAGCATGGATACATGGAACAGACAGCTTTCAGAGGGGAGGGGAGAAGAGGGGGCTAAATGAAAGAAGACGAAGTATTTAGCTTAACACCAGCACCATATATGCAGTAACCCATAGACACAGACAGCAGTGTAGATGGTCAGAGGAAAAGGGGAGTGGGGCTGGGTGGAAGTGGGCAAAGGGGGGAAAATGGAGACAACTATAATAGTGACAACCATAATAATATAGTTAAAAATTGCCCTGGCTGGTGGCACAATGGATAAGGCACTGGCCTGCAAACCCAAAGGCCACTGGTTCGATTCCCAGCCAGGGCACATAATCAGGTTGCAAGCCAGGTCTCCAGCCAGGTTCATAGCTGGAGGCAGGTTGAAAGGCAACCACACATCGATGTTTCTCTCCTTCTTTGCCTCTCTTCCTTCCCCTCTCTCTAAAAATAATAAATAAAATATTTAAAAATATGTATAGTTAAAAATTCAAAAATACAATAAAAAATAAATATGTTTCCACATTCTTCTTCATGTCTGCAGTTAATTTCATGCAAAACAAATGATTTTATACAGTTTACCCTTATTTTACATTTAGAGTAGATGGGAATTTCACAAATATAAATAAGATGAAGATAAACTTCCTAAAATTAATTTTATATTTAGTCATGACTCTTCCTTATGCTAGAGTAAAGGATGTATTTACTTTTTGTATTGTTTTGCCTTCTCAGTCACAATTATCCAACTATAAAATGCAAAAATGCAACAAACAAATTAAAACGAATGACACTTATTGTCAAAAAAAATTAAGGGGGGGAGGTATATTTGTAGACATCACGAAATAGCTGGCTTTTTAAAAGCCATATTGTAGAACAGTGCAAAGAGAACAACCAGGGAGAGTAGAAGGGAAAGACACTGCCTCAAAATACGTGCACAGGAAGCATTAATGCAACCTGAGTAAGCTTTCAAAATTGCTTGGATTTAAAAAAAAAAAAAAACCTACAGTGAAGAAAGAAATATAAAGTTAAGTTGCCAATCAGATGATACATTGGCAAAATTCTTGTTAACAATCATAAATGCACTTCAGGTTTGTCCATCAACATGTATTACACCCAATTTAGAAAAGAAGAAGAAACAACAAACACTGAATGTTTCCACGGGCCTAAGATCGGTGTATATATTTCTTATAGTAAGCAAGACAAACCAAGGAAAAAGAAGACGAGAACAGATGGGGAAAGAAGCTGTCTTTTCCAGGCATTTTTTTCAAAGCTCTGGGTTAGAAATCCACTGGATGAAGAACAGCATCATGCACTGAGAAGAGGATTGACTCTCCTTAATCAGAGATGACACAAAATCAAGACTTTTCAGGGCAATACCTGCAGGAAAGGGTAAGTGTTCTGACAACGTCAGTGTCTGCAAACATCTCCTAATGCCACCAGGTAAAAAAATCATCACCATCAGCAATATCCATTGCTTATTCAGCTAGACATGGGCCAAAATGACCCTTACTCAGATTTCTGCTGCAAGATTTACAAAGATAAAGAAGTAGAAATTCAGCTAATAAAGAAAAGTCACAAAAATGCAAAGAATCAAAGTAAGATATAGGATCAATGATGTTCCAACCTGCTTAACAGCAGCCAGTAGGTAGATAGATATCTTCTATTACCATTTCTGATACTGTTGTGTGTTATGAAAAACATTCTTTACATATGTAGATAGAGTTTGTATATAGTTAAACCTAGTAATGTACTGAACTCAGCATGACAGACGATACTATCTCTTCCTAACTTTGCTTCTTTAGTGGGAAACTGTGCATGGCAGGAGTATTTAAATGAATATTTCTCTTTTTTCCTTTTTCCCACAATGCCAGTTATGAATTTACCAGCACACTCTATTTTATCCATCAGAAAAGTCTATATATCAGAATTATGTATTCAGATATACAGACTCTTCTGATGGATAAAATAAAGTATACAACAACAGAATAATTAATGGCAGGCTAAGATGCCTAAATGATGTTAATATTAGTTCAAAAAGCAAATTTTCAATACAGACCATTCAATGTGAGCAAAAAGGCATTTAATTTTTGCTTATCTACATTGCCTGATAGAAGAATTTATAAATGCATTTTTTATAATTATCTCTGGTTACAAAGATATCTTTTGCATCAAGTAAAATGCACAGGTCCTAATACAGCTCATGAGTTTTAACAGATGTATAATCCGTGCAACTAACAACAAAATTAAGATGAAGGATGTTTCCGTCACCTCTGAATGCTCCCTTGTTTTCTCTCCAGTCAGCAGTGAAATCACCTCATACTCTTTGCCCAGGAAACCGTAGTTCTGACTTCTAATGCCATAGATTGGCTTTGTCTATTATAGAACATCATCTAAATGAAATCATACAGCATACACACTTTGTGCTTGACTTCCTACTCTAGGTAGTATGTATTCTGAGATTTACCCTTGTGTTTTTTAGCTGTTTTTTAAAAATCTTTTATTTGGAAATAATTTCAAATTTATGGAAACTTTACAAGAATTAGAATAAGGACTCAAAAACCTGTGCAGTATACCTCAGCCAGGTTTGCTTGTTGAAGATATTTACCTATTTGTTTTAATACATGTATGAGCTCTATCTTATTTTATACAAACATGCACATGCATATAAATATTATGTATGTATTCATGCATATAAGCATTTCTATATATACATTTGATATACATTATTTTTCTCAAACATTTGAGAACTTACATGCACCATTGTTCTTTACCAGTATATACTCAGGGGACTACCCCAAAATAAATATTCTCTTATAAAATAACATTATATTCAGTAAATTTAACATCAATAAGATTTTTTAATGAAGTTCTTCATTTTCTAATTTTAAGACTAATTCAATAGGCTCAATTATGTACTCCACCCTCTCTTTCTCTCTTGTACAGGGTCTAGTCTAAAATCAGACTTTCTCTGAAAGAAGTGATTTTTTGTATGATAGATTGAAGTTGCTCATCCTTTTGTTGAAGGACATTTGGGTTATTTCACATCTAAGGCTTCCATGAGTAAAGCTGCCACAAATATTTTGTCTGCATTCTTTTCAGGACATATGCTATCACTCTTATAGATAAATAACCAACAGTGAAATTTTTGAGTCAAACAAAAGGTAGGAGACGTTTGACTTCTTAAGAAATGACCACACACTTTTCTAAAGCAGATGAACAATGTTATAGGCCCCAGAAAAATGTGAGCATTCCAGGTGTTCCATCCCCTCACAAACATTTGTTGTTGTCAATCTTTAAATTTTAACAATCTAGAAATATGAGAAGTGCTCTAAATTTGTGGTTTATTTAACAATTCCCCAATGAGAAATTGTTTTGAGCATCTTTCCTTGACTTATTGGTCATTTATACCTTCTTATGTAATGATCTGCTTAAGCCTTTTCCCATCCTTTTATTGATGTGGTTTCCTTTTTATTAATGACCTGTAGAAATTCTTTACGAATGCACATAAAAGATTTTTCTCAGATCAATAGAAATTTTTTGTTTTTGTTTTTGTTGTTAATGTTAAAGGTGTCTTTTGGTTAAGAAAGTTTTTAATTTTAATTAAATACATTTATTTTTATTTAATTTTCTAAGGAATATTTAATCAAAGGTCTAATCTTTTTTAAGTTTTAGCTTAAAATGATCTGTCTTGATTAAGTTTTGAGAATTTTGTTAAAAAGTCAACATTCTTTTCTTTTCTTTCTTTCCCCTCATAAGTATCTAGTTGTTCTAGAAACACTTGTTTGAAAAGCTTTCCTTTCCTCTTTGGATTGTATAGGTGCATTTATTTAAAATAACTTGAGCCTATATTATGAACCTATTTCTACATGTCAACTATATTCCATTGATCTGTTTGTCTGTGCTAATTCCAATATCATGCTGTCCTCATTATTGCAGCTTTAAAGTAAACCCAAGAAGTTACTAATATAAGTGCTCTTGATTGTTCTTTTTTAATGTTTTTTTAAAGACATTTTATTTATTATTTTTAGAAAGATGGGTAGGGAGAGAGAGGGAGAGAGACATCAATGTATGGTTGCCTTTCACCGGCCTCCAGCTACCTGGAGGCCCGGTTGGAGGCCTGGTTTGCAACCTGGTTATGTGCCCTGGCTGGGAATGTTTTGTTTAGGTTTGGTTTGGTTTGGTTTGTTTATTTCTTCTGGGGCCTTTGCATTCTCTTATACATGTTAGCATCAGCTTATCCTTCTCTAAAAAATCATTTATTGGAGGATGTAGGATTTTCAACGAAACTATAGATAAATTTGAGATAAATTCACACCTTATATGTTTAGTCCTCCTAACGCAAGCATAGTATATCACTTCATTTATTTAGTTACAGTAATGTCCTGTAATATTATATAGAACTATGCAATGCAGCAATGTATAGAAAAATGCTATTGTATTTTATATAGTTTCATATCATGGGAAGATGCCACATCTAACCTTAATTATTGAACTAGTAGGACTCTCAGAACAATGTTGAATACAATAATGAAAACAAATACCCTTGCCTTTTTCTTATCTAAAGGAAATAAATTCAAAACTTCATCACTGAGAATGATGCAAACTGAATTATAGATGAGTTTTATCATATTGAGAACATTTTATTCTTTTCCTAAATTGCTGAAACTTTTTATTATCAAAAGATAGTGATGTTTATCAAACCTGTTTTGTTTTGGTATAGTTTTGTTTTAGGTTGCTGAAGAGTTTTCTTTTTTCTTTTATTGTTCATATTTGCTTATTATAAGGCCCTAGCTCCAATACATATAATAGATATAGACATCTATATTTTCTACTATAGAAAATTATCCCACAAGAGAAAATAATTGAGGAGACCAATTTTATTCCAGAAGGAAATGAGAAGGCTTTATAACCAACACTAGGAAGTTTCTTGCATTTACTACAATATCTATAAGATTTTTCTTCTTTATTCTATAAATGTGATGGGTTATATTACATGAATATAGCTCTAATGAGATATAGCTTATTTTTTACAATCCACAATATTGAGTGCACAATTAGTTTGGTTAAATATACACAAAGTCATATTGCAGTTACAACAGTCATGAGACAGAACATTTCAATGATCCCAAAAGTTACCTTGTGCTTCTCTCCTCTCCCATCAGTCGAACTCTGCCCTCACTTTAGGCTCTGATAATCACTGACTGGTCTATAATTTTGTAAATGGAATCCTACAGTATAGAATTTCACATGTTTGGAGTCTTTTATTAAACTAATGCTTTTGAGAAAATACTTCCTTATTGAATTGAATTGGCACATTTATCAAAAATCAATTAACTATACAAGTGTGGAGTTTTCTCCTTTTCCATTTATCTATGGAATCCTCCCAGCGATGCCAAACAGCTTAGATGATTATCATTTTAGAATGAATCCTAGAATTATATTGTTTAAGTCCTCTCTGTTCTTCCAAAAATTATTTTACAAAGTATAGATTTTTTGCTTTTCCATACAAATTTTAGCATGTACTTGTCCATTTCTAGTTAAAAATTTGCTTGAATTTTGAGGATTTCTTTCAATCAATAAATCCATTTGCTGAAAATTGACATATTAATAATAATAGCAAGTCTTCCAACTTATGCACCTAGGATATCTCTTTGTTTAGAGATTTTTTTTAAAATTTTCTTCAACTATACTTTGTATTTTGGTGTACAGATATTTCTGATAGTTTAAAAATAGTTCAAAAATCATATTTCTATGCATACTTATTTAGGATTCTTTTATTAATGAATTGATTTATCATACTGATTTATCTTTGATTCCTTGTTCTCTTCTACATTGTCCAATTTTAGTATAAACATCTCCACACTCCTTTGTGTATCCTCCATCAGCTACCCCATCATATTTTCCTGAATCCCATCAATGGTCTGAAATATCTTCCCTTTCAAAGGTGATTTTAATTTTAGGAAAAGCCAGAAGTTGCAGGATGCCAGATCTGGGTCATAGTAGGTCTGAGGAATCTTGATGATTTGCTGTTTCACCCAAAAAAGTGCTGCATGAGCGAGTGGGTGTGTTGTTGTGATGAAGCTGGCAATCACCAGTTGCCCACAGCTATGGCATTGTGAATCACTAAAATACTTTCCATGGAAGAATGTTCAAACTTAATGTAAGATTTGATGCAGATCTGTTGCTCTACTCACTCAGTCATTTGAGTGCAACAGCCACATAGTCAACAGTGTTTAATGCCCCACAGACTAGTGCAGTAAAGTTGTCATTGTTCACACATGCTCATTTTATTTCACTCTCCTTGGCTGACAGGTTACATTGATATTGTACAAACCATTCTTGTCATATTGATAATGGTTGGACTCTTCAGGTCAGATCTTATATACAATATATTTTCAGTTGTATGTTACATTTAATATATAATTTATTATTTTATAGCATATAGTTTACGTATGTATTAAATTATATTTTTATAATTTATAGAATATATAATAAATATATTTATTTATTGCAATAAATACACTTATCATAGTCTACTTATTAGATAATACTATACTTCTTCTTGAGGTAAAGTGTAAGAACCTTACATTATATTTGCATTTTTCTTCTCTCATCTTTGGCTTATATTTTCATATATTTTACTTCCACATATTTTTAAATCTCCACACTTTGTTTGAGTGTGTGGAGAACAGACTATCTACTGTTTTTTAAGTAGTCCAAAATTATATGAAGATAATTTTTATATTTATCCCTTCTAGCATTATTTATTTAGTTATTATTTATTTATCTTAAGATTCAATTTTTCTTTCTTTTTGTCAAGTTGATAAACATTGTTTGGAATCTGTTTCTAATCTACAAATTTCATTTTTGTAAAATGCCTTTATTTTGCCTTCACATGTAGAAAACAATAGCTCAGCTTACATACAGTAGTTTAATTTGTTTATTTTAGGAATGTAAAGATGTCACTTGATTATCTTTTGGCTTTCATTTTCTGGTTGTATGGCAAGTCAAACGTGATTCTTCTTGCTCCATGGTAATATGGGTTTTATTCCTTGAGCTACTTTCAAGTGTTTCTCTATCTTCAGCTGTCTGAATATGACATTTCTATATGTACCTTTTGGTATTTACCCGACTTCAGTTTGCATGAGCTTGCATCTGTGTGTATCTGTGCATCTGTTTTTATTCGTCAAATGTGTAAAATGTTTAGCCATTTAAAAATAATTGTCTGCCTCATTTTACTTTCCTCTCTGAAATTTGGCTACATATACATTTGATGACATGTTAGTGCCCCAGTGGCTACAGAGCTGTAAATCATAATTTTTAATATATTTTCTGGAGTTCAAATGTATATAAATTACAATAACTATGCATATACTTATACATGCATTTTACTCTATATATATATCTAATTTATATATAAATGTTATACATAATAAATATAAAACGAATTATATACTACAATGTAATCACATTAGCCAGTGTTCATGTTAGTGATTCTGTTGAAAAGTATTTCCTTCTATACATATAATTGAAAATAATAGGAGATCATTAAAAAGAGATAATACAAAACTGATTTTGTACTTGCTTACTGATATGTCTTTCTTTAACCTGTGATATTGGATTCAATTACTTCCTTCAAGATCCATTATTGTTAGTATGTGTGTTTACCTCACAATTCATTTTCCAAAAAAATTCATTTCTCTTTTCCTCCTCAGTATCATTGCTGCTTTTTATTCAGTCTTGTTTGTAGCGGTATTTGTTTTTCAATGTCACCAGTGGAGAGGCGGGGACGGGAGCCTAGACAACTGGTGAGTACTGGACTGCGTTTTACCCCCGAGCTATGTGAAACAGCAGGTTCCTTTTCCCGGCTGAGAGGCGCTGAAATAGGAGACCCGCTGCTGCTTGCTCTTCTCCATGCTCATTGACTGTCAGCATCTCTGGAATCCCCTGCTGTATCTAAGGCATTCTGCAGTTCTTACTGAGAAAGTGTTCATTTTCTTAATGATAAAGTGTTTCCCTCTAGAATATCATTGAAAGATCATTGTTACTGGCTACTGCTCTTCTCAAGAAAGGTTGCTTTCCTTTTAGCAGGATATTGACTGATGTAGGTGAATAAGTTGGCTGTATCATTAAAGGATTCTGTAGGACTTGCAAACTTTTCTTTACCCAAAGTGATGAAAATTGTCGCGTTAGCAAATATTCTAATTGGTGAGCATATAAAGTCATTCCATTCAACTCAACAGATATTTCTGAAGTATCTAGTAAATGCCTGGAATTGTGTTAGAGCAGTAGTATCCATAATTTTAAAACTGTTAAGGCCCTTGATCAAACTTTTTATATTTGAAATTTAATACTTGTCCTTAATACATGTATAATATAAGCAGATTTCTAAACACTAAATAAGTCATCTGTAAATAGAAATAATAATGTTACCTAATTCATGAATAATATATTTTATAGTTTTAAAATTATTATCCTTAAATATTTTTTTAATGTTGGAGAATTTTATGACATATTTTCTACCCTCAAGAAGTTTTAATGAAGCAAGAAATCAGGAAAATATATTATATATACTTATTATATTTATTATACTTATAAAATTACCAGGCCCCATAAAATAAATATGATTAATATAGCACTATATATATCTGTAATGAACATCAAAAAAATACCAGTTTTCCATAAGAGCATATATGGCTTAAAAAGAAGTGACCTATCCACTATGAACTCATGAGCCCTAAATATTATCAGTACTCTGCAATATAATTGAAGAAGAAAATGACAAAGTAAAAAAGCCTTGTTTCTTGCTTCTTTATTTTTTAAAAAAAATTTATTATTTTTAGAGAGAAAGGTAAGGAGAGAGGCAGAGAGGGAGAGAGACATCAATGTATGGTTGCCTTTCACCTGCCTCCAGCTACGGACCTGGCTGGAGACCTGGCTTGCAACCTAATTATGTGCCCTGGCTGGGAATTGAACCAGTGAGCTTAGGGTTTGCAAGCTGGCACCTACCCACTGTGCCACCAGCCAGTGCTTTGTTTCCTGCTTTCTGAATGAAGTTGTATCACTACCTGGTAGAACAAAGTTCCCCATGTATATGCGTAGATATAAAAGTACACCAAATCATATATGAGCAAATGCTTGCAAAATGTCTTTGCTGAACAATTATTATATATATATATACTCTAGTGTTCTAAGCAATGTGATTTGCTTTATTTAGTTCTTATTTTTATGAACCATACCAGGAATTTCTTCCACCTGAACCAATTACACTAAAGCTATCCATTCAGCACTTTTCTGAATTTTGGAGAACAGAAGTTCCCTAATTGTGGACAATTAGTAAACTAAGATGAAATTAGAATATATGATTCATTTTCCACACTAGTGAAATTATACCTTTCCTGATGACTTATTAGTGATTACTGGTAGTGTTAGGTGACCTTGGAGACGACCTAACATGTACATGGAATGATGCCAATTCAGAGGTAATTCTGACACCTGATGCCTTCCTGGGGTATAGCTTCTTTCTTGGGAAATTACCCCACTGTTTTTCATGCAATTTAGATGGGACAAATTTTTTGGACAAGTACTGGTATATAATCAGAATTTTGATCTTGGGTGTTTGCATCTTGACCAAAATCACAGGAGTTAAAAACATGGCTGAAGTTGCCAATTTTTTCTACCACTGATGAGTGTACAGTTGACTTTACTCTTCACTATGTCTTCTCACAAGACTTTCAGGAACCAGAGATTACTGGACAACAAATATAAATAGAATAATCCCATCCCCCAATGAATTCAGATGAAAACTAGTAATAAAATCATATACAATTGACAAAATGTTGGAAAAGAAGTGAATGTGTCTATAAGGGACTACATAAATGGCACACATTTATGTTGTATTAAGGTCACTAGCATCTTATAATAAGCTGAAAATGTTCCCATTATCTGGACCATGGGACATGTTTTACTGGAAAAATGATTTTTCTCTTTGTTTCTAGGCTTCTGTTCTAGTAGGTTGGTTCATTAATGTGTGAAATCTATTGTGTATGTGTATGGAGGTGGAATGGGGACAGGCACTGAAGCTGTTTCAAAGAAAGGGACTTAAGGAGACTTTTCTGATACTTGAAGCTACCTTGGTTTTTCTTCTTCCCACAGCTTGGTTATTCAAGTTTTTCTGTCAATTTTGTGAGCTTCTCTATTTATTTTCATAAAACTAATGTTTGATTTAAATTAGATAAGTCAACTATTTTTAGCAACCAAAGAGCCCTAACTGATGCATGACCATACAAAGAATGTTTCCAATTGTTAACAGAAAGTAAAAGAAAGCATTCAGACCTTTTATAATGTCTGATAAAATGTAAGCCTTACAGAAAATATGAATAAATCCTCTTTATGGCTAAAAGTAATATTTCATTGTATAGGCACACCAATTTCTGCTTATCTATAAAACAGTTGATAAACGTATGGTTGTTTCTCCTTTTTGACTGTTAACATAATACTGGTAGAAATAGTCGTATTTAAGTTTTTATGTGGACCTGTCTTCAGTGCTCTTGTGCACATCTCTAGAAGTGAAACAGATGTGTCATATGGTAACTGTACATGTAACTTTTTGAGGAGCAGCCAAACTATCTTCCAACATGGCTCTCGGGTTAATTTGAGTGGACAAATTAGTCCCTGAAATGATACTTGCTAATGCTAGCATGTCAAACTCTCTATGATACATCTGACCCTAAAGGATACCCAGATGACAGCTGCAGTGCTGCAAGAGTGTTTGGTTCCTTTTTCTGCACCTGTCAGAAGAGGTCTTACTAATGAGAGACTGGGAAACTCTGTGATTGATCAAGTTCTCAAAAACAACATTCTCTTCTTCCTGCTATCAGTAGTTCTAAACAGCAGATATCTTTTTTCCATGTAATCAAAAAGTATCTAAGTAAATATGATTGCAAGTAAAAAATATAGGGGACATAAATCAGGTTTTGGCCATTTATTCATTTTTATTTGTTTGTGAAGTGTTAATATAAATGAATGAACATAGTCAGTAAAGCAAGTCAAAAAGTTTCTGGATGAAATGTCCAGCAATTAAAATTTACAACATTATTTTAAAAACTATTAGTTTTTCTAGACAATGACAGAATTTGGATTTAACGAGTAAATTTCATATTGGTGGCCACTAAATGGTATTTATAGCATTTTTTATCATATAGTAGATTACTTTCATTCACTATACTTTTTTATTTGATTTGTCCTGGATGCAGGTAGATGTTTTATATGTTGTCTGTCTTCTGTCTATTCTTGTAAGTTTGTTATTAAAAATATTTAGCTATTAAAAAAAGAAATCAGGCAGTATAATCATACCTTGTGATATTTTTATGGTTTAACATAAGCAGAAATTTAGATTATAAATTATAATTTTATATATATATATATATATATATATATATATAGTTCATTAACATTTTTAAGATGGAAATTTCACTGAATGACACTTAATACTCTCCCTAACTTTAAGAGACAACAAACATTTCTAACTTCTAACATAATTTCAAGCACAAAGAGGTAACTCCTTTAAACATTTTGTTGCTAGATAGTTTTGCATATGTGTCATATCTAAATAAACTGTAAACTCACTGTTTGCGGGAGATACAAAGCTAAGATGCAATGAAACAAAGGGAGCTCAGAGCTTTGCAGAGATCCAGGATCTGACTCCAGAGTGTTTCTTACCACTTTAATAAGTGTGGTCATGCACTCAAACTCCCTGATCCTCAAATAGCTCAATGATATAAGGTATGTAATGCTATCTCCCTCAAAGAATTGTTGGAAAATTAAATAATACAGTATGTAAAAATAATCATCTTGCATGACACTCAAAAAATTATATTCTTTCCTTTTCTCTTTATAAACTTATGGTCTTAGGACAGTTCCTTTCCTGGTTCAACACAAAACGTTTGGGGGATGATATAGTACTTCATAAACTCTGATCTCGCACATATATCATTATTAGTTCATTAGTAGTTATTTTCTAAGATATCTTCAAAGATATGGCCCATAGTTACCATATTTAATGTGTCTTTCTGAAACTATTAATAGCTAAAGTCAGTGATCCAGTGCCAAAAAAACACTATTTTTTGAGCAACAAAAAATATTTACTTCCTCATCAAAATGTACAAGATAATTTTGGTAGTTATTAGTGTAAGCTCTAATATTTTTATTCTCCTCTAGAGAAAAATGGTAAACTTGTACTTTCTGTCTCCTGGAAGTCGAATGTGCCACGTTTTGCCCAACCAACTGTAAGCAGGGGTACTGTGACTCACTCCCAGGCAGAAGCTTAAAGGGATGATGTGCAGTTGTCCCTGTAATTGCCCCCCCTGTCTGATCAACCAGCAGCATTCTGGATGTTTGGCAATGCCTGAAGACATTTTTTGGTTCACATGACTGGGGAGGGTGTGAACCGTATCTAGTGAATTGAAGTCAGGTCTGCCATAAATATTAGTAATGTTTAAATAATTTAGTTCTAAAATTTTGGGGTTTAATACCCATTGAATACATGACTTCTGGAATTAAAATTGAAGTTGAAACATTTAAAATTGAAAATATATTGATCACTTCAGACCTCAAGAGAGTTTAGATTGTTTAGGTTGTCTTTAGAGGGAAATTATTGTTTATAAGAAGAATTTAGTTTTAATGCCTAATGTCTTTACTCTTAAAAATAAAACAGCAATCTACTCAAATGCTTGGAGGGCAAAGATTATAAAATTATAAAATTTTCTTTTTAAAATTAAACTGCAAGTTACAAGTTCACTGAAAGAAAATGCAATATATACCAATTTTACTTAAAGACTTTAATAATTTTTATTTTACCATGAAATGTTTTAATACACATATTAAAGTAATCACCAGAAGGCTATTTGAATTTATAGTTTATGGGAAAAATAGATGGAAAAAAATAAGGAAAAAGTTATACTGACAGATTATTTTCTATAAAATATAATTCTATTGATAAAAATATTAGTTGTGATATCAGCCAGAAATAAAAACACTTAAGGACTTTTATTTCTAAAGTCACATACTTTCCCTTCTCAAAATATTCAACTTCCTTTTTTATTTAGTACTTCAAATAGCTAATATATTCACATCATTTCAAAGAATTAAAAACTATAAAATGTTAAGGAGGAAAATGTTATTCTCTCAGTCAAAGTTGCCACCTGTGACCACATGAATTGTGGAACACTGTTCATGAATGACACTACTGGCTGCTGGACATGTTGTCAAATTATGTCCAATCTTATCACACTAACCTCAGTCACAGTAACCCTGTTATTAGTTCCACAGGGTTATGCAAATATTCACTTTCTTATACAGTCATATGCATATGTGACATATTCGTATGCATATGCAATATATGCATGTAAATATAGATACATGCATCCATATGTATACGGAAAATAATGTAAATTAAATTTTCCTCTCATTTTACTGTTTTTTTCACAATAAGCATATCTGAAGGCTAAAACATAATCTTCATGTCTATCTACAATAAAAAGCTCTCAAAAACAATTTCTGAACATTCTACATGCCTTATTAAGTAAATAAATTTCAATAACAGAATTGCAACTGAGTCTCTAATGACAGAGCTCTTGAATTTTTCAATTCTCAAGGGTTTAGTTTGTCCATCAATTTCCTAAACTAATCACTAATCCTGCCAATGAGTTGCTATTTTGCTCATTGGATTCAGTGTTTCAGTTCCTAAAACAACAAACAATCTTCATTGAATTTTATATCATCAAAATCAAAATGCATCCTTGATAATAGTGCAAGTAATCCTAAGAAAATGAAAATATTAGATCTGGAAAGTTTTAAAACAACATGAAAATCATGAGATTAAAATATGTGTAAGCTTTGGAAAATGATTCAATAACCAAAAATTATTTAGTAAAAATAAAAGACTATTAAGATTCATCCCAATTCTGAGGATCATAAATAAATTTACAAATAGGAAAAAGTAAGTGATTGCCACAAACTGAATGCTTGTATCTCCCATTTCCCCCCAATTCATGTGTTGAAGCCCTTAATGCTCCATGTAGCTATGTTTGAAGATGGGGCTCCTGAGGAAGTACTTAAGGTTAAATGAGGTCATAAGGTTAGGGCCCTGATTCCTTAGGATTAGTGTCCTTGTAAAAAAGAAATGAGAGAGTGTTGTTTCTTTACCTCTGTCCCTGTTCCCTGTTCTCATGCACCCAGAAAAGACTACGTGAAGACTTGGTTAGGAGGCCATCATCTACAAGCCAGCCAGGAAGAGAACCCTAATCAGAAACCAACTCTCCCAGAACCTTGATCTTGGACAAGCCTCCAGGAACCACACAGGAAAGAAAGAATACATGTTCAGGAATACTGTATGTTTGGCATAATTGGTAATAATAGAAAGTTGAAGATAAAACAAATACCAACTTGGTAATCTGTGATGTAAATTCCTCAGCAAGTTGTGAAAATATCACCTGTTGAATGTTGGTGCTTAGGTTCTGTGCCTGTGGAGGCTAGAAATTTAGAAGACTTCGTAGGAAATATGAGTACCAGTACAGGTTGGCTCTTCTAAAACCTCAGTAAGGTGCTGCAGAAAGCTCCTTGCTTTGCTCGAAGACAAGAGTTCCCAAAATGTGGTCTGGATCCAGGAGTATCAGCATCATCTGGGAACTTGTTGGAAAAGAAAAGTCTACGGCCCCACCCCTGACCTGAGTCAAAAATTCTCGGGGTGGGGCCAAGCAGTCGGTGTTTCACTAGCCCTTCTCATGTTGCTGACACCTGCTAAAGTCTAGAAGCACTGACCTGAGGCGGTGGTTCTCAACCCTAGCTGCTCGTTAGAATTACTAAGGGAACTATACAAAGTAGGGTTGCCATGGATCTATCCTCAGAGATTTTCAGTTAATTGTTATGTGGTAGGGGCAAGTATTTTTAAAAGCTCCCAAGGTACAAATGTACAAACAGAACTGAGAATCAAACCTGAGGTGACCCAGGCAGCAGAGATGAAACAGAATGAAAATTCACTACCAAAGACCTTTTTTCTGTCTCTGGTCTATGGCATAAAAATTACTGTGGTCGATCATGACTTTGGATGATTATGGTAGTTTGTTTCTCTGTACCATCTTCAATGTCCTGACAGCAAGAGCAAGGAAGTCAGAATTCAAGAAGTGAAGACTGTGCCCTTGATGATGGCAGCAAAAGGGAATGTATGTGAAGCTCAGGCCCAGCCACCACAGCCTCCCAACAGAGCCTCCCTAGGGTTCAGCCCAGGATGCCATTTCCTTGGACGCCGCTTGATACTTAGCCTTGCTCACTGCTGTCTGCTCTATGGAAGATGCTACCCAAAGGGTCACAGTGTGTCAAGTGCACAGGTACAGGTACTGAGCCACGATACCTCAGTTGAATTTTCTTAGCCTTCCTTTTATTAATTATGTAACTTGGGAAAGTAAGTAAATTCTTCTCTGCCACACTATTCTATTCTATTCTAAAGTGGAAATAATACTGTTTTATCTACTCCGGAGGGAGATTGAAAAGGAAGAATAAATGAATGTAAGACACTTAAAACAGTGCTTGAAACTCATTTTTAGATTTAGAAATAAGATTCAAAACATACCCTGTGATAGATTGTTGCTAAAAAAAATAAAAGTTAAAACAAGGTCAACATTAAATGATCATGAGTTAAGCATTGCTAGCTATAAAAACAATTAGACATTATATGATGTGCTTAATTACATGTATTATAACATTATTTTTACATGTAATTATATACATGCTTATGTATGGATAGATGGGTGTATATGTGGATGGATGGATAGATAAAATGTTTCAGACATCTTTCTAGAAAACAGCAATGAACAAAATAGAGAAAGGCATTGTGAAAGAGGTCACATTCTATCATTTTAGTGGGATTACAGAAAATACATGCATAAATAATATATAGTATCAGGTAAATATAAGCACTAGGGGAAAAATAACATAAGAAATAGAAGGTTATATTTGAGGAGCAACTTGGAAGAAATAAGGGAAGTCATGCTCGCAGCTGGAGGCCGAAAGATAGAGCCAAAAAAACAGCAACACAAAACCCTGGGGGCATCATGACCTTGAAGTGTTCTTTGGTGAACGCAAGAAAACCAGTGTGGGCGAAATGACCTCAGCAAGGTGAACTCCATCAAATAACTAAGTTTTAGGGTCAGTCAGGATTTCTAAGTTTACTCTACAATAATTAGAATTCAGGCTTGTTTGAACAAGAAAGTTTCCTCACTCTGGTAATGGATTTTAAAACAAAATCTACATTAGTTGCTATATCGTGAAATGACAGTACTATGTCAAGAAACATCAATGGGAGGCTAGTTAGGAAGCTTTTGCCTATGAACTTTTTGGTCTAGGCATGAACCTATCTTGCCTTCAACCAGGACAACAGCAATATAAAGTAGTTACAAGTAGTCAGGTTCAGAATAAACTTGGATTTATGGATATGATTTATAATAGTGTTTAGCTTGAAGCATAGAACCAAATAGTAAGATGGGGAAGGATCCACCCTTTTGGCATCATTAAATTTAAACTTCCCCCATGGTGATTCTAAGGAGTTTGAAATGCTGAAGATATTAATCTGGCCTCTCAAGTGTGCTTAAATCAATGAAAATACATGACATCACATAGGAAGTCCTGTAGATGGAGGGCAAATAATCAAATTGATTGGCAACCAACCAGATGTCTTAGTAAAATATTTGTTGCCAAGACTGGCTTGGGGGACAGAGACATATGTCTGCTTAATCCCTGAAAGCAATTCCAATGTCTCCCAAGTTCATAAATAGGAAAAAGACCTTCAAAGTGGCATTGGTCACAGATGGGCATCCTCCCAATATCCCTTTGAAAAATCCTCTTGGAGGACATTGGGAGAGGCAGGCTCCAATCATTGTCACTCATGGGAAATATGACTGCACCCTTACAGAACTCACTTTTCACCCAGTGGAAAAATAATTTAACAACCATTATCTACTACAATAAAATTGGTATTCTGGAGCTCTGGTCATCACATATTGCTTTCTTTCTTCCTGTTTCTAAAATGGGGTCTTATTATTTGTCTTCCTTCTTTACTTTTGAAATAAATATGTTGAGGTGGTTCTACTTATCATTTGTCCCATGAATGATCAGATCATGATGTGGCACATCCAGACCTGATTAAGAACACTAATCATTTAGAGATTCTAAATTCAGTAACTGAACAAGATTTCACCTGGTGCTCAAGGGAAGAGACCACATGAATTTTTGGTTACATATGAATTAATTGCCCTATCTTAGTAATGGGCATTTTTGCAATTTATTTATTGGTAAAAAAGGTGTAAATATGTCAATTTATGTTTTACCAGTTTAGGAACTCCTTCCCTTCTCTTTCTGCCCACCTCTTTTTCCTTTTGAGAACTACTCTTTCAATTCAAAGACACTCCATAATCCACCTTCCAGATTTAGAAGGTGGGCACATAATCCAGGTCTAGATCCATTTTGTCAATTCACTTGACCAGAGTGATTGGTCCAGGCCTGTTATATCATTTATACAGTCCAAACAGATTTTTTTTTCCCCCTGAGATCTCTTTCTTGCTTTTTCAAACAAGAGGAAAGGGTCCTTCCACCTGAAGTCATGGAGTTTGAAGAATGAGAATTAGAAGCTACTGGCATCTGCTGCCTTTCACTCCATATGGGAAAAAGCTCTCTGGAGTAAAAGAAAACAAGCAAAAACCTGAGGCAGTCCCAGAGGATAGGAAACTAGACAGAGCCCTGAACGTGTCAGTCCTCTGTTCTGGAGTCTGACATGCCCAGATTTCATCAGCTGGTAAATAATCTTGCATAAGCAAGTTTGAGTTGCTTTTCTGGAGTTTACAACCAAGAATTTTAACTCATACAGGTTAATCTTAATTCCATATACAGCAATCTATACAACTAACCTTAATTCTGCATTGCTAATGCTGAATATATATTCATTTTAAATATATATATTCATTTTAAAATAAAAAATATTCTTGAAACAATTAATATGGGAACCTACAGTAGTCATATTTATGTTGGCAGTCCTTATGAGAGGATGTTGCATATATATATAATATTATATATATATATATATGTATATATATATATATATATACATATATATATATATATCCATGGGCCACCAGGACTAGAGATGAAATACATTACATTACAGAGGTAGAATGTGATCTTGAGTTGGAATAGAAATGCCCAGATTTTATACTAAACTAGTGTTTCTCAACTAGTAGCCCCAACATTGGTAGCTTATGTGAGATTATAAAATGTACTACTAAAAATTACTTATTGCACATTTAAGTCTTAAAACAAAGTTAAACAAAGTTGTTCATAATTTTTTCCTGTAACATATTTTCTAAGCTTCTAATTACACTATACTTCTATGTTGCAGTATATAATAACCACAGTGCCATCTACTCAAAGAAAACCATATCATTTATTAACATCTCCACAGAACACAGTTTGTGAAATACCAGGTGGCTCTTAGGTTGTAGATAGGGAGAATTGTCCTTAGGAACCTTATTCTTATCTTATTTGTTCTGATTTAAAGTCTGAGAAAGAAAGAAGAATGGGGCCAGAAGGAAAATGCCATTTTCCCTCTGTGCAAAACAGTCCCCGATAAGGATACAAGCAAACTCAGCCTGTATGCCCAACATCCAGGTTTTTAGCTTAAATCACAAAGAAGCAAAGCCCTAAGCCAAATAAACAAATCTCTAGTGATGGAACCATAGTGACTTTGAGAGGCAAATCTGAAGTATTTAGGAATAAAATTTCTTACTTCTAAAAATGGCTGATATGCCTAGATTCAGCAGACTATGGGCTCTAACTGATAAACATCAGCACTCTGATAAATAGAAATATACTCAAGCTGTTTTAGGTGTTAAGGATCTCTTGATTGCTACGTAGCTATGAAATGATGTTGATTTTGAGAAAATTATGGTATCTTTAGCTTCTAGAATAGTCTTAAAATATAAAGTGATCATTAAGTTTAAAGAAAAACTAAAAAGAGATTAAATCATGAGCTTGAAACCATTAGGTTTACTACTGGCCTAAAAGCATGAAAATAGATGAAAAAACAGCCTTGAAAATCCTTGTGATCAGTCTTCTTAGATAAAATGCACTGGTATTTTTCTAGTGATTGGTATTTATGTCATTTCTTTATTTTGGCTCTGCCCAGTTTTTTAAAGGGATGGGTGGTATTTGAGAAGGAAAAAAGTGAGTTGTGCACTTAGATTTATAATTGAAGGAATTAAATTTGCTCTAATATTTTGATGATAAAATCCATACAAAACAAATGACAGTAGCTTTGGTGGAAATAAACCTAGACATTTTCTGTCTATATATGAGTTATATATATAGAAACATAAAAAAATTAAACAATAGGCAGGTGAAAGGCAAGCATACATTGATGTTTCTTTTCTTCCTCCCTTCCTGCCCTTCTCTCTGAAAATAATAAATAAAACTTAAAAAAAAAAATAAAAAAACTAAGCAAATGTGCAATTAGGATTTTTTCTAATTTAAAAATAAAAATAAAAAACCTAAGTCAACTTAACCTAAATGATATCTCAGAGAAGTTGAATTGCAATTTTCAAGTTTAAAAATGGGGCATAATTATTTAGAAAAAGATTTGGTGAAATGTAATAGCAGAATATAGAGAAATTCTTTCAAAACAAGACTCCAGTTTGCAGTATTTAAAAGTATTATGCAGGTAAATCACAAAATCTTACAGTTATCATTCATCAGGGTTAACCATGGCCCAGAAGAAATATACATTAAAATCATTTGCTCTAAATTTATGCATAATAAGCCATGTTCCCACATATCACAAGAGGTGTGGTAATCTGAATAGAAGATTAAAATAATCTAATGATTAGAAATGCCTATTTTATATGGTAATGTAACACATTTCCCAGGCCCCCAAGTCCTGGGTATAAAATGGAGATATATTAACAGTAAATTTTATTTCTTCTTGTTTCTCCAATTCTTGGCAGAATCTATTCCAGCTACATTGGGAATGCCCCAACAGCTGTCTTCATGTGTTCACAAGCAATTTTCCTCAGTAACCATGTGACAACACCATTTGTGCGTTATTTGTTTTGGTTTGCCTCCAATCTGACTAGAGTTAACACCTCCTTCCCTGCTGAAAGGCAGGAAGGCACTTTACTACTCTCTTAGGCTGTGCTCCTAAGAAACAGAACATGAGTTGAAGAGTCTTTCTGAGTGGTGTTTTGGGAGAGTACTTTGATGAGAAGCAGAATAAAAACAGGGTAGAGTAAGGGTGTGTCTCTGCTGGAAACTAATTGCCTTCTGATCCTCCAGTGAAGTTGAGTTTGAATTGCACCTCAGAGGTAGCCTTACCTTCAGGCAAGAAGCTGTTCTTTTGAACACCTCTGTTCCACAGTCATTGGCCAAGGTGCACTTGCAAGATGGGGGAGGTGACTTCTGTTTAGACAATAATGATTTCTGGGAGGAACAGCAGGGATGGAATCTATGGGTCACTATTTGCCAAAATTCAAAGCAGTAGGAAGGTGGACATAGGCAACGCAAAGCAAACTGAGTAATCCACTTTGCTTTGTCACATGACAAGTACTCCATCTGGGCACAGCTTCTCTAGGATTCTGGTTAGTCAAGTTTCCTGAAAAAAATTATAAAAGAAGGGTTAGTGGGATCTACTGACTCTCCTGCTGCTACAGCTAGTCCTAAATCTATAACTGAATTGTCTCACTTCTCCACTACCCTCTCCAGGTTCTCTTGCTTGTCAGCATCTCTGGTTTAGCCTTGTGATGACCATGACTACCATTCCTCAGGTCTCTGGGACCCTTGCTTATCATGCCATTTTCAGACCATGGTTACTTTACTTATCTACTTTCAGTTACAGCCATAGATATGCCCACTATTTAGTAGCAAATGGGCCTCCTCATGATTAGGATCAATTATGCTTGCCAGTATGTTACTGCATTTCTTTGTTTACAAATGTAAAATGGCCAAGGTGTATCTGTAGGTTTAAGTTTGGTGGGAATCACTATGTCCCCTGGTGGAAGAGAGCCCCTCTGCCTGGCCAAGAATAGAGGCTGGCTGCTCTCTCCTTGCTGGGACATTTTGTCCACATGGTTCTTTAATGTCTCTTCTGCAGTGGATCCTTCTGGCTGAGCATTAGCATGTGATATAAAGATGCTCACCCTTTGTACCTGTTCATAAAGGTCCAGCCATGTGCCTCTTCCCCAGATCATTTTACCCCTCACCTTTCAGGCTTGCTGTTACTCCAAACCACAGGTCACTAGCTAAGCAACTTGAAAACTGCTCAGGAATCTGTATATACACTTGCCTCAGACCATGTCTCTCTTCACAAAGGGTAGATAGGGTGCGGCTTTTCAGAAAGTAGTATGTACTTTCCATCAAAGGCAGCTATGTGGTGATATATCCCCCATAATTAGAATACATGGGTCTGGGAACCAAGGGGTAGAAGTTGCAATGACCCAAATGGGGAATTTGCTTCAAGAAAGCAAAAAGGAGTTACCATGTGGACAGTGATTAGCTGTGATTATGAGCTACTGCCTATCTGCAGCTGCATCTTGCAAATAATGAGGAGTATATTTTGGCTGAGGGCAGTTCTACAGGAGAGGGAGCATCTGTGAGTTGAAATCAGATAACACGTAGCAACTGGGAGACGAGCGTCTTAGCCCATAAACAGGAGCTGAGAAGGACACAAACCACATCTGCTATCACTAATGCTTCCCACAGTGAGGCAGAGCAAAACTGCTTTCTACCTGTTCACCCCCTTCCACCTGATACCCACTCACCGTTGTTGCCGCGGTGAGTGTGTACTGCTGCCATGCTTCCCCTGGGGGTGCTCCCGCCTCTACCATGGGCGCTACCCAACGCGTGACATCCTCCACTACTTACTCTGTACTGTCACTTCACCCAAACACCACTGCCTCCTCCTTACACACCATCATGTCTTAAGAAACAACTGATTCTTCCGGCATGGATTGCTGCGCCCCCTCCCAACGCTGTTGTTTCAAGGCACCTGAGAAGCCAAAACTCTGTCACAATACTTGCTTTGGGGAATGACTGTCTCCTCCCCTTTTGTTTTGTGTTCTCTTAAAAGAGAATTTAAACGGCACAGCTATGGTCCCCAGTGTTTTGCATCACTTAATCAGAGCTCTCTTGACTTAAGATTCAGGCATGCATTCATGGAGGGTAAGATGGGAATGAACTTACATGATAGACACCATGTTCTCCTCAGAATTGTTTCTCCCTTTGGAAAACTCGCTCAACTCTTACGAGGTGTTCTTTCCTAAAAGGCTTCGCTGTATCTCATACAGAGTTTTGGAAGTCCTGCCTGGCCAGTCTCCGACTGAAATTTCCAGACGTATCTAAATCCCAAGAGGGATTATTACCTATGTATAAACAAAAATGGTATGTACAGTGCTTTGGCAAATGCTGTGTATACTCCAGTGTCTTCTAAATCTAATTGTTTCATGCGTCTCCCCAAGTCTGGTCTGAGATGCAGCGAAGACTGTTTACATCCTGAACCTTCATGAATTCACCAAAGTAATGCCATCTTTTTTTATCCTTTTCATTCCATTCCCCTGAATTGCAGTTTTATTATTTTTATTTGATTTTATAACAGATACAGATTGTAAACAGCAACAGTGGTTCAGAAACTCCCAAAACAAAATCCAAAGGTTGTAAAACACATGCTGCAAATGCTTTGTAAACATTTTTATTTCATAATTGCCTCTGTGATTATCTGAAATGTTTGAAAATGCTTGAAGTTGATATAATTCAACAGGCTCAAAATTATTTTTTATCCTTTTTTCAAGTGTTAGATTTACCATTGCCTTATCTTTTATGTATATATTTAATAAACATTAACATAGTAAAGTAAATTAAATAATAAATACAGAAACTCATTGCATAAGAGATAGCATTCATTTAGATGACTCTTGGTATAAGACTTTCAGTAATTTGCTTTCAAATGCAAAATAAGCAGCAACAATAGAAGCATATTTTCTCCTGTCAAATCTTTGATTTATAACCTCATGACACAGAGTATTTTTGTGACAAAAAAATTACGAAGTTTATAAAAAGGAAAGAAAATAAGGTTAAACAGTTTGGACTCACATTTCATCTCTCAACAGTTCATTTTTAAAGATCAAAATTGTTTTTTCTAGAAAAGAATGTCTTGAATAGCACCGTCTGCAACTACAGGAGGGAACTCATGCTACTTCAGCATTTGTTTGAAGTCAAAAACCCTGAGTTCTATTTACAGCTCTGATTGACATTATCAGCTAAGACCAAACATTTCACCTATTCTTCCTGAAGTTTCTATATTTGTACTATCAAATAACAATTACTGTGCTTGTTGCATAGTGACAAATGGTTACTAGAGTTATCAAGGTGATCACATCCAAAGGTTAATAAATGTTGAGACACTATGTTGTACACCTGAAAATAATATAATATTGTATTCCAGCTTTAATAAAAAAAATTTAAATAATTATTGTGCTTAATTAAGAGTAACAGAAATACATTTAGTACTTTAGAAATGAAGCATGTATTTCTAGACACTGAAGCACTGATATCAAGCATACTATTCCACTGTCAAAGTGCTTGAGTTCAAATAACAGTACACCCTGTAAACTTTGAGTGAGTTGTTTATCATTATTTCTCTGCCGCAGTTTCTTCATCTATAAAATAAGGATGATATTAGTACTCATTATAAGGGGTATTTACAATCATTCAAGCTAATAGTATCTATAAACCTCTTAGAATAGTAGTCAACACATAGTAAATAGGTTTGTTAATAATAAATACTATTCAGGTAATTATCACAAAATTTAACATAGTTTAACCTGTATTGGTATTGGGATAGGAGGCCTGAGGCAATAAAGAAATAAATCACCATCTTTTCAAACAATGCATAAAATGATACTAAGCAATAACAGAAACAAAGCAATGTTTTTATCAGCTCCTAAGCAATCAAATACAGTGTTTCTATCTGTGCAGTAGAAAAAATGGTGTATCCAACGTTTGTGACTTGCCTTAGATTTTAAAAAGATGGTTGAAATGATGAAAATCAAACCTATAAATCTTTTTTCTCAGGTTAGCATTAATTTAACTTTAAAAACAGCAAAGAATTCTTAAAGCTGCTTCAATAATTTCAAAATAGATAATAGATAAATCCAGCATTTTAGAGATGAAAGAGTCTGAAATTCATTCGGCAGCAGTGCAGAATATAAATGCTAATTTTCCTGCCTCCTACTACCTAGGTATGACAATTACTACCTAAGCATTTGCTCTATGTGCAACTTTTAAGATGCCTGCCTGAAGAGACTGGGTTTTTTTTTTCCCTTTCCTACTCCTGTAATGGGGACAGGACAGTGGGAGCTCCAAGAGCCATTTCTGAGACAACCTTGGGAATAGAGGGGTTGGGCTGAGGCTGGGGGGGGGGGGGGCACCCAATCCACCTTGAAAATCACCAATGCCATGTTATTAATGTTTAGAGAGAAATAAAATTTTACATGCATTAAAAGATTGTTATTTTTAAGCAGGCAATGTCATTTTTTAAAAATATTTTATTTATTTATGTATTTATATATTTTAGAGAGAGGAGAAGGGAGAGAGAAAGAAAGGGAGAGAAACATTAGTGTGTGGTTGCCTCTTGCACACCCCGAACCAGGGACCTGGCCTGCAACCCAGATACGTGCCCTGACTGGGAATCAAACTGGAGAGTTTCTGGTTAGCAGACTGGCACTCAATCTACTGAGCCACGTCAGCCAGGGCCAAATATAGTTAAATGAGGTCTCCCATAGAAAGCAAACAAGCCACATTGCCTCTTTCTTCTGCCCAATGAAACATGGAAAGATCTGAGACCCATGTGGTATGGAGGCAGTGGGGATGTGAAACAAAGTAGGCATTATCCCATTACTTTGGTCTGAAAATCTCCACCTCTGTAAAAAGATGTGTTCTAGTGATCCAGTTCAAGTTAGCCAAATTCTCTGTATTGGAATTTAGGGCAAAATCAAAATAGGAAATGTGTTTTTATTCCATGTCTTCCCAGGGATGGCAACAGGATTTAATATTTCTGGACTCCTTGTTCATAAGGCCATTTGATATCTTCGATGCCTCTTTTCCTCTCTATAGCCCCATAGTCCCAGCAGGGGACTTACCTGAAGGTAAGTAGAGTGCTGGTACCTAGTAAGCGGGGAGTGTCTCATACACTCAAGACACTTCAGCCCCTTCAGTCATAATAATTAGTCAAAAATAATCCTTACGAATATCAACCTGTTATCAAAAAATAAGCTATTGTTAAAGTACATATTTAGAGTAGCACTTTAAATAGTTCAGAATTAAGTAAGAAAACTAAGGGCATTTGTCTAATTTTCTTTCATTTTTTTATGATGCATAGTAATTTGTAACCTAATGGACAGATCTCAAAAAGCTGGTAATTGTAATCAGTGGTTGTTTTTTATATAACCAGAACTTCGCTGATTTTCTGCACTGCACAGGATTCACCTTGGATATGTGTTCCAAATAAATAATTTCTGAAACTTGCATGGGCATTATGGGTCTAATCAAAGTGAATAAAGTACAAGATGAGAATATCTAGAACAGATATAGCTTGCCCATTCTCTAAAAACATTAATTTTAAATACTGCCAATACCGAGAACTCATTTGCAGCACACTTGGTCATTTCCTTATCAGAAACAATATTTCTTATCATTCTAGTCAGCAATAACTAACCTCATGGGATTCAGAAAATCCATCAATGAATGGATCTTCTTCAGTAACAAAGAAGACTGTTTTTGTTGTTGTTCTTTATTTCCTGGAGAAACAAATAATGGAAGCTGGAGAGATAATATTATTTGAAAGACATAAAACAGGTGATACCTAATAGAGACTGCCATATTCAAAGATAGAGTGAAACTGAATTAATTACTCCATGTTCATAATTCAGATGGTTATATAAGTGCTCTCTGGGTTTAATGGCATGTAGAACTCACCCAGCCTGAGAAATAATCTGTAAAAAAAATTCGACTCCAAGTGATCAGGAGATACTTTCAAAGGCTGACGACTAAACTCATTTCCATGTGTAAAGCAGGGGGAAGAATGTGCTGACCCCAGTCAGAGGCTCTGCAGTTTAGAAAGGCCAACCCAAAGACAGGAAAGTTGGCTTGTTTAAGCAGCATTTCCCAGGGAAAATGGAAACAAGATTTGACTAGAGAAAGAGTTCATTCTTGTCAATAAAATGCATGCTCAGAAAAAAAAAAAAAAAACTGTTTTTTCCCTATTTTATTTAAAACTTAGTACCCAAAGACCTAGCAAGTTAATGTTATTGAAATAAAGGGGTAGGTGACAGAAATGGCAGCATGAGAGTGAAAAGTGCCTAACCATGAAAAGCAGGAACTGAAAGTGAAAAGAAGTGTATTTTCAATACAGTTTTATCAACAATGCCTGTATGAAATCCTATTCCTATTTTCTGCATGGAGGAGAGAGATGTACTTCAAAGGATTATGAAAGGAGTGTTTTGTATATAAGGACAGCTCCTCACCATCAAACATATTGGGTCCAAATCCATGTATGAGACTATAGAGAGGTAAGAGGAGAGCAGGCGGGGAGGGGAGGGGAGAAGGAGAGGGATAGCACTCAGGATGGAATTTTCCTGAAGAATCTCTACATATGTCTGTCATGGAAATACATCCCTACTTTAGCGCTTTCTCGTGTATTCTGATAGGAAATGTGTGAGTATTGTGATCTTTGGATCTCACCATAAATGTCTTAAATATCACATAACTTGATTAATCTTCATTTATGAGATTAAGTAACACACGACCCACCTGAGCTGGACGTCACTGGAGGGCAGAATCTGAATCTCTTTCAACCTTCTCTTTCTAGGTGTGGTAGACAGAAAAATGGCTGAAATGTATGAGTATTTTCTTTTACATAGCAAAAGGGACTTCACAGGTGTGATTATCCTAGATTAAGTAGGCGGACCCAATTTAATTATGATTCCTTCAAAGTAGAGAACCTTTCCTGGCTTAGAAAGCTGCACTAAAAGGAGGAAATATTAAAAAACAGGAAGTACCCAAGGAATGTGGGAGGACCCTAGGGGCTGGGAACACCTCAACAGACAGCCAGCAGGAACATGGTAATCTCAGTCCCACAGCTGCAAGGACTGAATTTTCCAACAACTGGAATAAACAAGAGAACATTTTCCTCAAGAGCTTCTAGCAAGTAAGGCAAACCTTCTGACACCTTGATTTAGGAAGACCCAAGTCTGGGTTCTGGACTACAGACTTGTATGATAATAAATTTGTATTGCTTTAGACCTCTAAATTTGTTGTAATTCATGATGACAGCAATAGAAATCTAATGCACCAACATTTAATATTTTGTCTTGCATACAATGCAAACTTTAATTAAGTGAGTCATTCATTAAAAACATAATAAAATCTACTCAAGTCCTTTTACCTCCAAAATGTCATAAATATTTACAAAAGTGAGGTTGTTCAGAACACCAGAGCCAGCAGATATTTTGTGGTGATGGTTCATAGTTTATACCAGCATAGTAAAAGAAATGCAAAAATAAACTTTATAAACTGAATGCAATGTTTCTCAAAATTATTTGCATTCAGAAGCTTTTGTTCCCCCATGAAAATTTTTTTTTTTTTTTTTTAATAGGCTCTGGAATAAAATAAGGCACTATCATCTTAAGGAAAACACTGTTATTTGTCTAACTTAAGTATCTTTTCTTCATACTATAGGAGAATCAGTAAAGCTTCCTTGCAGAAAGAATCATAAAATGGTCAACATGTTCAACATGTTCAAACAGAGCAGACTATAACATGGCTTGTCCATTTTTTCTTCTAAGTATACCAAACCACACAATTATTTGTTTTTAATCTTTCCTAGGTGGCAATTTTCTGTTTCTTGATATATGTACAAAAGTGCAATTATAATACCAATAAGTTAAGCACTTATAAAAACCATCTCCTTCATCTTGTGATAGTATTTTGTCATGGAAATATCTAATTCTAAAGGTTAAAAATTTTATAACATCCCAATAGATAATAGCACAACCAAATCCACAAATACATATTTTTTAATTTTTCATTTCTTCCAACACTTGACTATTTCAATCAGGAAAGAAATGTTAAATGATATAGGCTCAAAATATTACACTATTCTTAATTGTTAAAATGTTTTTACTTTAATATTCACTCAACAATCAGGTTTTAATTTGAATTAAATAAAGTAATATATTAATCTGGCCTATTCATGAGTCTATTAAATGTTATTTTTAACTTATGATATAACTTGAAGTCCAATGATCAAACTTGAAATCATAAAAATAAAATTTAAGCCTGGCTGGTGTAGTGGATAGGTGCCAGCCTGCAAACCCAAAGGTCACTGGTTCAATTCCCAGCCAGGGCACATAACCCGTTGCAAGCCAGGTCTTCAGCCAGGTTCGTAGCTGAAGGTAGGTGAAAGGCAACAGTACACTGATTTCTCTTTCCCTCTCTGCTTCTCTCCATTTCCCTCTCTCTAAAAATAATAAATAAAATCTTTTAAAATAATAATAAATAATAAATAAAATTTAAAAATAAAATTTAGTCTATTCTAAAATATGCTTCTTTACAGTAGTACCCTTATATTCTTCTAAAGGAGATCAATATACTGGAAAGACAGAACTTTCAACTATAATTCCTTCCTGCCACTGGATTTATTGGGATTGATTTTATGATTCTAGATTGCAAAACAAAAGGCACTTATTATTATGAAACTTAAAAATTTACTTTGACAAATTTATTGTAAATGCTCTATCAAATTTAAAATTGTATTTGTCATTATTGCCAAAATCCAAAAATTCCAGCATTTTGATGCAATGATAATAGCATTAAAAAGAGTACAAATAACAAAGTAAAACAAAACAAAAAAGTACCAAAAATACGATTTCAAATTAAAGACAATATATATGCATAATACATAGTACTCTATTTCAACTGAAATGTGACAATAGAACAGAAAAAAGTATTCATTTGTAAGCTGAAATTTTTCATCATGATTGCTTCAAATGTACCTTAACCTGGAATGTCAGTCTCTCTTCTGTTCACATCATTTAAAGCCTTTTCTTTACCTATGAAATATATGAATTGTGGCACCATCAATCCATTATTTCTGTCAGCATAAAGGCTGATATCAACCACTGTTAGGCTGATGTAACCTACATCAATCATGACAATGGCTAAAATGGATGGTTTTACCAGGACCTTGTATCATGACCAGCAACTACTAAAAGACATGGTTGACTGTGGAGGCTTGAATGATCTAAGTACTTAAGGCCCCCAGCCACGTATAAGCTAAAATTAATTAGCTTGTGGCTAGGAGCACATTTGGGTAATTTTGAAGGGACAGTTATTTTAAACACCTCAAAACATATTCTCTAAGACATTGTAATGAACTCATATGGAAATAACCCTTTTTACAGATAAGAGCATTATTAGTCTAAGAATCACCTTTAATTCTTGTTTGTACAATCTTGATAAAAACGATTTAAGGATATGGAATGGTTATCAGGATGACTTTTTTAAAAAGAAAATGCTTCTCTCTTAGAAACTGTATATTCCAAACACATAAATAATCTAAATCACATATTTGCTTGAGTCATTACAAACAGTAAAGATGAGGATGACATTTAGACTTGTCTTTCCATCTCCAAACTTTCTGCCCTATCTAAACAAGGCAGCACTTCAATGTGATCTACCTTAGTAAGCCCAGGCATTAGCTTCTGTGTTTTTTACCTGCATGAGAGGGAAGAGAAAACTGCCTGTTTAGCTTCAGGCTAGACTCCCCCTGGGACCCTGTGGAAATTGACTCCAGCCGAGCGCTTAAACCAATTAATCCCAATAGAATGTGGAAGTGGGCTACCAGGAAACTGGTCGCATCACTAGCTCAGAAAACCTGGAACAAAAATAGTGGCATATACCCGCTGCCATTACATCAAGAGAGGTTCTGGCACTCCCTCACTATAGTGACAGAATGGGGCAAAAAAAACAGGGTTTTTGCCATTTGCTGATGTTATTATTGCATCCCACCTCCTGATCAAGCCATGAGAGGGATTGGTGATCTCATCATGTTTAACAGATACAAGCCCTCAAGTCAAGCTGCTGGCAATCAAAGATCTGGTTTGCTGACCTCGAAGGTGATGGTCAAGAATAGACCACTATGGCTCTAACCTCTGTGAATGTTCTCAGGAAAATGAGTTTCAGAAGGCCTATTCTCTGAATGCTGTCTCACCATTCACCAGTTTTTTGCCTGTCTTCTCCAACATCTTCAGCTTCCAAAACTTGTCTTGGTTTCTTACAAGCTGAAAGTGTACAACTTAGAAACTATTTTACATAGTTCAAATAGAACATAATTTCCAGATAGTATTCATGAAAATGTGGCTCCTTTCAAAAAAAACAAATATTGGCAACAAAAAAGAAAGAGCTTGAGATTTTACTGACCAAGTTTAATGTTAAAAACTTGAATTTTTTCTGGAGAAATGTTTACCCTTTTGAGTTTATTACCAAAATAGGTATATATCCTCTTTTATAAAATAGGAGGCAAAGTGATGTAGTCGAAAGAGACCCAGATTAGAAGTTAATAGACACAAATTGTAGACTGGATCTGAAAACAAATCAACGGTATTACCTGGAACAAGTCACTTAATTTTTCCAAAATTGTCAAAAAGACTTAGTAAAAGAAGTGACATGGCATATACAAAGTATCAGTCACATGTATTCTGTGGCTTGAAACTTTGAGCCAATAGAAAATATATATTAAACAGTCCTATGTGGTCAAAATGCAAATATTTGCAATTCATAAATATAATGAAAGCATTCGTTTTATCATCAATAGTTTCATGTCTATACATCCAGCAATGGATGAGAAAGCAGATAAAGATTCTGTTATAACTTTTCCATGACATGTAAAATATATCCACAAACTTCATACAACAAAATTACTGTAGGATAAATAAAATTAGTACAGTTTGAAATGCATAAAGGCAAAAACAACAAATACTTGCTGCCTCTTCAATTTTATCTAACATACTTTGAGAAAATATTTAGATGCAAAGAACTTTCAAAATGTATTCACTCACATGTAGTTACATATTAAGCTCACGTTCCATTTTGTTTTTCTAAAGAACTCAAAAGTGCTTTGCGAGAGTACATTCATTTATTTCTAAGCTTTTATTTTCAATAAAGGAAGAAAGATATCCAGGCATAAAATAGCTATATTCATAGAAAATATTAATAAGTACCACCTTAAGTCAGGACATTAAAAATAAACTTTTCTGGCCCTGGCTGGGGTGGCTCAGTGGATTGAATACTAGCCTGCAAACCAAAGGCTCACTGGTTTGATTCCCAATCAGGGCACATGCTTGTGTTGTGGGCCAGGTCCCCAGTTGGTGGCACATGAGAGGTAACCACACATTGATATTTTTTTAAATAATAAATTAATTTTAAAATTAATTAATTAAAAACTCTCTGGAATACCAATCTTAGCTTAAGGTTTTTTTTTTTTTTTTTTTTTTTTTTGCTTTGTTTTTCCACCTACTCTTTGTTGGATTTATTACTTCTTTTTCTTTGGTGGATTTTATTTTCCAAGTCCATTACTTGGAGTCCTTAGAAGTTAATGGTTTTAAAGTTTCTTAACAATAACAGGTGCTAAGATGTTTTTGTTTTGTCTGAAATAAAAAGGTCAATTCATTTTTTTTATTAACTTAGGGGACAAATATTATCACTAAGAAGTGTACTAGGACATCTTGACATTCCAGATTGCCTCATACTCTTTGTCCTTTTTTTTGTTGTTTTTCTTTTAACCAAGAAGGTGGAGGGTGGAATGTAGACAATGGAAGTGGTGAGTGAAAAGGGCGTGAGAAGGAGGACACCAGCTGTGTGTGAATATACTAAGTGTGTGTTCTTATAGACCTTTGTAGCCACTAGCTGTCATCTCCTTTTCTTCTCTGTTTTCCTGTATCCAAATCCCATCTCTACTAGTGCTGGCAAGGTCACCGCTATTACACAGACCGAGCAACCTTGGGAAACAGGCATAGAGGAACATAAAGGAGAACAAAACACACCCTGAGGAGGCGGACTACTGTCTTGTCTTGACTAGATGGTGGCAGCACAGATTAGTTCTGTGCATCTGAAAGAACAAGTCTGTCAGTGTTCCAGAACAGAGCTCTGCCTCTGCATGGTAGAAGCACACTTCATCCTAAAAATATTCATGTTGGTCTTCCCATAGTGTAATTAAGTCCATTACTTGGAGACCTTAGAAGTTAATATTTTTAAAGTTTCATGATTAATAATAGCAAATATTAAATTGCTTTTGTTTTGTTTTAAATTAGAAGTTCTGTACTGGCCTACCAAATTCTACACCATTACAAAACAGTGCGAAAAATGTTTTCATTTGTATTAAACTAAGTATCATCTTTCCAGTGTCTTGTTTCAGTTAAATTTCTATCTTAATTCAAGAGCAATCATTTTATATTGTTTTGTCTTTAACAGGAACTATTTTTTATCCTAGAAAGATAACTAAGAAATGAATTGCAGTCTTTTATTTTGAAAGAGATGAAAATCATCCTAAATTTTTAACTCTGTACCAAAAAATAGTAGAATTCTCAAAAATATTTATCTCTTTAGAAGACAAATATCTAGTTAATAGATAAACAAATCCAATTTTTTAAAAAACCTAGAGTAGTTTCAGAACACAATAATTTATTTAAACTGAGAACCTCTTTTTCCTGTTTATGTATTGATCAAATTATTAGTTTCTTATCAGAAATACTGAACATATTAGTTTATACAAGAAAAACTTATTTGAGGTCGAAAGTAAGAAACAGACTTTTGGTTTCAAAAACTTAGCCTCCTAAGCAAAAACATTACAGATAACTATAACATAAGATAGAATGTGGATGCAAACACTAAAAACATTTTTTAAATGATAGAGAAATAATGAGAGAAAACTGATCATTTTCATGATTTATCCAAAAATATATTCATTTGGGTAGAATCATAAAAAATTAACTAAAATGTGCCTGGAAGTATTGATAGACTTATGGCTTCTACAGATAAATGATAGAAAATATTCCAAACAGAGGACTGAATGAGCAAAAAGCTTAGACGTAGTAAAGGGTCAAACACTTTATTCTACTGTGGGCCAGACACTAAACTTTGCACTGACAATAAAATTATGAGTATTAAGAATTTTCTTGCCCTGGCTGGTGGCACAGTGGATAAGGCACCTGCCTGCAAACCCAAAGGTCGCTGGTTTGATTCCCAGCCAGGGCAACATAGCCAGATTGCAAGCCAAGTCTCCAGCCAGGTCTGTAGCTGGAGGTAGGTGAAAAGCAACCATACATTGGTGATTCTCTCCTTCTCTGCCTTCTCTCCCTTCCCCTCACTCTGAAAAAAATAAATAAAATCTTTTTTTTTAAAAGAATTTTCTACATTATAAAGTTCACAGGCTGGTAACATCTGAGAAGAAAAATTTTGAAGTTTTACCAATAAAACCAGTACCACACAACTGAAAGGAACTAATTTAGTGGAATTCTAAGGCTGTGTGTGTGTGTGTGTGTGTGTGTGTGTGTGTGTGTACAGTGCACACAAGAGCACTTTGAACGAGTGAGAAACATAATCATAGTTGTAATTTAGAAAGATCAATTTGGTAGAAATAAATAAAGGGAAGTTAGTAGAATCAAGTGAATAAGGCCAGGAAGGAGTTCACTTTTGTCTCTCAAGTTCACTCTTTCTTTTTTGAAGGTTTTACCTTTTATCTCTCTCCCCTTTTTCCTTCTTTTTTCATTTATTTTATTATTTTTGGTTTTGGTGTTTTGTGTTTTGGTTTTGGTTTTGTCATGGGAATGAATGAATGCAAACAGGATCTCCTGCCTTCTCTCCACCTGCCACCTGCTTAGGTTTCTCTTATCATATACCTTACCTGGGCTGTCTGTGGCTTCTCACTGTTTATTCCTGCATCCATTGTTTCTTCTGTAATCTAATTTGGTCCTGATGCCAATCCCCAGTACTCCAAAACTGGCTGAATATATTACTGCCCACTTTCAAACTCTGATCTTTAACTTCTTATATGGATGTATGTTTTATTCAGGTTGGCAGTTCCACTTATAATAAGCAGAATTTATTTTGACAGAATCATAGATTGAGGTCTTCTCAATATAAAATATATGTAAAAGAAAAGAAACTCTGCTGCTTCAGATAAAAAGGCTGCCCAATTGCAAGGTAAAATAGGACCAGATGTATGAGTGTGGAGAAAAAGGACTAGGAATCAGAGTAGATAAGATGACAATGGGTTACTAGTGGGGGACTGTAGTTAAGAAAGGGAAAATGATAGTGGGATACCTGAGTAGGATCATAAAATGTAAGAACCTTAAGGTACTTACTCAGCATTAATCAGCCCCTACAGATCTGGGCTTAGCATCAAAAGAGGTGAGATGACAGGGCCTGCCTAAGGCACAAGGAAAGGTAAGCGAATTTAGCTTCAGCAGCTGCTAACCAATGTTTTCCAGACCCAGCTCATCCCGGCGATGCCTGCCCCTGCCTCTGCCCATAGCACTCAGTATGGCCACAGATGGCCTGCCACCCTGGCACTGTCCCACATTGCTGCAAATACAGTCAGCTCCCTGAGTCCCTTTAAACTTTCCTCAGAAGTTAAGGTCAGGATCCCAGAACTCTGATAAACTACTTCAGAAAGAGAAAGCAGTTGTGTTTTCAATGGAGTGCTTACAATAATAAGACTTAAACTCAATGCAATAACACTGCAATGCTGCAATTTCAGACAGTACGTATATCACACCATACAGAGTTATTTTGGGATGGAGAGATGTAGTAAGAAAGGCATTATATTTTCTTGTTCTATAAAATATATTTAAACCCAAAACACATTGTGCATGTAACTATCTACCATAACATATACATCTTGTATAAAATATTTTAGAATGGCTTTAGGCTACTAAATGGGTAAAAAGATAACATAATTCACTTAATCCTAAAACATATTGCTCTGTACTTTCTCTTGCTGAATCTTACTGTGTTTCTGAATGGTTCTTTGAGGTAAGAAGAAGAATTTAAATATATACATATATTGAAAATATATCTTTAAAAAATAAATAAAAATAAAATATGTCTTTATAAATATATGCATGGTGGAGCAAAAGTAGATTTACAGCTGTGAGTTCATCAAATACAGAGTTTATTTTTGTATTATTATTTATTAATTACTGCATTATTTTCATATGAACAATTATAAACCTACTTTTTCCCCACCATGTATTTAAAAGAAAATATAATTTAAACACATAAAAATATGACTATATATATATATATATAATCTATATTGTTATTCATCTATCCCTCAGTTTAGTTAATTTGGGTCATTAACTAAAATTAAAACATTAAACCAAATTAGAGAGCAGTTGATCTCATTATTTTTTTTTTTTTTTTAGTCTACAAACTAGGACTATATATGGAAACTCAAAGCCAAATCCTCAAAATGTTTTTATATATCTTAGAATATGTAAAAGTCTTCAAAACTATATTTTGGAAGGTTTAATTAATAGTATAGTATGATTCCCAACACATCAAAAGAAAACAACTGAGAACTCCTTCCAAATCTGTGATCACTACAGGGGAGTTGCAGTTAAAGCTAACCACCTCAGATAGTGTGTTTTCATTGTGTTCTTACCAGTCAAATCTGCACTCTAAATGTACACATTAATTCTTTCATTCACCAAATTTTTATTTAATGTTTTTACTAGGTCTATCCAGAAAGTATCCATCCATGCATAATGAAAAAGACATTTATTGAAGAAGATACAGATACAAGAAATATTGTACATAGAACAATAACACTTCAGTCCCCTTCAAAGTAGGCACCTTGGGACCTCACAGTTTTCCCAATTGCCACCAGCTTCCCCACTGCATTTTCCTGAATCTCACTGATGGTCTGAAATCTCTCCCCTTTCAAAGGTGATTTTAGTTTGGGAAAAAGCCAGAAGTTACAGGGTGCCAAATCTTGGCTGCAGGGTGGCTGAGTTACCTGAGTATGATGTTTTGCCAAAAAAAACTCAGCAGGAGATATGATGAACGAGTGGGTGCATTGCTGTGATAAAACTGCCAAGCACCATTTGCCCATAGCTGCAGCCTTCTGAATCATCTGAATGTTTCCATGGAAGAATGTTTAGGCTTAATGCGAAATTTGATGCAGATTTGTTGCTCTGCTAACTCAATCATTTTAAATGTTATAGCTACATGGTACGCATGCTCACTCAACAATGCACACCATCTCCACTATCTAGTACAGTGAAGTCAACATTGTTCACGCACGTGCATTCCAGTCCACTCTCCTTGGCTGTCAGGTTACATCCATGTAGTGCAAACAGATCTCATTATATTAACAATGGTTGGACTTCTGGACAGACCTCATATATGCCAGTGAAACCAACATCAACAAAGTCTTCCTTTTCGTGGAATTTCCATTTTAGCTGAAGAGGAAAGAAAATGAACAAATAAAATAATAAATGTTAAATGAGGATGGGTGCTCTGAAGAAAATGAATCAGCAAGAGGGCAATGAATGAATGGATGATAGGATGATGCTTCGGATAGAAGGGTAGCAAGGCTACTCTAAGGAGATGATCTTTGACTAAAGAACTGCATTTCACCAAGGATCTAGCAATGCAAGGACCTAAAGGAGGAACATTCCAGGCACAAAAGCAAATTCCAAGTCCATAAAATAGAAATAAACTTAGAACTGCAGTCCCTAACCTTTTTGGCACAAGGAAATGGTTTCTTGGAAGGGGGTGAGGGAGGGTGCAGGACAGGAGATGGAGCTCAGGTGACACTGTGGAGGGGGTTGAGGGCGACAGGAGATACAGTTCAGACAAGCTTTGCTCCATGTCAGTTCCTAACAGAGTGTGAACTGGTACCAGTACCTCTAGCCCAGAGTTTGGAAGCCCATGGCTTAGATTTGAAAATTCAATGAAGGCTGATGTGTTCACAGTATAGTGACTGAGGAGGCAAGAGAAAAGGTGATCAGGGAGAAACAAGAATATGCCAAAAGATATAGGGCTTTTAGGCCTGAGTAAAGAACTCAGATTTGATTCTGAGTTAAAGCAGAAGCTACTGGAGGGTTTTAAGGCGGAGAGTGAAATAACTTCTTTTCTAAAAAAAAGATTATTCTATTTGCTGTGTGAGGGATAGATTGCAGCAGGACAGGAGTGTCGTGAGAGGGACAAGCTCTCAGAGGCAGTGTCAAGGTAGCTCAGACTAAGGAATTGAATTGAATAGAGAAAAATAAAAAAACTCAGGCTACATTTTGGTGATATAATAAACAGGATTTGTTTTGTATTCAATGGGTGGTGGGGGCAGGGGTTAGGAATCAAGCTTAAGTCCAAATCCCAATCAAGAAACAGAATTTATATTTGTGAAACAAGTAAAAATTAAAAACGAAGCAACTAGATTCATGTTAAATTCACTTATTTAGCTATACTTATTGAAAACAAAACCTTCTTCAATTTTAATACAGTAAAATTCTATTCTAAAACATGTACTTTGAGCCTACTATGTGCAAAGCACTTCGATAAACCTAGAGATAACACAAAATATCTTGTGTTCTAAGTAACACTAAAAATAGAAGATATATAATTAACTAGAGACCTAATTTTTAGGTAATGCTTTCAAATCAAGTAAAACATTTATTGACAGCCTACTGTTAGCACAGCACCACTAAGAATAAAAGGTGGTAATACACAGGTGAGCAAAATGTACTACTGGCAGAAAGAAATGTAAAATCTCAGTGAAAAACATAATTTCTCCTGGAATTAGCTGCCAGAGATTATAAAATATACATCTCTCCATTTTCTCTTCAGTAAGTTGGGAATTATCATTATACCACTTTTCCCACCCGTCTCCATCCGTGCCCAATGATACCTCGTAGTCATATTCCTTTCTGCTTTCCTGTCATGGCTCAGAAAACATGCTGGAAGGATTAAAGCAATCAGCACATTGTTTTTCTTATAGGCACAGTTGGCTTGGTTCATGCTGTTTTAGGTAGAGAAGCTGCACTGAAAAATTAAAAGGCTACATACTCACAGCAAGGAGATTCTGATGACCTAAATGATTGGACAGAGAGCCATTTGCTATGCCATCTGAACTCTGAGTGTGCGGAGTGCAGTCACGCATGGGGCAAAGCTCTGTGCTTTTCTGTGCATGCATGGCCAGGATTTCCCATTCCACATAATCAGTCCCTTTATATTAAAATAATTAATAAGAAAGGGTTTTAGTGTCTTGCATGTGGCTGCACATTAGCATGAAAATGCTTCAGATGCATCTTTCAGAATGTGAAAGTGTCTCATCTAACATCCAGCCTTTGCAGAGCTGGTTGGGAGAATAGACAGAGAGTTTGGGTTTCTCATGACTGAAATTACCTCATCTGCTACTTATAATTGTAGGTGTTAAATGCCAATAGTCTGTTTTCATTTTGAAGGGAAGTTTTGTATTATGTCAAAGCTAGGGATATGTTTATATTCATGAGATTTATGGCAAAGGTTGGTAGAAATGCTTCAGGAGTGTAATTTTTACATATGGAAGCAATTGAAGGGCAAAACCGAATCATATAAGGACAAATCGGCTTTCAGGGATTCTGAGTACAGCTGACTTTTCTCTGAGTTCAGATGAGTACCTAGAGGCTGGATCTGGCCCTCGTAGTGATAAAAATAACATGTTCTCACACTTATGATGATAGACACCTGTTATTCAGGCAATTTCTACCAACAGCGAAAAATAGAAAAAGCAAATTTCTCATTGCCGGCACTTCCCTGTTCACAGCTGCTTCTTCTCTACACTAATCACTGCAGAGCAGACATGCATCTCAGAATTGACCAGAGAATGTAAATGGAAATAAAAGTCTTCAATTACACATCTGAATATGATAACTGTCTGGCAACAGTGTTGAAGAAAAAGGGGAAAATTTAAACGAAGAAAATGAACTGAAATGGAAGCAGAAAAAAAAAAGTTTAATAAAGTACAAATTGGTGAGTTCATATTCATTCAGATTTAAGTCCTATACATGGATAAATGTAACATTAAAGATACCTGAACAGATATATCTGTTTGTAGTTGTCTAGATAACATTAATTCACTTAACAATTGGAGAGTTGCCTGACTGCCGATGAGAAAAGAGAAATCCTTTCTTCTTGTTAGATTGGAGTGTAGAAATAGTGGCATTTGTTCTGGGTCTTAAAGCAGAACCAACATCTTTGTGTAGAAGAAAGATGGAACACAATAATGTTAAACCAACAGCCCTTTCCATCCTGTGGACCACTAAAATAGTAAAATTGATCCTACTTTGGTGACTGCCTCAACCATGCCTGTGGAAGCTACCTTCTGGTCCCTTATCCCAAAAGAGCTGATCCTGACTTGATTGACTAGTTTTCCAGGTGCGCTGGCTTCTGATTACTTAGAGCTGGGCCTTTCAGTTTAGGATGGGACAACGCAGAATTCCATCATTTCCTCCTGCCATTTCTGAAATTGTCCCTATTGAATGAAGAGCAAAGCAGGCACTCAGATAGTCTGCTATCACTCTTCACACGGGCATCATCCAGCACAGGAGAATTATAAACATTGTGGCTTCGGTGATCAAATTGGTTGTCCTAGGGTCAACTTGTCAATTGCATTGATCTTATCACCTGATAGTCACCAAAGTAAGTCTGATGTCATACAAACACAGATGGAAGAAAATGACTACTTTGTTGCTCCATATGTTATTTTGCTTCATATGGAGCTCACAAAATATTTGTAAAGGTACCCTCCAAACTAAAAAATGGATACAACTATAAAAAGAGTAGTTGCAGTAATGTTATTATGCTGTTGAACTACCAAAGAACACACTTCTCTTGAGTCAATTTTTCCTGTAGTTTAGCGATAGCATCATTAGACAATCCACCTATCTCTACATGGTGTTCATACCTAGACCTGCCAGCCATGGGTGGAGTTTGGTTGCTGCAACTTTAAGGCACATTTGACTCACTGAGAACTAATTTATTAAGATTCTAGTTGATAATATCTACTAGATAGCATCAGTTGATGCTACCTTAACTGGACCTCTCTCTAACATCAGTGAAGGGAGAAAGAACTATGCACTAATTTTACTTCCAAGCTCACAGAATGTTGAGGTTTGAGAGATTACCTGGCTGGTGGGTCCCAATACGGGACTTAAGTAGCTACAAAAATTTTCTAAAAATAATGAGAGAAATAGGACTTTTTTCATAAATTAATGGAAAGAAACAAAATATATTTCTTTGACTTTAATTGGACTTGCATGATTATGCAGTAAAAGAAAATAAAAAACAATGTGAATTGTGTTCAATTATTAATTTAAAAATACCATATGATCTCATCCATTACAGGACAATAATGAACAAAACTAACAATAAGCAAAACAGAACCAAATATATGACTACAGTGAATAGGCCTTCAGTGGTCAGGGGAAAGGGGGTTGGGGGGAGGGGGGAGGCAGAGGCAAGGAAGGGGAGCAGTTTAGACAAGAACCTAGTATAAAGGAACCATGGACATGGACAACAGGTGGGATTGACTTTGGGGGGAATGGGTGGGTGGGGAGGGGGACAGAGGGGAGCAAAAAGGGGATGGATGTATTACAACAACAATAAAATTTTTAAAAAATGCTTTTGAAACATATCATGTTACTAATTTAAAAAAAAAAAACAAACTCCTGCTTATCTCTTACTTTGCCTTTTTCTAATCTGTTTTCTGTGCTGCAAACATTATGACATTTCCAAAAAATAAAATCAAACCTGATCAAGTGCTTCCTTATTTGTATATCCCACTAGAGATTCTCATTTGCCTAAGGGACAAAGCCCAAACTCCTTATCAGGGCACACCAGACATTCAATGTCCAAGCACCAGCCTGTCTATTCAGCTACATTTCTCATCCAGCTTCCCATTTCCTTCCACCCACTCACCCACCTACTCTTTTCAACCTCAAACCGTATAAAACTGCATGGCTTGCAGTTCCTCAAAAACGCCAGGGTGTTTCATGCTGCCATGCCTTGGCACACAGCTTCTTCTGCCAGGGTTGCTCTTTCCATCTTTGTTTACCTCACAAACAAACACCTACTCGTCTTTCAAAATGCAGCCCATACACTATCTTTTCTATGAAGGTTTCCAGGACCCTCCTTCTTGACCATTTACCCTGGTGGAATCACTGATCTTCCGTCACAGTGTAAATACCATCATGTTGCTTTGAGCACCCCACACATCCTCATTTGCAAGTCTGCTCTTGCACTCCCACTCTACACTAAGCCCCTTACCACCACTACCTCCATTGCTCTAAGGGCAGGAACTGTATCATAATTATATTAGGATCCCCAGCTGCTGCCCTGCCATTTGACTGAGGAAGGAAGGAAGAAGGTAGAATGGAAAAAGATAAGGAAGCAAAGGCAGAAAATCTTATAAACTCTACTCAAAAGTAGACTTCCCACTAACAACATCTGGGCATCTGGCTGCTAGTCCCTCAATCAGAATCACCCCTATCTGGACTTCTGTAAAGGCCTCTTTCTCTGTCTTTTTGCTTCCATTTTTGCGTTTTTTTGTTCATCCTATGTATAGCTACCAGAGTAATCTTTCTAAAAAATAAATAAGATCATATCACTCCTGTGATAAAACTTTCCAAGGGTTCCTATTAAAAAGAAATAAACAGCCCTGGCTGGTGTGGCTCAGTGGATAGGTACCGGTCTGTGAACACAAAGGTTGCTGGTTCGATTCCCAGCCAGGGCACATAATCAGGTTGCAAACCAGGTCTCCAGCCAGGTCCTTAGCTAGAGGCAGGTGAAAGGCAACCATACACTGATGTCTCTGTCCCTTTCTTCCTCCCTTCCTGCCTTCTCTCTGAAAATAATAAAATCTTTTAAAATAAAAATAAAATAAAATTTAAAAAAACAAACAAACAAAAAATGGTCTCCACATGCCATCCTACCTTTTCGATTCATCTTGCATAATACTTCCCCTAATTTAGTCCCTTTCAGCCACTCTGTTCTTATTCCTTTCTCATCAAGATATCAAAGTTTTCCTGTTGCAGGGCCTTTGCACTTAACCTGTTAAGGATATTCTTCCCCAGGCCCTGGCTGGTGGCACAGTGGATAAAGTGCCAGCCTGCAAACCAAGGGTTGCTGGTTTGATTCCCCAGCCAGGGCACATAACGAGGTTGCAAGCCAGGTCTCCAGCCAGGTCTATAGCTGGAGACAGGTGAAAGGCAACCATACATTGATGTCTCTCTCCCTCTCTGCCTCTCTCCTTCCCTATACCTCTCTCTAAAAAATTATAAATTAAAAAAAATATTAAAAAAAAAAAAAAAAAGGATATTCTTCCCCAGATCTTCAGATAGCTGCTTCCTTCACATGATTCAGAGAGAAGTTCAAATACAACTTCCTGAAAGAATCCCTTCCTGACCACTCTGGTAGAGCTTCCAGTCCATTGCAAATACTATAATTGTCTAAATGGAACTTGCCACTATCTAGGTTACCTTTTATTGTGCACTTGCTTATTGCCTATGTCCCCCTCTGGTAGAATAAAAAGAGTTTTGTCATGTTCAACACTCCATTCAAGTCTTAATAGCTATGTTTTCCAATTCAATCAAGGACCTATGTTCCAGTTTAAGAAAAATATATATTTCAGACTTAGCCTACTTACTCTTCGATCTGCTTGCAAGTCCAGGTACCAACAGACCATGGTATGAAGATGGTAGTGTTTTTTTTAAGTCTAAGAAGATTTAAAAATGGGTGATCTATTGAGATGCTGCACCTAAAAATTTGCAACAGCAGCTTTTCATGAAGCCTAGAACTCTCACTGCAGAATAAAGCTGAACATTGCCTTTGATTTCTGCTATTAAATAAATAAAATAGAAGAATAACATCTTCCAAGTGAAGAACCACCTCATTCTCTGGTCCAATTTCCTCCATGCTGTTCAACAGTGGAGGTTGAACTCAGGGTACTATCTCTCAATTAAGGGCTACTCCTGTTATCCAACATTGACTCTTCCTATGTGTGCATATATCTTTGCATGCACAAACAAGGCTTATAAACACAGGTTGTTGTTAACTGACAAGTAGCTTGTGTTTTTTATGCAGCTGTGAAGAAACTGCACATTTTCTCCTGAGAGAAAGAATATTATGCCTTCAGGCAAGCAAGCCAATGTAACTGCATTTTACCTAGAACTCATTTTGAGTGCAATATTAATAGCATTACCGTTCCTAATCACCATTAGTAAAAGTACCGCTGTGGGAAACAATTCAGAAGATTTTAATTCCTTAAACTGAAAACATCACAGCACCAGCTCTGTAAACAAGACCCCCCAAAATAGTTTCTGCTGTTTCTCCACAGTGAAGGTACATCATGTACAACAACATAGATCTGAGAGTGGAAAGTGCAGCATTTTCTGATAGCTGAGAATATATACTTTAACATGTTTGCTGTCAAGGTATCATCACTGGTAGAATACTAGTTAATTATTTTCATATTTAAGGTTTTAAAGTATTAATAAAATAGCCCTGGCTGGTGGCACAGTGGATAGGGCACCAGCCTGCAAACCCAGGTGTCACTGGTGCAAGTCCCCAGCCAGGGCGCATGGCCAGGTTGCAAGCCAAGTCTCCAGCCAGGGTCTGTGGCTGGAGGCAGGTGGAAGGCAACCATGCATTGATGTTTCTCTCCCTCTCCGCCTCCCTCCCTTTCTCTCTCTCTGGAAATGATGGATAAAATCTTTAAATAAAAAGAATTTTAAAAAAGTATTACTAACATAAAGGCCAAGGTTCTTCTTATGTAATATTGACTACATGATACACTACATAGTATGCTCACTCTCTGTTATTTCAGCTTTTGTATATATGGGATAGTGCCCAATATGTCCCAGTTTTAGGTCCCAAAACTCGTGAGTAGGTTGACTTACATGACAGAAGAGACTTTGCAAAGGTGTAAGGTTAAGGACTTTGAGAGGAGAGATCACCCAGGATGACCCAAGTGCGCCACTTTAATCACATGAGTTCTTAAATCCTGAGCCCTCTCCCAGCTCTAGTCAGAGAAAGAGACCAGGTTATGGAAATTGGGTCAAAAACTTGACATATAAAAAGGACTCTATCCATTAATGTTGGCTCTAAAGATATTGGAAGGGGGACACCAGCAGGAACAAGGAATGCAGGCAGTCTCTAGAAACTGGACAAGGCAAGGAAACAGTATTCTTTAGAGCCTCCAGAAAGGAACCTTGGTTTTAGCCCAAGGAGATTTCTGAGCTACATAACTGTAAGATATTAAATCTGTATTGTTTCAAGTCACTAATACGTGGTAATCCATTTTGCAATAACAGGAAATAAATACAATGTTCACTTAAAAACAGTCCTTTGACTAACTATAAACCAGATATCAAATGGGATCCTCCCGCCTCTTAAAATCATGATCATGAATACAGATGTTCAGTCCACTGATTGTGAGAGCCAGTGTTTCTTAGGGTGGCCCTCATGGTCATCTCCACTATCCTGTTAGAACAATTTGGTATAGGAAGGTTTTACCATTTCTTTTGTATGTCCCCTTTTTATACATCATAAACTGGAGTAAAATTTACTTGTTGTCTTCTATTTCCACTAAAATATTTTGCATAAAATTTTTCTGAAGGCAGAAATTGGATGCTACCAAAACACAAACCAAATAAAACTTTAAACTTTCCAAAATAAATTCATTTATCTTTTCTTCAACTAAAATGTCCAAATTTAGTCATGTTCCCTTCTATCAAATCCTGTTGCAAATTAGTGTGTAGCCTTTTCTCCCAATGAATCTTACAAACCTTCCATTTGGGTTCTCTTCTCCCCACTCAGTGGCTTAACAGTAGTTTTTGTTCCCTAAAAAGTTATTATACAACAAACAAAACCATCAAGCAAATGAAAAGACAACCCACTGAGTGGGAGAACATATTTGCCAGTGATACACCTGAGAAGGGCTACTATCCAAAATTTATAAAGAACTTACACAACTCAACACCAAAAAATCCAATTAAAAAATGTCCAGAGGACATGAATAGATACTTTTCCAAAAAAGGACATGCAGATGGTTCATTAAAAAGAAAAATCACTGCTCTCCTTAACTAAGTTGAGTTAGAGGTACATTCAGGAAGAAAATAGAAAAGATAAACTATGCTTCTTTGAAACAAATTTCAAAGAGACTACATGTTTATAAAGCCCTTGAAAAATATAAAGAATAGTGAAGAATTTAATATTATTTAGTAGTCATACACTACATGGTCAATAACCTTAATTATGAAATAACCAATCCATGTTGATTCCCAAAGTGACAACCTTTTCAAAGGCCAGCCAGCATCTAATTTTTTCAACAAATGTTTATTGAATAATTTTCTAAGTATAAGGAATTATGCTAAATGCTTTGAGTGATAAAATAACATACCATATGTAATTCATGACTACAATCACCAACAAAAATCAGAATAGAACATTAGTTCTGCTGAAATGCAACTGAAAACCTAGTGGGGCAAGTAAGAGAGGTAAACTAATTATAATAAAAGGCAGTATATTTAAAGAGTGCCTAATGACTATAACAAATATTCTTCAATAGATGCTCAAAAGAAGGATGCAGATAGATGCACAGATCAAGCTTAATGGAGAACAAGATAGAGAGAAAGGATCAATCCTGCCATGGGCTTCATCAGCCTCCCCTCCTGAATGTGATAGAAAATTTTGGGTTTTAGAATATAGTCTAGCCAGGTTTGAATGATGGCTCTGTTACCGCTACTTGTACAAGTGGGTAAATTTCTTATTCTCTGTGAACCTACTTCCTTACTTGTAGACTGTAGTTAAATTATATCCTCATGCTTTTTAAAGTTTCTTTTAGGGATACATCCTTCCTCTCATGACCATTTCTTAGCCCTTAGCAATCTGATTTCATTCCATTTAATCGCTGGAGTAAGCACTGCAGTAGGCACTCCTTAATTCTACTTTGTGACTATTAAATCTGTCTAAGGTCTTTTTTAATATTTTATTTTTTATTTTTAGAGAGAGAGGTAGAGAGGGAGAGACATCAATGTATGGTTGCCATTTACCTGCCTCCAGCTACGGACCTGGCTGGAGACCTGGCTTGCAACCTGGTTATGTACCCTGGCAGGGAATCGAACCAGTGACATTTGGGTTTGCAGGCCAGTGCCTTATCCACTGTGCCACCAGCTAGGGCTATGGCTGAGTTCTTTTGACTGTTATCTTTATCTCTCTGCTTCTTTGACTCCATTGATTAATCTCTCCTTGAAACTCTTTCATTCTAGGTCTTCATGACACTACACTTGCAGCTGTTTTCCTCTATAGAAGTATTTTTCAAATTATGGATCAAGACTTTTGTTTTAATAAAATAAAACAGAATTGACTTGAAAATATCAGCTGTATCACACTAATTATAATAAAAATATTTTAGTGACATATTTCTTTCAACTGAGCATGTATGTGCATGTACATGTGCATGTATAGATTGGTTATTGTGTGTTAATATAGCTGACCAATATACAAAAGATACTTCTTATCCAAAGTCATGGTGAAAATTCTGCAGGTCATGGCTCTAGAGCTATATTTTCTCAATTTAATTTGCTAGTTCCTATTCTTACACCCACTCTATGATATTGACTTTTTTCTTCTCTTCTGACTATCTATAACCCCTAATTATCTTTTTGGCAGCTCTCTCTCCTGAACTTCACAACCAATTTTTCAATACTGCCACCTGGTTTTTTATAGATACCTAAACTCATTAGATATTATTGATCATTTTAATTGAGTGACATGAAGAAAGTGATATGTTAGCCTGCTTAATCTGACAACAGTATGAAAGATAGGTTTGAAGAAGAGAGACTGGTAGCAGCGAGGTAAGTTAGAAAGTCATTGCTATGATGTAGGTGAAAGTGGTTAAAGAATAATCTAATGACAGAGTCAATACCAAGCCTAAAGAATAAGAAGATTAGGTTATTTTTCAAACTTTTCAGTCTGAAGATGGAAGCAAGTTCAATAATAATCACTTATATATAATAATAATCATCATTTAATAATAATAAGTTATGCCAATTGCAGGATACCACACTAAACAGTTAAAAGGCTAATAAAATCTATTCAGAAATTAGTCAAGATTTAGTTTCACAGAAATCATGGTTTAATAAACACTATATATTTAACTTTTCATAGAACTTATAAAAATAAATAAATATATATTCAACAAAACTAATCTGAAGTTCCAGTGCTAGCTGAACCTTTATATCTATACTTGTATCATAATCAAATACAGATATAAATAAACAGGTTATGAGTCTTAAATTTTCCCAATGGCTCTTCACTCCATAAACATTTGAGTAAAAAAATGGGATGTTTGAATTATCAGTTGGAATTTTAAGCTCCATATTTATGTGTAAAGATTTCTCCCCCAGTAGGATGTCAGTGTCTCTTGCTCTTTTCTTGAAATAGTTTAACCTTCAAATTATGTGTCAACAAAGAAATCTGTGATACTGTGATGTCAGATAATTAATTCCTCATTTTCCCCTCCTCTTCAACTAAACTTTATAAAATGCCCTCTAACCATACTTTAATGGAGAGATGACAATTTAATTAGATCAAGACCTCAGTTTAGAAGTCATGATGGAATTGAAGACGGTTATGGATTACAGCTCGGGGTTTTGCTGCCCAACTTCAGTGAGTCCAGCAGCTACATAAAATGACTACCTCAAAAGTCAATGAGTGCTATACATTCATGTTTTTACTTTCCCACCAATAAAAGAGTCAGAGAGAAAATGCCCACCTATTCATGCACAATGTTACAAAAAGAGAATTGGACTTGAAATCAGAGGAAAACTATTTTTTTCATCCGAGTTTATCTTTTGTGGTGATTTGGCCTTGAGAAAGTCATTTAAAGCTCTTTGAAGCTCAATTTTTTTTATTTGTTAAAAATTAATGCACATATTTTACAATCTAAAAAGCACTGACATATAAAGAATCAAAATAACAATAATTCTCCATATTTTATGCTGAAATACTTCATAAAATAAGCCTAAAGAAAAGGAGACAGACCAGCAGCTAATCTACTAGATAGGTAAGAAAAGAAAGGTAATGTGCAGAAGTTTATTTAGAATGGTTCCTTGTGATAAAGGCAAGAGAAACATAGTTCATACAACACAGAAGGGGTGCTACCAGTAGCATTGTTTCAATGTGAATTCGTAAAACTGTGTAGCTCACTTGAAATCATTTGGTGAAAGCATGAGATTGACAGTTAAAAAGTAGGTAGATATAAGGTAGAAATGCTATTGCTAGGTTTGTACCCAAGAAGAATGGCATTGCAACAATCCTAATGGAGTATTATAAAAGACTCATACAAATTGCATTTTTGACTTGCTTTCTTATACTCCAGGTGTGCATTAAGAAATGCAGAGTGGAGAATGAGCTGGAGCATAAAACCTCCCATTCTTTTTAGTCTTTTTTTTCTTAAACATCTCATTCTTAAGAGATATTATATAGAAGAAAACAGCAAAAACTACTCAGGAAGTGGGCCAACACAGTTTTGCATCAAAAATGGAAATGATCACCGGCATCAAGTTCCTCATTCTCTGGAAACACTAGCCTAGAGGGAAAGATTTTTTTTCTGGTAGGTAGGTTCATGGAGGAAAGCTTTTTCCCCTCTGAATTTGTAACATTAAACATCTCAGTCCACAAATAATGTAAGGTGTCTGAGTCCTGGGAGATCCTTACATGAGATACTTCTACAAGTTTGTCTGTGAGTCAAGAACATGTGTATCCTACCTATGGAACCAGATGTCTTTCATCATGCATAGTGCCTCTGGGAAACAGAACTCAAAATTGCTATTAACTACATGTTGAATGAGCTTGTCTTCAAGGCAAGCATGATGAACATGAAGCATTGTCAGTGAACAAGGGTAGGAAACAAAGACTATGAAAGAAGGAGAACTGAAAAAGAATTGACATTTTCTTAGAAAAAGATCTGAAGAAGGACCTACTGCCCAAATCATAGTGCCCAAAGGGGCCATGGTTTGTATCAATGACCACCAAAACTAAGGGACTCCAACCAGGCCAATGGGAACATGGAGCAAAGGTTCAAAGAAGAAGGCAAGACTTGAAACCATGCCTCTAACAGGGTTCTGATATCAGGCTATCCAACTATTCAAAAGACAACAAATGGATGATGACCATACCAGCAACAAGATATACCATTTTATGCTATGGTGGTACCCAAAACAAATCAAAGTGTGAGAGTTCTTTTTAGGTAAGCTGTCAGGACAAAAGTCTAGGAGAAAATTAGTGCTCACCAGTACATGAAGGCAGAATTGAGTCAACAGATAAAGCTCCTATGGAAGATGTAGACTGAGAAAGCAGGTAGATCCAAGAAATTCATTTAGATACGTAAAATTCTGAATGAATAACATCAAAATATTTCTTAAAAAAAAAAAAAAGTTCTAGACCTTACCACACTAGTGGGATCAAAATAACAAATGTGTCCCTGGTATTTATCAGCCTGAGTTTAGGAACTAAGCAAAGATGCATCTTCACACCAAGCGCAAGAAAGAACACAGCTGGGCAGGAATGAGAAAGGCAGCAACTGCCACTAGCCCACATATATAACAAAACCTTTCCCTGTTCTAAGATAAGATATTTCTTATCACACAAACCTCATCCAGAAGAGAGAAAGTGATAAAAAAGTAAAAATTTAAAAATTCGAAGTGTCCATCTTCTCCATATTTTTTCCACTAGAAATGTTTTTAGATGAACTAAGCTTAGCCATTTATGTCCCTGAATATATCAAGATTATCCCAAATTTCACATCACATATTTAAGTTATATTGTTTTTATTTATCTTGTTGACAAACTGCTTTATATTCAGAAATGTTTATAATCAACCATTTGGGCTTTCAATGATAAATTTACAGCATTCATACTAAACTAAATGCAAATGAATTAAATATTATTTTTGTTATTTAGAGAGTTAATTAAAAGGATTAACAAATTTGGGACCATCTATGACTCATGAGCCCTTAACAATAAAATTTTAGATTAGCTGGAGTATCCATTATTAGTTGCCATCATCTTTCTGGATGTTTCGCTTTAGCTTTAATCCTATTCTTCCCAATCCTTTATCTCTGTTCCATTTTACTTGTATTACTTTATTTCCACCCTTTAAATTTTGGCACTTGGTCTCTACATTTTGACTCTTCAAGGGTTTTAACAAAGATTCTCATCTTCCTTTCTCCCCTTCATAGCTCACTCAAATTTATTAGCTGATTCAATGATGTTATGGAATGTATGTGTCCCCTAAATAATCCATGTGTTGAAGCCCCATACCCTACACTGGCTGAATTTGAAGTTTCAAAAAGTATATGATGAAAAAAAAGCAAGTTTTTGGGGGAGAGGGAAGATGGCGACAGAGTAGAGAGCAGTGCTGATGGTGTTCTCAAGTACCAAAGCAGCTAGAGGACAGGATAAGGAGCGTGAGACGCCTTCAGGACCCTAGGGATTGGAACGGGCAGCATCTGGACACAGGGGAGCAGAGCCCAGAGGCAGAGGAGGCCAGCGGGACAGTAGGTGAGGCGTTCCCGACCGACCGGCCGGCGGGCCGAGGTCGGCTCTGGGCAGGGGCGGCTCTGCCCAGAGGGGCGCGTTTGACCAGGGCCAGTTTCGGGCTCCCTGGCGACTGGAAGTCTCAGCAGTGAAGTGCGGGCAGCGAGGGCAAACGCAGTAGGGAACGCGGAATTGAACTCTTGCAGGGGAGGGACTGTGTGAGAGACTCACCCCGGCAACAGGGAGAGGAGGTTTCACGGCGCGCGGGGCTAGAGGCGGAGGAGAAGAGTCCTGCGGGAAGCCGGAGCGGGGGAGCGGGAAGTGCACTGGCCGGGGCGGCAAGAGGGCCGAAAAACGGAGCTGCTGGGCCGCTGGGGAAACAGCAGCTAGAAGCCCCTGCGAGGGGGGAGGCCCAGCCCGGCGCAACCACACAGGCCCCCAGGCTCTGCGGGAAAATCTAAAAGGCCAGCCGGAGAGCCGGCAAGCCGGGAACTTGTGGCGGGCGACCCGCCATTGCCGGAGACAAAGGCTGTGCCGCACACGCCTGGGAGGGGCTCATCACAGAGGCCGCGTAAAGGACTCTGCGGAGAGCTGATTGGCTTGGAGGCGGGGTGCTGTCCCGGAAGGGCGGGACAGTGTAGGCGGACCCCGGACAGTGTTGACTGACAGGCCCGGCCTCCTCCCGGAACTGCAGGGGTGGGGCCAGTCGTCACAGGGACCGACAAAGTTCCGGGCTGCCTTGCAGAAGTGCTGGGGGCTGTCCTGAGCAGGAAACTCCGCCAGGCTCCAGAACATCGGCAGCCCTAAAACCCAGCCAGGCTGCGGAAGGCCCAGCCTACCTGGGGGCGGACACTCAGAATCAACCCTACTGTGACAGTCAGAGGCCCTGCCACGCGCCAAGACCGGCTAGAATATAGACTATAGACTGT